>CM040242.1:196976236-197576236 GCA_022545495.1 Chrysanthemum lavandulifolium
CATCAAGATAAGTATTTACTTCATTAATTTAATTATGTCTTTGATTATTTGTGTGAATGCTTGCATGTTCTCCATGTCCCGCTAATTTATTTGTGTGTTTGCTTAGGAATATGAAACTTAATTATTGAATATTGATTGGTTGATACTTATCTTAGTTGACTAATGATCTAGAGTGCGCTAGATTATTCGTTGTGTACTTAATGCTTGACTTTTCTTTGTGAACTTTAGAATATAATTATCTAGGTAATTGTAGGATAAAGTATTCAAGGACAACCGTAGAGTAGGCGCCTATAAATCACTAGAGGATTTGTAAACAAGACCCTTTGGTAATTTCAAAGAGTTAGAAACAAGCACGCCCTATAGCCTTAGAATCACAACGCAACTAGGAATAAGGACGTGACAAATCAACCATCAATAGGAGATAATTAAGGAGTAGTAAAACCTAAGTAAACACATCTTTAAACTATCATACGAGTACACATCAATTAGACATAGACTATCACAACCTTAGCTTAGATAATTAGATAATAGTAGAGTAATCGGTAGCAATACCAACCCCCAATCCAATACCCGAGATTCGTACTTTTCAATTTCTAAAAAATATAAAATACAAAATAATCTTCCTCAACCTCAACCTTAGCGTAGTAACTTCTCACTAGCATTCCTATTCCCAGAGAACGATATCAATACCGTGGCTTACCCTAATTACTACACTACAACGATTAGGTTCACCGCCTAGGGTGTTATAAAACTTGCTCAAGAAAAGGAAGTTTCCTTGACCCCGAACGACGCGCGTGTAGCGTTATCGAGGATTACACGTTTTCAAAAGAAACGTAAACATGAGAATAGCAATTCATTAAAAGATATATATGTGTTTGTTCGAGTCAAATGCTTGTATCGAGTCATAATGGATGTTTTGCATAAATTTTTCCGATTCTAAAGATGTAAATTTTCCGAATTTTTTCCGAAAATCGCAAACCGCTTTTTGTCGGGATAACCGACGGCGTCAGATTGCAACTCGACGGTGTCGTGAAGGAGTAAAACAATGATTATTTTTTTTCTCGTTTTCGAGCTACTTGTAAATTTTGGAATTTTTCGGTCTTAATTTTCCGAAATTTCAGTAAACATCCATTCCACAAGCATTATATCCTAGTTTAGTCGAGTCTTATATATATTATTATCGCCGATTTTATGCGAAGGTTTCGTTTGTTTTCTTCGAATGTGCAGGTTTTATTTATCAAGAAGAAGAAACAAAAGATTGGAAGGAGCTTTTCACGCACACATTCCTCTTGGAAAGGATTTAACCACTACTTCACACGGATCCTACCGAGCTAATCAGGGGAGTATTAGTTTCTTTCGTTTTTTATCACCTTCCATTATCATAACTTTGATACTTTCGGAGAACATTGAGGACAATGTTCAGTTTAAGTGTAGGGAGGGAAAATAAAATGGGAACTTTGAAACTATGATTATCCTTGATTATTTGCTTTGTCCAATTGTATTTGTGTAATAAACCATGAGAAAATGTCGGTTAGGGTAATTTTGGCACCAAATTTGAAATTTTTCATGATATATAGGAGTGGGCCATTAGTCTTAACAAAAGCGTCTCACGGATAGGAAGTTGCATGACTAGCACAACAACCCTTTACCACCTAAATTCCACCCAAAATATGAGGATCGCCCTTAGATTAGTAGGAATTAAAAGCATTCATCTTCAATGCTTAGAGTGTGAACCGGTAGTATAATAGATTCTAGAACTTGTTTTGTGATGCATTCCGAGATCGCTAGTAAGACTACACTTGTGTAGTTAGGAATAACTAAATGATAAGAGGCATTAGGATAACCCTTGTTTGATACCCGTAATATAATTACTTCTTCCACATCGGTTGAGTAATTCCCCCACACCCTTTGCGTTGTACTCATTTTTAGTACACGATACCCCTAGTTAACCCCTCGAGCCTATCCTTTTCGCGGTTCTCGTGATGTTTCGGTTTTTCCGAATATCAATGAAGAGCATTGTTTACACCCCACCCCAAATATACACCCAAATCGCCTTAGCCTACCCTGTATGTACTCACTTTTAGTGCATTATTGTTATCACCCTAAACCCTTAGTTCAATTATCTAGTTGCTTGCGGAGTTGCTAAGTCGAGTCATATCATTTGTACACGCTTTGGAATGATTGGGATTCATGGGAAAAGTTAAAGTTTATAAAATGATTGGAAGGGAACGTTAAATTTCTAATTTGCGTAATAACGCACTCCCAAGTGTTTTGATCTTTTCAATTCGGGTCAAATTAGTGTTAGAGTAATAAAACTCAAGTGTAGGGATGTGCCTATAAATTCCTATCATTTTGATGTTACCGTAGAGGATGGTAGAGTAAAAGTATGAAAAAAAAAAAAAAAAAAACCATACAAAGCTACCATCCTACATCTATCCTTTAAATTTATGTTTGTTTGTTTCAGTTATCTAGAGTTTAGAGTGTCGAGTCTTGGCTTAGCAACGCCATTCTTCGTATGCTTGTAACATAAAGGTTTTTGACTTGCCACCACTAAATAGCCTATCCCACCAAACCATTTGTTTCCCTACCGTAAGCCTAACATTACAACCCTTTAAAGACCTCTTTGATAGTCTTTCCTAGGTGCTTACGCCAAAGCGATGGAGGTTTGATCTATTCTCAAGCCTATGGTAATTTATGTACTAGGACCGGTAAATGAGTGTTTAATCTTCCATTTCCAACTTGTTATATTTAATATACACCGAGAGATGTGAGTATCCAAACACCCCATGTGAGGTGCTAGTATGTAATTTCCGTGCTTGTTATGACATTCATGGGCTTATATGTGTTGTGGACTGTTTTAAACCAATGCTTCATGACCCTTAACTTATAAATTAATTGGATAAAAGCACATTTGCTTGAGGACAAGCAAATACCAAGTGTAGGGATATTTGATAAGGTTTTAAAATGTACCTTTTGAGGGTCGTTTAAGCCCTTATTTGATCACTTTGTATCCGTTATTACTTAATATCGTTCCTTTTTCACTTTTAGGTCTCTTGAAGGCAAATTGTTGTAATGGCACTTATTTGGACGAAAAGGCGCGGATATCTGAAGAAAATGGCCAAAGTCAAGAATCGAGACACTCCAACTTTGAAAAGACAAGGTGACGGCGTCATCGCTTAATGACGACGCCGTCGGAGGATTTTGTGACGGACATAAACCAAATCTTATTTTCAAGTGACGGTGTCGCTTTAAAAGAGTAGGCCGTCGCAACTCGCACGGCCTAGATTCGATCCGCACGGCGCCGAAGTCAAGAGACGGCTTCACAAGCACAAGGTGACGCCGTCGCAAGACTAACGTGGCCAAGACGAAACCCTAATGACGGCGACCGACGGCGTCATTAAAACATAAGTGCGCCGCCACATATGTAATCTTATATATAGAATCCGAATTTTTCAAGATGTGTGTGTAGTTTTGGAGTAAAACCTAAACCGAACCAAGGTTGTCTTGTACAAGATTTTAGGGTTCCAAACCCTATCTTACATCAAGATAAGTGTTTTACTTCATTAATTCAATTATGTCTTTGATTATTTGTATGTATGCTTGCATGTTCTCCATGTCCCGCTAATTTACTTGTGTGTTTGCTTAGGAATATGAAACTTAATTATTAAATATTGATTGGTTGTCTCTTATCTTAATTGTTAATGATCTAGTAATGCGATAGGTCATTCGTTGTGTACTTAATGCTTGATTAATCTTTGTGAACCTTAGGTTATAGCACTTAGAGTGGTTGTAAGCTAAACCATCCAAAGAGGCCTTAGAGTTAGAGTTTATAAACCCTAGTGGGTCTTGTAGACGAGACCCTTTGGTAACTTCAAAGAGTTGGGGATAAAACCCTACGACTTTAGACACACAACGCAATTAAGAATAAGGACGTGACAATTCAACCATCAATAGGAGATAATTAAGGAGTAGTAAAACCTAAGTGAACACATCTTTAAACTATCATACGAGCACACAATAATTAGACATAGACTACATATACCTTAGATTAGATAATTAGACAAGTAGAGTAATCGGTAGCAATACCAACCCCAAATCCAAACCCCGAGATTCGTACCTTTTCATTTCCTAAAAAAACATAAAAAAGATAAAAAATAATCTTCCTCAACCCCAACCTTAGCGTAGTAACTTCTTACTAGTATTCCTATTCCCCTAGAGAACGATATCAATACCCGTGGCTTACCCTAATACTACACTATAACGATTAGGTTCACTGCCTAGGGTGTTATAAAACTTGCTCGGAGAAAAAGAAGTTCCTTTGACCCCGAACGACACGTGTAGCGTTATCATACGACTATCTGGTCCATCCAAAGGGTCCGGGGAAAAAAAACCAACTTCACTATTCATAAGAAGACCCCATGTTATTTAGTAAAATAATATATACACTTTCTTTATCAGTTACCTACACTCCTCGCCTTACTAAATAAGACTCGATGTACTACATGGAACCGTACCAGAGTCCAGATACAAAAATCCAACATACAGTTCATCTACAATACCTAAATAAGTGATGTAGATCGAGCTTGAACTTAAACCGAGCTCATTTGAGGTATTATTCAATAATCAATGCGAGTTCGAGTTTAACATAAGGTTCAAGAATTGTACATTATAAAGTAAACCGATGCTATTAGGAGTCAAAACTTTGATGATTCAAATAACTATCTCAATGAGTGTAACTAATAGGTTCGATCGGTTTGTACCTGTTGGAAAATGGTTACCTGTTTTTGGCGGGAGTTCAATGCGAGTTGAGGTTAGGGAAATTGGGACGATGGTCAATAACTCTATAGAAATCGGTAAATGTTAAAACTGAACCTTTGTGCGTCTTTCATTTATCGGCAAAATTATAGCAGTTAAGATTAAAGCGGTTGATGAAATGATGGGGATACAAGTTAAAATTGAACCGGTTGGTTTCTTTGGCGGGAGTTCATTCATCAAACATTATAAATTTCGGTTTCGGGAGTTCATTCGAGCCAAAACATGTTGGGACGCTGGTTAAAAGGTAAAATTACAATAAACCACTTTTTCTTCTAACGGCAAGATTAAACCAGTTTTAAAACTTGGGGCGTTTGAACTGGAGTTTCAGGAAATGATGGTGATAGTGCTTGGTTTGGACCAGTTTAACAAAAAGAAGCTAAAACATTGGTCTGGGTGTTTTGGGCTATAAACAGACATACGGAGAGAGGACTAGGGGTGTTGATCGGTTTGGTTATCGGTTTGTTCGGTTCGTTCGGTTCGGTTAATTCGGTTAAAAATAAATTAGGTCAACCCGAGAACCGAACCGAACCAAATTCAAATTCGGTTTTCGGTTCGGTTCTGTTGAATTCTAATTCGGTTCGGTTTTTGGGTTGACCCGAATAACCCGAATTTCATTATTTTTTTAGAAAAAATTAATAATTACATAAATATTTAGCAAAAAAATATATTTCAAGCATAAAAAGCGTTTTATTATATTATGATAACCTTTTAATAGTATTTATTTATATATAATATATATATAAATATATAAAAAATATATATTTATATGAATTCGGTTTCGGTTCAAATCGCCAAACCCATAACCAACCCGAGAACCGAATTAGTAGTTCATTTGGTTCGGTTTAGCAAATTCGGTTCGGTTATTAGTTCGATTCGGTTCGGTTTCGGTTTTCGGTTTATTCGGTCTTTTTGGTTTTTTTGCTCACCCCTAGAGAGGACTGATACTTGTTCGGACTTTAAAGCCCAAGTTTTTAATACTTTTATCAAAAGTTAGTGATGCAACAACTAAACCGTTTTTTTTAACCGGTCAAATAAACGAAACCGGTTTTGGAAAAATACCGGTTATATAATAATCGGACCGGTTTTCGGTTTCAACCGTGGACCGATTTTTTACCGGTTATGTATCCGGTTTTAACCAGTTATTTAAAAAAACCAGTTAGAAAAACCGGTTTTAACTGGTCTAATAACCGGTCTCCCTTCGATTTTTTAAAACCGGTCTAACCGAAAATCAGTTATTTAAAAAACCAGTTTTTTTCTAACCGGTTTTTTAAAATCCGAAAACTGGTTTTAACCGGTATATTTGCACCTCTAAAAGCAAAGTTATACAATATCAACCCAAGCTGAACTAAACTCACATGAAAAACAAAACTAAATTATAAACCGTGAAAAGTAAGTATAGCCGTGTAAATTAAATACATCTATAAAAATAGGCGCATCTCTTTAAATTCTTCTCATCTTAAAATGTGTTGGTGAAAAAACTTTTCATTTTTCTCATTCATTTTCTTTTCTCACTAGTTCATTGCCATCAAACTAACTAGGCATGTATGTTTACATCTCGCAAATCACTTGTTTTTATTGAGACTTGGACTCAAAATCTCTATGTTAATAAGTGACTCGCATATAATATTGATTATTTAATAAGACGTTACAAGCAGACTTAGAATTTAGAGAGTATAAAAAATTTGACGACTTTACCACTGGTTCGCTCCCGAACAGTCAAGTTTAGTCACACAAGCTGACCACTTGTGAATGGTCAACCGTAACAAACTTAAAAGCAATTCGTAGTAAATGCAATTTAGATCGAGGAATATAGTGGATTCGGGTCGTTAAGTCCCACGGAGGATGAATGGTGTTTAACACGATCAGATGTCGAATAATCACTAAGGATAGTGATCGTAAGGATTTTGAGTTATTTATACCTAAAGAAAAGTTTTGTAAATTACGTGGGCTTAAATGCAAATTAAAGAAAGTTAAAAGATAAACTATATTAAATAAACGCTATCACTATATTTAAACCGATGTTTTTATTTTTCTTTTATAAAACTTAAATTAAAAACTACGTGACGCATAAAAGAAAATGTGAAACTCAAGCAATATTAATCCTAAAAATATGAAAATGATATTTTACAAACCTAATGATAAGATAAAATTTTAAGAAAAGAAAATTATTTTTATAACTATTTATCTAATTATTATTAATTAAAAACTATTTTTACTTATTTAATTATACCCTAAAATACAAGAAAATATGAAATAAAGCTAGAAAAATGAAATTATGACTTAGAAAATCTAAAATAACTAAAGAGAATTTTCAAAACTATTTTTATATTTTTCCGATTATTTTTCTATTTTTATGAATTAAAACTATTTAAAACTACTTAAATTGCTTAAAAATACAAATTTAACTAAGAAAATCTGGAAAAATATTTTTTGACTTTTTATATTTATCTTAACCTAGGAAAATTGAAAATTATTTTTTGAACTTTTTCGATTTAATTGTATTAAAAGCTAATTAAAATTACCTAAAAACTGCTTTTAAATGATGAAAAATAGCAAACCTGACCTAGAAAAATATGAAAATTCAGAAAACTCTAAAATAATATTCTAATTCTAGGAAAAATATAAAAACAAAGGGCTTGTGTGTATGAAAATGAATCAGAATGCAAGTGCTTATGTAATAAGCACTGAATAAGCACAAGGTACCAAATGAGTACCAAATCGTCACGTAAGCTCTAATAAGCTATAACTACTCAAAATCAACAAGCTACAACTGACCTAAACCTCTGAATTACACCTTCGCTATGATTTGACCGATTTGGCTTAAAAGTTAAAAGCAGATTTTGGCTACCACTTTGTAGCTAGAGAATAAGCTACCAAATAAGCTGGAATTGAAAACCAGAAGTTGGACTTTAAACTAGACCTGGCTAGGTGCTTGTAAACCAAAAACTAGACCAAGAGAAGCTCTGAGGAGCTTTTGACAAGCCCTGCAATAAGCTGAGAAAACTCAGCATTCACTGAGTTTTGTGAACAGGGCATATAAGCCCTTTTTGACAAGCTTATTTGGAGCTTAAGAAAAATTTCTAAAAATCTACAAAAATCCTAATAAGAAACTAGACCAGTTGAAGTTATTAATCCCAAAGTTTGACTTGATTTGGCCCAGAGATGAATCAATGAAAAATCATCTTGGGTTGGTAAACCGGTTTCGTAAGTTTTGACTTTTGACATTATGAAGATTTTGACTTTTATGAACTTGAATCTTAATTTAATGACTGAATATGATGTATTAAGATGAATGAAACCTAATGCAAGCTATATCTATGTATTCTAAACCTTGAACAAGTTTTGATATTCTTAAATTCCAACAGTTAAGTAATTAAGGCGGATCTCAGTGATTTTGACTATTGATGTTTGCAGAGGCAATATGATGACCAAAATGAATCAAGTGGTTCTAGTTGAGACTAAGTAAACAGATTTCAAACACAAACAAGAGCTTAAGCTCAAATACACCACTGATCCAAACACTCTTTTTGAAACTGATATGCAATTTTAAACTGAGCAAACTGCTGAACTAGTACAAACCAATGATTAATATGACTATAGTTACACTAATTACTACTATTTAAACAGGATTAAACTATTAATGACCACAGGTTCAAACACAAGCACAATATGTAAACTGAGTTAAAAATGGAATTGAGACAAAACTCACAAATGCCCGGCTTGGTAGTGCAGCTTAAACCAGATCCCAAACTATCCTATTCCATATCAAACCAACCTAATCCAAGCATCGCATCAACCCCATTCCATTTCCAAACTGCTTGAACCAATTATCTTTGCAGCTTGACTTTGTTGACCCAATATCAAACTTTTTGAACTTGACCAACAAGCTACCAAAAGCTATCAGAAGCTTAGATAAGCTTATTCTAATTATAAATGAGCTAATTTAAGCTTAACTTCAAAAACATGTGAACTGATTTTTATAACAGGAAACTTAAAATCATGAAACTTGGATCAACTTTGAATTAACACTGAAAATGAATTACAATAGACTCAATAACTTTAGTTTAGTACATAAAAGCTTAGGATTACAATTAAGAGAACTAATTAAGACAATGAAATTAAAAACGACATACATAAATTTTAAAAAACTAACTACTGCTTGTATCTTGCTTCTTCTTCCTCTTTTATACACCAGAATACTTTCTCTCACCTCTCTGAGCAAATCCCAGCTTTAATCCTGGCCATTGGATGTCTTGAGCTCATATTGGCCATTGGATCATTTTGGCGGGAAAAGTGGTTTTGACCTGGGCTCGATTTACGCAACTAGGGGGTGGCATTAATTGTGGTGGGAAAGGTTGGTGGATGTGATGATGAGGGGAGGATAAGGCCGAAGTGGTGGAGAGTGTTTGCGGGGTTGCAGTCAGTGGTGGGAGAGATAAACAGTGGGGAGGAAAAGGTTGTTTGACCGATTTGACCAAGGGGTCCAAAATGATAATGATGTGGGGTCACAATTGAATTATGAAAGGGCTACAATGTAAAATGGCGGGGTCATAAGGTTTAATATTACAAGGACTAACTTTGCAATTTTGATTCTTGAGGACCATTTCGCCAATATACCAAAGTTCACACAAGGGTCACTTTTGACAAGTTCCAATAGTGCAAGGACTATTTTGACATTTTCAAATTTTCAAAGGACCATTTGTGACAATTTCAAAACTCGAGGACTAAAGTTGTAATTTTGCAATTTTGATTTTAAGGACCAATTTTGACAACTCATGAATCCTAAGGACTTAAAATGATATTTTCTTTATTTAGATTTACCAGGACTGTTTTGACAACTTTTGAAACTTGGGGACTAAAGCGCCAATTATGCAAACTTGATACGTTTTCACCGTATTTTGATATTTTGCATTTAAAACACATAAAACACTTATTTGTGATATTTTATCATTTTGATGTATTTCGAGTGTTTCGGATGTTTTTGCGTTTAATTGGTACAAAATGATGAGTATTTAGACACTCATCAATCCCCACACTAAGATATTGCTAGTCACGATGGTGTGTAAATACTCATCATTTTGGGTCAATCTCAAGCGCAAAACGCTTAAAATGCTCGAAATGCATCAAAATACGAAAATATTCCAAAATTGCATTTTATATGTTTCGATGCAAAATGTTCAAAATCGGATGAAAAATGAGCAAAGTTTGCATAATTGGCAGTTTCAGTCCCCCAAGTTTCTAAAAGTGTCAAAAATAGTCCCTGAGCACTTAATTTCAAAAGAAAAATCACCAAAGGTCCTTTTTAAATCATAACTTGTCATAATTAGTCCTTTGGTGAAAAATATAAAAAGTTTGAGAAAATTACAAGTTTTGTCCTCCAACTTTGAAAATTGGCAAAAATGGCCCCTGGAAAATTAGAAAATGGCAAGTTTGGTCCTTGTACTTTTGGAGATTGTCACTTTTAGCCCTTGGATCAACTTTGTTGAAGTGGCAGCCTAGGTCCTTATAATTTCAGAATTACACATTTAGCCCTTGTGTAATTAAGACCCTTCAAACCCAAATGACCCCTGCCATCCCATTTTGGACCTCAGCCAACAAACCAATTGGACCCCTTTGCTTTTTGACCCCCTGCCTTATCACTAATATCTTGCCAGTCAAACCACTTGGTCAAACCCAACCCAACGCGCCAAAACCTTCTCCTTCCCCACTTGTTCTCTGCAATACCCTGCTAACACTCCAAACCCATCCCCCCAGCTCACCTTGTTCCCCCCTCCTCTCCTACCCTCCAAAACACATTAAATGCACCTTTTTCCATAACACTCAACCTACAACTGCTTAATACCCATTTCCCGCCAAAAATGGATTCAATGGCCAAGATAGCTTTAAGTGATCCAATGGCCATAAACAGAGGTGGGATTATCTCAGACCAAGAGAGAGAAGCAATTGGAACTATAAAAGAGAAGGAAGAGAGAAGATAGGGCAAGTAGTTAGTTTTATTATTTTCTTTAATGTCGTTTTTTTAAATAAAAGTTTTAGTTTAACTCCAAATGTTGTAATTTAAGTTTCTTGGCATCACATTTATGTTAAATTGTTATTGTAATGTGTTTGTGAGTATCAATCCAAGTTTTTGTTTAATTTCCAAGTTTCATGTTGATTGTTGAAATTTCAGTTTCAAAATTCTAGTGACAAAGCTTTTAGTAACTATTTTTAAGCTCCATTAAGTTTATTTAAGCTAGTGAAAGCTTTTTGTAAGCTTATGTATTCAGTTTCAAGCAAAATGTTCCATGGTCAATGAAAGTCAACAGAGAGCTCAAATGGCAATGGAATTGGAAATTGTTGTTGCAGAGGATGGATATAGGTTGGAATAGATAGGTTAGCTTAGGATTGGGTTTGGTTTTAAGTTGTGCACCAGCTGGACAGTTGTGAGTATCTATCTCACTTATTTATTTTCAAGCCAATTTGCATATTTTGCTTGTATCTGTTTCTTTGGTCACCACTAGTTTTAACTCTATTAAATTAGATGTATTTAGGTCATATAAGCCTAGTTTGATCAATGGCCTATGTCGGTTTAGCAGTTTGGATAGATTTGATTGCATATCATTGTTTTACAGTGGTGTTTGGATTTGACTGCAAATATATCTTTTAGGTCATTCCAGTGATTAAGATCTGTTGGGTCATGCTTGATAAGTCCTATTGAACTCATATTAGTCTCATCTTGTGCTCGCATTGGCTCATAAGTCAAAATCTCTTTGGAATCATCACAATTGCTTCTTGTTGGAGTTTTGTAAGATCAAACTCTTGTTTTATGTTTAGATACCATTAGGATAGCTTGTTCTAGTCTTATTTCATCATAATATATCATTATCGGTCCTTAAATCTAGACCAAATTTCATTTAAGTCAACTTTTCAATTTTTGTCAAAAGTCAAATGTTGAAATTCTCGCCACTCAACCGAAAGGATTTTTCAAGAGCTCATTTCTAGGTCATTTCAAGTGAAACTTGTGGCTTTTAAAAGTCCTCTGCTCTAGTTTCTTGTTATCATTTTGTTTAATTTTGTTAATTTTCCATAAGCTTCATTTGAGCTTGTCAAATGGGCTTGAATCCTGTCAGGTGGCACTAAGTCCGCATGTGGATTAGACAGATTTTTGCGGACCTTGCACCTGCTCATAAGAGCTTCTCTAGGTCTCATCATTTGGTTTACTAGGTCTCAACCATGTCTAGTTTAGACCCCAAGTTCGGTTTTCGTTTGACTTATCTAGCGACTTGTGCATAAGCTCAAAGCACTACCAAATCTGTTTTAGCTTATTATCTCAATTTCATCAAATCTGTTATAATTGCTAATCAGTGGTTTAGGCTAGTTAAAATTTGTTGCATTTTGGTTATTTTAGCTTATTTATGCTTCATTATCAGTTGGTAGCTTATGGTAGCCATTTGCTTATTCTAGTGCTTATTTTACAAGCACTTGCAACATCGATTTCTATTTCCTCCACATAAGCACTTGTTTTCTAATTTTCCTAGATTCCTAATAATATTTTAGAGTTTTTCTGAAATTTTCAGATTTTTCCAAGTTGGTTTGCTATTTTTCGCATTTAAATTGATTTTAGGCCTTTTAATTAGCTTTAAATACAAAAATTAAGAAAAGGTTCAAAAAATAATTTTTCATTTTTCTTAAGTTTAGATAAATATAAAAAGTCAAAAAAATATTTTTCCATATTTTTCTTAGTTAAATTTGTATTTTTAAATAATTTAATTAGTTTTTAATAGTTTAAAATTCCTAAAAAATAGAAAAATATTCAGAAAAATACAAAAATAGTTTTGAAAATTCTATTTTGTTATTTTAGATTTTTCCAAGTCATAATTTCATTTTTCTAGCTTTATTTTATATTTTCTTGTATTTTAGGTTATTATTAAATAGTTAAAATTAGTTTTTAATTAATAATAATTAATTTAATAGTTATAAAAATAATTTTCTTTTTCTAAATATTTTCTTTTATCATTAGGAGTGTAAAAATGTCATTTTCATATTTTTAGGACTTTTATTTTTTAGATCTCACTTTTTATTTTGTACGTTTACGTAATTTTTATTTAAACGTAAGTTTTAAGTTTTAAGTTTTAAACGTTCATCAATTTTAAAAATAGTGATAGCGTTTATTTAATATTTTTTTATCTTTTTAAATTTCTTTAATTTGCATTTAAGCCGTTGTAATTTGCTGGCTTTTCCTGTAGTTACAATCATTCTCAATCCCTTTATTCGTTCAAATTTCTCGATCACTATACGTTTGATAATCCATTGCATAGCTCGCTGGGACATAACGACCCGGGGAAACACTATACTCTCCTGATCTTCATTGCATTCGTGCTTAGGCAGTTTTAAGCTTATTACGGTCGGCCATTCACAAGTGGCCGGCTTGAGTGATTTAGCTCGACTGTTTGCACGCATCAAGTCCCTAGCAATGTTTTGAGAAAATTAATGGATTTCATCTCTTTACCAAAAGCCATTACTCGAGTAGCCAAATGTTTCGATTCAAGTAAGAACCTTGGTACACCGATAACCAAATGATTTTGAGCAAATCACCGACTTTCAACGGATTTGATTTGTCTTTACGTAAGCCGTTTGCTTCGGACTAGCCAACTCTTAGATAAATTATCAATATTATCTTTGGTGAGTGATTACCAATTATGGTTTTCCATCGCCTTTACCACAAGCCATAAACTTGCGGGCTAGCCAACTCTTCACTTTTAAGGATATGGTGAATGAATACCATACAATTTTGGGCAAATTGCAAGTCGTCAACGGATTTGAGATATCTTTACCAAGAGCCGTTTGCTCTCGGATTAGCCAATCCTTTTGTTTATTAGACATGGTGGATCGATAATCGTGATCCGAGTAAGTGAAAACACTTACTCCAAAAAAATTTTGGCCAAAATGGGGAATTGGGTGGTATAATTACATGATAAAATTCGTGAGAATTCCCCACACTAGAAATGAATATTGCCCTCAATATTCAAAGTACCGGTTATGCGAAACATAGAACGAAAAGGGAAATACTACGGCCATTATTTAGCAAGATTTTTTTTTTTTTTTTGAAACTCTTATATACAACAATGGGCAACTCCCACACTAGGGTGGTACACACGGGTGAAAACCCATGTTTAACTATCGTTTTTGATTACCGAGTCGCTAGCTTGACTCGATCCCCGCATTAAATTGGTTCATGGGGAAAGTAACGTGGAAAACCAATCTCGATCGGACTTTCGTTCACAGTGTTAATACACATATAAACATTAGAAAGTTCCACTCCGACGAGATACAACCGGTATTTTTAATAGTAGAAACTATAAAGGATAATACCGGGGTCAAAGATGGTGTCCTCATTCCCGAAGGAGAAAAGGGAAAGAGCAACCACGCCATCCGTGAAGAATGGAATAAAGATGTGCATTACAATGCATGTCCATTCCTCATTAGAAAGAAGCAAATCACCATTTTTGACATTTTAAGCTTAAACTTGAAGCTTGTATGGTGATTATCAATAAGATGTCCGGGAGGAGGTTTGGGGACGATTCTTCGTTTAATAAACTTTCAAGAAAAGGATGTCCCCCTCGAATCCGTAAGTATCATCAACCCATGTTGGAATTGACTCATCACTTAGAAAAGCATCGACTTCATTCCAAAAGTTATCATCTTCCTCATCCGGAGTGAGAGAAGAAATGGAATAGTCGGAAACAATTGGATCAGGAGATGAAATGGATGATGGATCATTTGAAGAGAATTTAGTTTCATCCACAGAGTTAACAAACTCAATACGATAAACTGATTCCGGAGGTGGGACAAGTGGTGTGCTCTTAGAGCTAGCAATTTCCACTGCTTCCGATAAAGTCTCCGATTCTAGATCATCATCATCAAGAACACTCTTGACTTCCTTGGTACAACTTTCAAACCATTTGTTTGAACCAGGGTTGATTTTCATAGCTTTTAGCTCAGCAAGTTTTTGGTGACTCCTCTTAACCGTGAAATTAGAGAGTGTTGCATTGATTCTTTCAGATTTTTGATCAATTGTGGCAACACTATGTTTAGATAGAGGTTTGGAGTTCTGATTGATATTAAACGTGAGTTCTTCGTTATCAACCCGTATAGTCAACTCTTCAGCAAATACATCAATAAGAGCACGACTCGTTCTCAAGAAAGCTCTCCCTAAGATGAGGGGAACTCTAGGATCTGCATCAAAGTCTACTACAACAAAGTCAGTCGGAAAATGAAACTTCCCTACTTTTACCACGACATCCTCGGCTATTCCAAGTGGACGAGTTATTGTACAGTCCGCTAGCTCGAGTGTCATACAAGTAGATGTAAGTTTAGGAAGAGACAGTTTCTTCCATACTGAGAGTGGCATGAGGTTAATGCTAGCGCCAAGATCGGCCAAGGCGGAGCATTGAACCATCCCCAAGAAATCACACGGGATTAAAACTTGCTGTGGTCTTCAAGCTTTTGGGAAGCTTTTGAGAAGGACCCGAGCATTGCTCATTGAGAGGGTTTTAGCCATTTCGGATAACTTATCTTTGTTGCTCGAGAAGCCTTTAAGTGTGGATGCAAATTTGGGCATTAGAACGAGAGCATCAATGAAGCTTATATCAAAGTGCGTTCATTGAAAATTTGGAAAAATTTTTCCATTTGCTCTTTGGTTTTGTCTTTGAGCTTCTCATCATGCAATCTTGATGGGTAAGGAAGTTGACTAGACTTTCGAGCCGGATAGAAGTCATTTCGCTCGAATTTGTCTTCGAACTCGGGTTCGGACTTAAATCTTGGACTACCGAAGGTGGGACGTGTCTTGTACCGTGGGCTTGAGAATGCACCTTGTCCGTTGTATCCTTGGTAACTTGACTCATTGCTCCTAGTGGAGGAGGCATTGGAGTCGAAGGTCCATTGTGCGTCTTAGGTTCACTTTCTACTACCTTTGGGAGAGAAGAAGAAGAGGTAGTAGGAATAGCGGGTCCATTGTATGAAACACCACTACGGTTGTGATCGCCTTTGCATCGCCCCTCGGGTTAGCGATCGTGTTGCTCGGAAGTTTTCCCGAGCCCGAGGGTTGATCATTTAAAGACTTCTTTAGATCGATCCGACCGACCAACAACCTGTTCATTTCATCTTGGGATTTCATGAATTGCTTCAATAGCTCATCGATGATGAGCCAGTTGGAACAATAGCTTGAGTTTGATTAGGAAAATTCGGCCTCTAATGTTAGGATTAGGGCCTTGATTTTGTAAATTTCCTTGGTTAGGATTCATATTCCCATGAAATTGATTCCTCGATTGAAATTGTTTTGATTAAGGTTTCTTGATGTTGGAAACCTTGATTTGGTCCGGATAGAAATTACCTTGGTTTTGATAACCTTGGTTCATTCTAGGTTGGTTCGATTCCGTTAGGATTCGTTAAACCGGGTGGTGCTCGATAAGTATTAGCACGGTAGTTTGGTTCATTTTGAGGACGGTATTGATTACCTCCTTGATTTGAAGTACCGGCTATAGCATTAGCTTCAAACGGACTACCATCGGTGGCGACAGTTGTAGTATGCATGAGGCCACCACAAGTAACACAAACTTGACTTTCTTCACTTCACCATGTGATGGTGTCGTGAAAGTGACTTTCTTTGGTTAGCAAGAACCAAAGCTCGAACAATATCCGTGAGTTTGTCAATCTTAGCATCGGTGCTAGATGTACTCACGGAGATGAAGTAGAAGGTCCGGCATTAGATCGAGTCCGATATGTCTTTGTGCGGAAAGAGGCGGATGGGATTTGTTTTCAATGATTTGCAAGGCTTCTTTTGTGGTCTGTCTCAAGAAATTACCTCCCAGAGGCATTTAAAGAGTCTTGATTAGTCGGTTCGAGACCATTGTAGAAAGTATCCATTTGCATTAACTCGTAAAACCATGATGCGGACACTTCATGAGCAATTCTTTGTAACGATCCCATGCCTCCCGAATGATTCATCAAATCTTTGAGAAAATTTCATTATCTCATTCTTAAGACTTGTAGTTCGGGATGGAGGATAGAATTCGTTAACAAACTTAGTGACTAAATCCTCCCATGTCTCAATGGAACGAGGGGTTGTTTCTCAAGCCAATTCCGGCTTGTCCTCTAGAAAATGGGAACGAAGAAGCTTAATTGCTTGATGTGGGACATTCTTGTATTTGATGGTAGATGCAATCTTGTTAAACCATCGAATGTGTGCATGAGATCATCCCGCTCAAAACCATAAAATTGGCTTTGGGTTACAAGATTAAGCAACCCGGTTTTGAGCTCAAAAGTATCGACCACGATGGTCGGGACAACAATAGCATCTCCGTAACCCTCGATGGGTGCTTGAGAAGCTCATTCATCGGCTTGTCTTTCGCCATTACGGCGGGGGTGGTGGTGGTAGATGTTCCTCACCACGGTGAAGGAGCGAACGTCCTCTACGCTCACGAGGAATATTTGCAAGCTCGAAAGTGGACTTGTAGAATCTGGAAGAACAGTGCGCATGCACTAAGTATAAAAATCGATTTCAAAACAAATGCGAGGCAAAACGACAAGTGAACTTAACCAATAATCACAAATGAAATGGCTTCTTTGAAAAGGTACACCAAATCACAAGGACACAAAGGCAAGTTTTAAATCATTGTTCGGGAACTTATTATGGTCACACCCCGTTAGTAGGTGTCCGCCTTGATTTGCGGTGGTTGATTTTATGTATTTAATTAAGTACCACCGAAAAGACGTAGGTATGGATATGTCGATGGTTTAAAAACTTTTGGACAATATTTTTGGTATCGTCTCGTTTAACCAAATCGTATCTCTTTAAGAATCACCTTAAAAGAAACACAAGCTAGAAAACGTTACGATTGTTTTGTTGTTTTATATTTTGTTTGGTGTTGTTAACACTTTAGGAAAAGTGTTAATGAACTTTTTGATTTATGATAACTTTACAAAAAAATTTACAAAAGGTGGTATATGTGCAAGTACGGGTCTAAAATGCTTAGGACACGCTTCTGACCACCCGCAATGCGCCTAAAATTTGGTTCGCTCCCGAACAGTCAAGTTTAGTCACACGTGACCACTGTGAATGGCCAACCGTAACAAACTTAAAACATTTCAAGTAAATGCAATTTAGATCGGAGGAATATAGTGGATTCTCGGTCGTTAAGTCCCACGGAGGATGAATGGTGTTTAACACGTCAGATGTCGAATAATCACTAAGGATAGTGATCAATAAGGATTTTGAGTTATTTATACCTAAAGAAAAGTTTTGTAAATTACAGGGCTTAAATGCAAATTAAAGAAAGTTAAAAGATAAACTATATTAAATAAACGCTATCACTATATTTAAACCGATGTTTTTGATTTTTCTTTTATAAAACTTAAATTAAAAACTACGTGACGCACAAAAGAAAATGTGGCTGAAGCAATATTAATCCTAAAATATGAAAATGGTATTTTACAAACCTAATGATAAGAGAAAATTTTAAGAAAAGAAAATTATTTTATAACTATTTATCTAATTATTATTAATTAAAAACTAATTTTACTTATTTAATTATACCCTAAAATACAAGAAAATATGAAATAAAGCTAGAAAAATGAAATTATGACTTAGAAAAATCTAAAATAACTAAAGAGAATTTTCAAAACTATTTTTATATTTTTCTGATTATTTTTCTATTTTTTATGAATTAAAAACTATTTAAAACTACTTAAATTGCTTAAAAATACAAATTTAACTAAGAAAAATCTGGAAAAATATTTTTTTGACTTTTTATATTTATCTTAACCTAGGAAAATTGAAAAATTATTTTTTGAACTTTTCTCGATTTAATTGTATTAAAAGCTAATTAAAATTACCTAAAACTGCTTTTAAATGATGAAAAATAGCAAACCGACCTAGAAAAATATGAAAATTCAGGAAAACTCTAAAATAATATTCTAATTCTAGGAAAAATATAAAACAGTGGCTTGTGTGTATGAAAATGAATCGCAATGCAAGTGCTTATGTAATAAGACTGAATAAGCACAAGGTACCAAATGAGTACCAAATCATCACGTAAGCTCTAATAAGCTATAACTACTCAAAATCAACAAGCTACAACTGACCTAAACCTCTGAATTACACTTTGCTATGATTTGGTGATTTGGCTTAAAAGTTGAAAAGCATTTTGGCTACCACTTTGTAGCTAGAGAATAAGCTACCAAATAAGTCGGAATTGAAAACCGAAGTTGGACTTTAAACTAGACCTGGCTAGGTGCTTGTAAACCAAAAACTAGACCAAGAGAAGCTCTGAGGAGCTTTTGACAAGCCCCGCAATAGCCGAGAAAACTCAAGATTCATCGAAGTTTGTGAGCAGGCATATAAGCCCTTTTGACAAGCTTATTTGGAGCTTAAGAAAAATTTCTAAAAATCTACAAAATCCTAATAAGAAACTAGACCAGTTGAAGTTATTAATCCCAAAGTTTGACTTGATTTGGCCCGAGATGAATCAATGAAAATCATCTTGGGTTGGTAAACCGGTTTCGTAAGTTTTGACTTTTTGATGATTATGAAGATTTTGACTTTTATGAACTTGAATCTTAATTTAATGACCGAATATGATGTATTAAGATGAATGAAACCTAATGCAAGCTATATCTATGTATTCTAAACACCGAACAAGTTTTTGATATTCTTAAATTCCAACAGTTAAGTAATTAAGACAGATCTCAGTGATTTTGACTATTGATGTTTGCAGAGGCAATATGATGACCAAAATGAATCAAGTGGTTCTAGTTGAGACTAAGTAAACAGATTTCAAACACAAACAAGAGCTTAAGCTCAAATACACCACTGATCCAAACACTCTTTTGAAGCGATATGCAATTTTAAACCGAGCAAATCACGAACTAGTACAAACCAATGATTAATATGACTATAGTTACACTAATTACTACTATTTAAACAGATTAAACTATTAATGACCACAGTTCAAACACAAGCACAATATGTAAACCGAGTTAAAAATGGAATTGAGACAAAACTCACAAATGCCCGGCTTGGTAGTGCAGCTTAAACCAGATCCCAAACTATCCTATTCCATATCAAACCAACCTAATCCAAGCACTGCATCAACCCCATTCCATTTCCAAACTGCTTGAACCAATTATGCTGCACAGTTGACTTTTGTTAACCGAATATCAAACTTTCTTGAACTTGACCAACAAGCTTACCAAAAGCTATCAGAAGCTTAGATAAGCTTATTCTAATTATAAATGAGCTAATTTAAGCTTAACTTCAAAAACATGTGAACCGATTTTATAACAGAAACTTAAAATCATGAAACTTGGATCAACTTTGAATTAACACCGAAAATGAATTACAATAGACTCAATAACTTTAGTTTAGTACATAAAAGCTTAGGATTACAATTAAGAGAACTAATTAAGACAATGAAATTAAAAACGACATACATAAATTTTAAAAACTAACTCATCGCTTGTATCTTGCTTCTTCTTCTCTTTATACACCGAATACTTTCTCTCACCTCTCGAGCAAATCCCAGCTTTAATCCTCGCCATTGGATGTCTTGAGCTCATATTGGCCATTGGATCATTTTGGCGGGAAAAGTGGTTTTGACCTGTGGGCTCTGATTTCTGCAACTAGGGGGGGTGGCATTAATTGTGGTGGGAAAGGTTGGTGGATGTGATGATGAGGGGGAGGGATAAGGCTGAGGTGACTGGAGAGTGTTTGCAGGGTTGCAGTCAAGTGGTGGGAGAGATAAACAGTGGGGAGGGAAAAGGTTGTTTGACTGGATTTGACCAAGGGGGTCCAAAAATGATAATGACAGGGGGGTCACAATTGAATTATGAAAGGGGCTACAATGTAAAATGGCAGGGGTCATAAGGTTTAATATTACAAGGACTAACTTTGCAATTTCAGATTCTTGAGGGACCATTTCTGCCAATATACCAAAGTTCACACAAGGGTCACTTTTGACAAGTTCCAATAGTGCAAGGACTATTTTTGACATTTTCAAATTTTCAAAGGACCATTTGTGACAATTTCAAAACTTGAGGGACTAAAGTTGTAATTTTGCAATTTTTGATTTTAAGGACCAATTTTGACAACTCATGAATCCCTAAGGACTTAAAATGATATTTTTCTTTATTTAGATTTACTGTGGACTGCTTTTTGACAACTTTTGAAACTTGGGGACTAAAGCGCCAATTATGCAAACTTGATCGTTTTCACCGATTTTGATATTTTTGCATTTAAAACACATAAAACACTTATTTGTGATATTTTTATCATTTTGATGTATTTCGAGTGTTTTCGAGATGTTTTTTGCAGCTTTAATTGAGACAAAACGATGAGATTTAGACACTCATCAACCACCAAACCAACTTCTATTTAATGTTGCTCATGACTTTTCCATTTTTTCTATCATTCCAAACATCGAACTAAAAAAGTCCATTTTGTACTCATATGATCACTTAAACATCTTACCAAGTTATATATGTAACATTGTAACTATCTAAAGAACGTGCATTACTACTTTTTATAGGGATAATGTGGTTTTAAAAGTTGAGTACACATAATAGGAAAAGTTGAGTAAAAGTCATCACATCAATCCGCTCTTATTCCTTGGTGTCAAAAGGCGAGTTCCTTTCTTGCCAAAAAACTTTCACAATTTTCTTCTCTAAACAAGCGGGTTTGGGGCAATAGGAAAAATAATAAAACATAATACACACAACAGAATTTTGTGTTAGGTTATATACATTTTTAGAAAAATTATCGCTTTGTTATACTTATGTTTATATTATACATTTATAGAGTAATATTTAGTATACGAGTAATTGAGGATGATGTAAGCAAATGTTGATAACCAGCTATGTTGGCCGACTCACTCTCACGTTTGAGGACGATATGTGCAGTGTCATATTTAGATCAATGTATTGGGGCGTAGGAGAGTATCCATCTATATTGATATGACTCTTAAGATCTTTTCCACCAAAACTACTTGATTAGTTGCACTTTTGAAACTTAAAAGGTGTATGCAATAACCAAATTTGAAGAAGGTGACGACGAAAAGAAATCTTACATGGTACGTAAGTCTCCAAACATTTCAAATTTCCCTCGCTGACCATAAACCCATAGAATTCGTGTTATAATGGGATAATATACGAGCATGCCACCTAAGTATTATTATGTTTTTAACATATAAGTTGCTCGTTTATTGAAACTAATTTAGTGTTTGTTTTTATTTACCATTTTCGGTCAAATTTTATCCGGATAATTATCAAACGACAACAATGAACCTAACACTAACATATTAAAACTATACGAACAAAAAGCTAGCCGCAAAATTCTAATTTCATCTTTGTAAAGTACTTTTGATTGATAAATAGTCGGACTTAAAACAAGTGTATAATTGGTACTTCACACAAAACTTGTCATTCGTATTGATTTTTAAGTTAGAGGTTAGTTCCTTATAGAGGCAGATGGAGGGGGTGGCTAGCGGGTGCTAGGCCCCCTCCAATAAGCCTAACTGTTTAGTAAAGATATTTTAAGCCTCCCCTAATAAATTACTCGGTATAAATTAATCTATGTATACAAAATATAAAAAGAAGACACAACAGACTTGAACAACCAAATAATTATTTTGTATGTAAAATGCCTTTTATATTTCTTCTTTTCTTTCTTGACAATTAGAGTTAATTTCGGAAATCTTCCTTTACACCTTCTGTGCTAGTGTTGTTTCTTACATTTACTACTCATATTTGTTTAAATACGATCATGATTACTAAATATGTGTTTGTTGTCGTTTGTTTGTGTACTTGAAACCCCTTTTCCAATTTATTATGCTTTTAACCCTTTATTATTTGGAAATTTTTGTTACTCTTACAATGAATTTTCGGCCACCCTCAATTACAAATCCTGGCTCCGCCACTGGTTCCTTAGTTATGCATTACAATTTTCGAGCATATATGGCTAAAATTGGTGTAAATGAAAATAAACACATAGTTAAACGGCATATAAGTTAGTTTTAATATGGCTAGTTTTAACCACTTAGTCTAAATCTAGAAGTAACCGTGGGGGGTTTGTTTTTCTTGGAGGTCTTGGGTTTGAGGCTTGTCAATGGGGTTTTCCGCCTAAGCGAAGCGGGAAAAAAGAGGGGTTTTTATTCCCCAAAGGCGAATGTTTGAGGAAGGCATACTGTCTGCTTGAATTTCACTGCACGACTCGAACCACTAACTTTCTAACTATCCGTTTTTTAAAGAACAAAAGTTAAAAAAAAATGTTTTAATAAACGGTCGATAAATTACTTCATATACATTATCCATTTTTTAATACATACAAGTTGCCATATCTTTATTCTTTTATAATGAAAATGTATATTAGTTCGAACCAATATAAAGACAGTTTTATATATATGCTTTATGTCAAAAGAATATGTTTATTACCAATCGAACGATACATTGTATCCCCAAGTATTTAGCGTGAAGCCTTAGATTAGTGCTCAAAATTAGTTGGGAAAGTGATTTTTTCTCCAACTTTAGACAGTGTACGTGTGTGTTACAGATAAAAGTATCGATTTGTGGTTTTACGTTTTCTTTGACGAGAGCTTGCCAACTAGCTATTGTGTGTTTAAAATTTAGTTTATGTAAATGCGATAATGTGTTTCAAAGAGAGGAGGCTGAAACAAGATATGTCGAAATTAGAAATCGTTTGATATTGTCCCACATAGGTGGTGGAACAAACTTTTGATTAGGTTAAAATTGAGACTAGGAACCAACAATTATGTTTAAACAAGTTTGAACATCTTTCTTCAACTACATAAAACGTAACGACTTTAACATCAAACCAGCTTCTCGTTCATGTTGTTCATATCTTAGATTATTATTATCTCTATCACACTAATCATAGAGCTAAAAAGGTGAATGTTAATCGAAACATCTTATTAACTCGTATGTAACACGGTACAAAATTTTGTGCCAAGTGTATTACTACATTTTCATAGAGTATAAACGTAATTACCAGCCAAATCACACGTCCCGAGTACAATATACAGTATACCATATTCAGACTAACTCAATGTTATGGATATTCTCCGCTCATATTAGGATGCACATGGCAAGTCCTCTCTCCGGTAACCATTTGAGCTACATGTTTGAGAATTCTGCTTCAAGCTAACACATTCCTGACACCTTAAACTACACGTATGTCCAACGGGACTAAAAACCTCAATCCCTTAAGGGAAGGAAGTGAACACCTTAACTTATCCGTTGAGGAAAGACCTTTTAGTTTATCGGAGTTAGTTAAGTATGATATATATTCTTAGTGTTCTGCGAAATATGCTATCATCAGTCAAAGTGAAACGCCTTTAACCCATTATTATCCGCCTAATCTTTAAAAGAGATCTTGCAAATTTTTTATCGTAATTTGATCCATATATGTGATGAATGATGTTATTTTATGTGTTGTTGTAATGTTGTCTATGAATCTTATGCAAGTCTTGGCCAAATGCAAGTGTTCAGACTAATATAAAATCAGTTAATTATGTCTCATGTACGTAGTGACAGGCTGACAACATGCCTTGTAAGGACTTAAGGTCAAACAACATATTGGGGTAGAGGGTGGATCCTGGTCGGACCTCCAAGCCCAAGTTTTTATATTTTGCTCAAAACCCGAGTTATACTTTTTCAAACTGTTTTAAGATCTTCAAATGGGATTTGAACCTTCGACATTCTAGGTTTAGGTGATCAGATACACACCTTATATATCTCACGTATAGCTAAGGCCTTGTTTACTAAAACAAGTGGTGTGGAGGGGTGTGGGCTCATGTCTATATCAACCACTTATTCAAGACACATTCATTTTTGTGAGCCTCCTCAATAAGTGACATTAAGAGATGGGCCCACTCATTAAGAGCAATAAGAGAGGAGTGGTCACTAATCACCTGGTGTCACCTCACTCCATCCAATAAAAACCTTACACATCAAAGACCCATTTACCCTAACCATACCCTAAGTGGAGGGTGGTCACCTACACTACCCGATTTTTTTTTTTTTTTTTTTTTTTTCAATACATAAAATCACATACAATATTTAAAATAAAAACATACCATTTCATTAAATAAATAAAAAAACACATTACATAATACTTAAAAAAAAAACATAACATAATACTTAAAAAAAAACATAACATAATACTTAAAAATAACTACATTAAAATAAAAAAAAACCCATTAATTAAAATAAAAAAAAACCCAATAAAAAAAAACCCATTAAAAAAAAAACATAACATAAAATAAAAAATAACTACTTAAAAATAACTACATTAAAATAAAATAAAAAAAAAAATAACTACATAATACTTAGTGTGTGTTTTATTTGAAAATAATGAGAGTAATATTTGGTTTTAAAGGGAATTTTTTTTTTTTTTTTATTTGAAGCACCAAAAGAGCCGTTTGGCTCCTAACGGTCAAAAATTCCTCTCAAAGCACCAAATAGCACTCGGCTTCCCAACCCGTTTTTTGTAGCCGATTTTCATACCCGAAGGGGTGGCGGCGGTGTTACCGATCGGGTACCCTTACCCGACAGACCGATGCCCACTCCTCCCTCTAGAGAGGGGTGGTCACCTAATACCCAGTGCCACCTCACCTCCATCCAATAAAACCTTACACATCAAAAAGACCCATTTTACCCTAACCATACCCTAAGTGGAGGAGTGGTCACCACACTACCCGATTTTTTTTTTTTTTTTTTTCAATACATAAAATCACATACAATATTTAAAATAAAACATACCATTTCATTAAATAAATAAAAACACATTACATAATACTAAAAAAAAACATAACATAATACTTAAAAAAAACATAACATAATACTTAAAAATAACTACATTAAAATAAAAAAAAACCCATTAATTAAAATAAAAACCCAATAAAAAAAAACCCATTAAAAAAAACATAACATAAAATAAAAATAACTACTTAAAAATAACTACATTAAAAAAAAAAAAAAAAAAAATAACTACATAATACTTAGTGTGTGTTTTATTTGAAAATAATGAGAGTAATATTTGGTTTTAAAGGAAATTTTTTTTTTTTTTTATTTGAAGCACCAAAAGAGTTTGGCTCTAACGGTCAAAATCCTCTCAAAAGCACCAAATAGCACTCGCTTCCCAACCCGTTTTTGTAGCCGATTACACCAGAAGGGGTGGCGGCATACTGGTCGGTCTGCTTACCCGATTTTGCACCGATCGCTCACTCCCTCCTCTAAGGAAAAAATAAACACCCCGTAAGTCGAGTTCTCTTTGGTCAACTAGAAATTTTTTTTACAAGAAGGCAAAGCGGGGCCCGCAAACTATAGTCCAAAGGGAAACTTTAATAAACTCTAAAAACCGCATTACAAGTCTTGTTGCTATGAGTCTCTGACGCAACTTACAAAAACAGGATATGCTGCCCATTAGTCTATTGTGTGGCCCAAGTGTATTGACGTTTGGGTATGTTCAATGTTGGCAAGTCTAATATATAGTCACCAATTATATTTCGTTTTAAAATAGGAAACTAACGGGAATTTTGCATATACGAGAAGGACCGTTGTAGCAATTTATTCGCCTATATATGTAAATAAATCACGCATACATTATTCCAATCTACAAATTATCAACAGATCGACAGACAAATATATTGTATGAAATCTGCTTGTTTAACTATGGTGGCTGAGGTATATATCATCGTTTCATTATCTATGTATATTTTCTTTTAGCATTAATATATTTAAGAAATTAACTTACTAACTAGGGTTTTTGTTTCATACGAAGGCTACTATAATCTGTGTCGACAATTCTGGATGGGGACAACGTAAAGACTCATCCTCCAAGATGAGGCATCAAGCTAATGCTATTGAGCTCTATATTTACGCTAAAATCCAAGTAATAGTTATTCTTTCTTTCATTATAATATGTTGAATTATTGTTATTTAATAGGTTCTTGTTATTGTATTGTTTATGACGATACATTATGCTATTCATTCATTAATATGAAAGTAAATTATTGATGTCTTGTATTAATTTGTTACAGTGTAATCCGGAAAATATTGTTGGGGTACATACAATGGCCGGGCGAACTATTCATCAGTTCTTACTCGAACCTACTAACAATCTTACAAAAACTTGGACGATCAGGAGAGACCTTGATTGTGAGCTTCTTATATTATTTTTAGTTAATAGGTTCTTGTTGTATTATTTTATACTAGTGTTTTTTACCCGTGTGTACACACGGGTTTTTAAACGTTATTTGTGTATGATCAGCGGGGTATATATGGGGAATTGATTGCTCAAAAAGGTTAAAAAGGGGTTATCTCGCTTAACTTATTGAGAATGCCTTTTTGGTAGATACCCGATTGTGTTTTGATTCTTTGCATACTCACAAGGAAATCGAAATATTCTTTTAAGAATGAGCTCTATGTTCCTATATGAGTAATTTATTTTTCTCTCAAAAAAGTATAATCTAAATGAATTTATCAAGCAACCAATTTATTCCAAGGCATACAAAAATCCCCTTAAGTGTATTGGATAACTAAAGTCTAAGATGTATCTTTGATAAACTCGCTTTTACAATCGAACACCCAAAGACAAACAGAAACAAATCATATACATTGTGATACTTTGTACGATGTATGAAATGATCAAGTTTATTCCACACTTGTTACTCAGATAATTCCTGCAGCGGTATGATGAACGTGGTAAATGCGCTCGATTTTGCTTGCACAGGATTTAAACGTCATGCCAACGAAAAATTAAAAAGGCGGATTATTCTGTTTGCCGGAGGGTATGTATATATGTTTATGTTTTAAACTTTAAACAATGCATCTTTTAGTATGTTTGATCTTTATCGTGTTTGTTGTGTGTTTTACTTGGCATACAGTGTTATAAAACATGGGATAGAAAGCTTGGAAAAGATTGGAAACTTTTTAAAAAAGGAGAATATAGCTCTTGATGTTGTCACCTTCGGTGAAAATGACGAAGAGAATTTGGAAAAGCTCAAGGCGTTGGTTGCTGCTGTGAATAATAATGACAACAGCCACATTGTTCATGTTCCATCTGCCTCTTCAATTTGCCAAGCCATATTGAGGTTTATTATAATTATTTGTTTGGACTTACTATTACTTGCTATTATTGTTTTGGCTAATATATAATACATTTTGTGAAAATTTATTATCAGTCCTCCGATCTTTCCTCGTTTTGGACAAAGTAATGAGAGGATGCTACATATGGTGACGACGATGTTGAACCACGTACACGAAATGAACAAGATCAGGGACAATCAGTTAGTTAGATTAGAGGAAGAAAAGTGTTGGTCGAAGCAACTTGAGATGATGGGCGAACAATTAAGTCCCATTTGGGACAGTGACGGAGCTGTTTTCATTGAATAAACTGGTTCAATAAAGCATAGTTTGCGATCCAAAAATTCAGCATGATAATTCAGTTTTCATATTATATAAATCTTAAGAGGCATGCTGATGCGCCATGGCATGCCGCGCTTTTGGTTTTGTCGCGAGCAAATGTTGTTCGGTTACACATTTTTTTAACGATAACTGTACAAATGAACGAATAATAATTTAATTTAAAATAACTTTAAGTAATAATGATATATCATTTTTAGCATTGATAAGCTCTAGATATGCTATACAATAAATTCGCTTCTTAATATTATAAACATATAACATCTTTCCAATAAATTTGACGTAAAAAAGTTAGGATTAGATTTTATTTCACCAAAGTATTCACGTTTAAAAAAATAAAATCCAAAAACCTCTCTCTTGCCCAAAGTATCCATCGTGCCTATTTTTTTCAATAATTTTCGATTATCCAAAATTATAGCAAAATTTTGTTTAATTAAATTCTAGCTTAAAACTTGTAACACAATTTGGTTCATTATTTGTCACTTGGACTTGCCAAACACAAAATTGGATTAATAGCCAAGGATGCCCAACTAATAATGAAATGAATTAGCTTGGTCCAATGAGGTCCAAGAAATCAACAATTTGAATACCTAAAGGCTTAAAGCCCAACACCCCCTTTCTATTACACAGTTACACTAACCCTAAAACTTAAGTCACAACCCTAACAAAGTGCACACACCAATTTTTTTTTTAGTAGCCACTAAACAAAAACACAAATCACACTTTTTTCTTCTAACTCCTTGCAGTCACACACACGAATAACAAATCACAAAATCAAATCTCTTTATTTTTGCTCAACGAATCACAAGCAAAAATACCATTATCTTCTTCTTTAACTTCGAGCAACAAACAACCCTTTGAGTTCGAATCGTTTGAAATGAAGATGTAGTTGTCATGGCTTTTAGATCTTTTAAATAAGGTCTCTGGTAGGTTTGTTATGTTTTCGTTTTTTTTATTAGACCGAAAGGAAGGAAGAATGAAACATAGTGGTTTTTGTTCTTTCATTATAATTTTCGAATATTTAGAAGAAGTGTTAAGCTTCTCACTGATCTATGATGGTAAATCTCTTTTGGTTTCGTTATAAGAACGAATCATAAAGAAGATAAACTGAGATCTATTTTCTCATCTTTTACGACTCTTGTGTGGTTGGTTGACTGAGATGAGATAGTTATTTGTGTGGTTTGTGATGTTGATGGTTGACGTGAGGTTGGATGGGTTTAGTTTAGATGTGAATGGTTTGTTGTTGTTCGAAAAGGGCATAGGACAGTGGATTTGTTATATGGGATGAGTTTAGATGTGAGGTTGGATTTGGTTTGTTTGCTTATTGATTTTTGTTCGAAAAGGGTAACCTGAGTGTGTTTTGAGGAGATAAAAGAAAACTGAATATGTCCCATGTGTTCTTAATACGGTGTTAATTTTATGTGTTAAATATTATTTTTTTAGTTTTATTTGTGCTTTGGATACTTGTAATTATGCTTATTACTTGTATTTGCTTAAAATCTATTTTTAGTTTATTCATGTGTGGAAGGTTAATTATATTGTACTTTGTGGTTAAAAAGTTAGTAGTTTTGGATGAAAGGGTGTTTTTAATAGTGTATTAATTGTATTATATAAGTAGTGTGTTTTTAGTTTTATGTGTGCTTTAGATACTTGTAAATAATGCTTATAAAGTAGTATTTGCTTAAAATTCTATTTGTGGTAGTCTTAAAATAATAAATAGGAGGGAAGTTTTAAGTTGTGTAGTAATTGTAGTTTGATTTGTATTTTTATTTGTGCTTTAAGTATTGTAACTAATGCTTTGTAACTTGTATTTGCTTAAAATTTTATATATGGAAATCTTAAAATCATTAATATAAGGAAGTGCATCCTCTATTATAAGATAGTAAGATAACATTTGTCACAAAAAAAAAAAAAAAAAAAAAAAAAGTGAGACGACTTACTATTGCAGTGATTGTAACTGTTCCTAATCTCTCACATGGTTACTGTTCATAAGCTTAAGCATCACTTAATAAAAAATTGTGTTGCACCTTCCCGAGATCGACATCCTCACTTTGGCTTAAAAAATGGTGCAATGTTTTCTTCATAAGGTAGTTTCTCACCAAACTTCCACTAACCTAATAGTCTCACTATGCTAATCACTCTAACTCACCAAAACAAGAATCCTAAATCAATTACTGCTTCTGAAATCGATCGGGGCACCTATAAATCATCTATGGATTCGTACAAGAAGCTGAGGATGTATTTGTGGCACCGGAAGCTGACATGATTGCATGTAAGTGATTTTGATTTTGGGCTTGCGGTTGCTAATTGATATATTTATAAATTAGTTTGATGTATTTGTTGTATTGAAGCCTGATTTTTTGTTAGTGGCCAACGAGTATTAAGCATGCAGTTAGCAAAATATTTAGGTGGTAGTTTAGTCGGAAAGTAGCTCTAAGAGGAAAATGGCGGGCAAAATTAGTTTTTTAATTTCCTTATGAACACTATCTTGGTGATTATGAATAGTAACAACTCTAATTGCATATTCCTCCCAAATATTTTTGAAAAAAATGTAGATTTAGGCAAGGCTGAGATTATCTGCATCTTAGCAGGGCAACTTACTAACTTTGCAGACATGGCATTGTTTGCCGGCATGTGCCTCCCAACTCCCTTTCTGATAACAAGGCGGAATAGGACAGCTCGACATCCAGTAACTTCGACTAAATTGATGTTGCACATACTGCAATCATGATTTGGCTCAATTTTTGGACTGTTTAATGGGATTATTAGTTTAGTGGAAGTTTGGTGGGAAAATATTTCGGAAAGTAAACGGGCACCACAATTTTTACTCCCGTTTTCTTATGAATGGTAATAATGCGAGGGGATTACTAACAAAGAACAATAGTTTGGATAGTAGTTGTGTGGCTATGATGATTCCGTATGTATAAACCAAACTACGGATCGTCAAAACTAAAAAAAAAAAAAAAAAAAAAAAAATCTATAACCATAGGAAAAAAGAAACGACCGATACATAATCAAATTCATTGTATACTAGGTACGAATATTTGGAAATAAGTTGATTTACAATACCTAAAGAAGTGACGATGTAGATTGAGCTTGAAGTTAAATTGAGCTCATTTGAACTATTATTCAATAATCAAACTCAATGCATACTTAATCAGCTGAGTTCAAATGAGAATAACTAGTTGGTTTAGTTTGTACCTTTTGCAATAGCTAATGTTGGAAAATGAACTCCCGTCATCTGGTTGAATTGGGTGCGTTTGGCGGGAGTTCATTCATCGGTTTAGCGAGAGATCATTGCGAGTTAAGGTTCATGACAATTGTCATCGGTAAATGGTAAAATTGAACCTTTGTGTTTCTTACTTTTAACGAAAGCAGTTGAAAAAGAACCATTTGTTTGTTTGGCGAGAGTTCTGTTAGTGCAAATATTACGATATTTAATCTATACAGTCTCGTTTGTTTTGATTGATGACAAACATGTAACTTGTAATACATAACGTAAAATGTACAAGTTACTTGTAATCACACTTTGTCTCAACATACATTCAACACCTCTCGATGACTCAAGTCCTCATATGTTACAACACGGTTCGTACATGTTTGTTATGTGGCATTATGATCAAACCCATTAACAAATCATTTAGAATGTTTAAAATACGTTTAGAGTCACTAAGTATTTTAATAGGTTAACCATTCTATTTGAACCTCATTTTACATTTTGCATTCACAAGTATTTCATACAAATACTAGAGTTTACTAACACTTGACAAAATATATTTTATTTTGACAAGCACTCTTTACAAAAGGTAACTAGACATTTTATTAACTAGTTACATAATACATTTTACATGTTTACCTTGATAAACTTTTAATCTAAAATGGAAATACATGTTACATCATGTCATGCATCATCTTTGAAATCCTTGAAAGATCACTTGAATATTTTGGTTAGATTGACACTCAATATATCAAATGTGATCTTAGTAAGATTTGGTAATATCTTGGAAAGATTTGAAGAAAGATTTTTAGATTTTCATCAGCACCCACGACACCAAATTGCATAAAGGACGAAACCCTTTAAAGGGCTCCTTGGTCCGTGGACGCCCCGACCACTTTTGGCTATAAATAAGCCCATTGTTTTCCCATTTCTTCACCACTTCAAATCACATCTTCTCCACCTTCTTGCATACATTTAGATCAATCATTAACAATGTAGTAACATACATTAAACACCCTAATGATCATGATCATAATGCTTCTAACATTCATCTTTGTTGTAAGCATACTCTTTGATCAACCAAGGAAAGCGTGGAGATCTAGCCATCCCCACTCACCACAAGTTGAAGATCTATCACAACAAGTTTAGGGAACTTGTGATCTTCATCATGAAGGCTTCCTATCAATGGAAGCTCATTTAGAAGTAGTTATTCATATCCAATAGACATTTGTGTCATGGATCATTAGTGTAAACATCATTGCATCATAACAACACTTTCACCAAACTAGATTAGATGGTTTATGTGTTTGTGCCATAAAACACAAGGTTTACTATGTTGGGCCATAAAACATATTGGGAGTGGTTGTACCCTTGTAAAAGAACTCGACATCTAGCTTAGTGTCGGAAATATTGTATAGCGACGTTAGGTTGGTTCTACTCGAACTAGAACCCGGTATTTAGCTTTGTACGGAAAAAGTGTAGCGGCGATTGTAAGGTTTTCTCCGCCGACAAGGAGCTTGTTGATTTTGTGAAGTAACTATCGAGTTGGGTACTCGGGAGTGGAGTAGGCGGAAAGGAGATCCGTGACCGAACCACTATAAATCCTCGTGTTCGGTTTGCACTTTCCTTTCTTTATCTCTTTACTTTTATACTTGCACTATACTATTGTTTGTGATGTGGTTTGATGTTCATGATTGTGTGACAACTTGGTTTACCATGCTTTATATTAGTCACAAACAATAATTGGTACTTTCATATTATAACAAGCTTCATAAGCGATTTGATACTAAAGATCTAAAGTTTTTAAACGGTAACGTATTCACCCCCCCCCCTCTACGTTTCCACAAGTTCCCTTCATTAGACATTATACATTTGGTAAAATTGGTTTGGCGGGAGTTTATTCGAGAAACGTGTTGGGACGATGGTCAAATATAAAAACCAGTTTTTCTTTTAACAGCAAAAGATTGAACCAGTTAAAACTTAAAAGGGGTGTTTGACTATTTGGATTGAAGTGCAGAAGTAGAGTTTGGGGAAATGATGGGGTAGTGTTTGGACCAGTTAGTTTAGCTAAAAAAGTTGAGCCACCTGTTTTTAGCTAAAAATAGACATACTTGTTTGGACCTCGAAGCGCAAGTTTTTATTACTTTTTTGAAAGGTAAAGTTGTACATTATCAACTCAAACCGAACTAGATACACATGAAAAACAAAACTAAAATAAAAACCATGAAAAATAACCATATGCGTCTAAAGGATATACAGTCATCTCAGTAATTCTCTCTACACAATACTCTTACCATCATAAATGTTTAATAAGATGCTCAGGAGTGTAGAAGAAGTCATTTATGAAGATGAAGCTTGGTCAAAGCAAGTCAACAGTTGTAGAATTTAAATAACAAATTTTCTCCCCGTTTTGTATCTTATGTGTACTCTGTAAATGTGTTGTAAAGTTTAGTTGAATTTTAATCCAATATGTGATTTTTAAAATTTCTCTCCAATTGTAACATGGTATCAGAGCCATGTTTGAATCCTAACTAACTCAACCGCTCCCAACAAACTGTGGTGGTTCTCCAACAAACTCTGATAATCACAACAAACTCCGATCACTTTTTCCGATCAAATTCATCATTCTAACTGATAAACCGCCACTAAAATACATCAAATTCAACAAAAAACTTCACTCAATCAATCAAAACTCACTAAAATGGCATCAAATTCAACTAATAACACAACAACAATTAATGAAGAAGATGATCCAACTTCACCAAACCACCCATTGTTTTTACACCAAAATGATCATCCTGGATTGATTCTCATATCCAAGAAGATAACAGGTTCTGATAACTATGGTCAACGGAAAAGATCAATGATGATAGCACTCAATGCCAAGAATAAACTAAATATAGTCACTGGAGAATATGGTGAACCAAGATAGGACTCAAGATTAAGAGCTATATGGGAAAGAACAAATGATATGGTCATTTCGTGGATATTGACACCATAGCAGAACAAATAAGTAACTCTTTGAAATTTTTTAACACAGCTTCTGCTTTATTGACTGAATTAGAAGAACATTACTCTCAATTGGATGGACACAGGATCTTTCAAATCACACATGACTTAGCACAATTGATACAAAATAACTGTGTAATTGAGTCTTATTATCACAAATTGAAAGGTCTGTGGGGTGAGTGTGATTCCTTAAAGGCTTCATACATGTGTGTTTGTGTTTGATCTTGTGAAAATGGGAGGATTAATCGTAAAGGGATCAAAGAAAGAGATTAATGCAGTTTTTGATGGGATTAGATGAATGTTACGCGAATGTGAGAGGCCAAATCCTACTGATTCAACCCATTCCTACTGTAGCCAAAGCTTACAACATGATTATGCAAGAAGAGAAGCAAATAGAAGGCTACACACCTCATATCACACCTACAACAGCACTATCAGGTCACTCAAACAATGGTAGAACACCCTATCAGAACAACACAAGGTCAAGCAAGAACTATACGCAAGGAGAATCGTCAAACAGGAATCACAATCAGAGGGAATTCATAGCAAGAAGAAATGTTTTTAAGAAATGGGTTATCTGTGGTAACTGCAGCAAAGAGGGTCATACAAGTGAAGAATGCAATAAGCTGGTTGGGTATCCTATTGGACATCCACTACATGAGAAGTACAAGCCACCTACTCAAAGAGGAATTGCTTACATGAATGCTAATATGGCTCAAACTGCATCCACTGCACCAACTGTCCAAGAGAATCAATTTGGGGCTGCAACTTCAACAAATGGAGTTGACTTAGCTATGAGTGCGAGGATGGATCAGCTACAAAACCAACTCAATCAAATGATGCTACTTATGCATCATAACACCGAAGATGCTAATGGATCAGGTATAATCAACTCTGCAAGTACTCCTAGACTAATAGCATCACATATTACCTACAGTTCTTATAGACTAATAAGATTTATCATGATAAATCAGATACATCTTTGGGTAGTTGATAGTGGTGTCACAGGCCACATATGAATAACACTCACATCGATGCACAATATAAGACTTTACAAACACCCTATCTATGTCACACTTCCAAATGGTCAACAAACACAAGTCAGACATATTGGTTCAGTCTATATTAATGCAGCAATAACCCTTCATGATGTACTTTATATCCCATCTTTTTCATGCAACCTACTCTCAGTTAGCAAATTAGGTACATACTTACCACTTTCAGTCCTATTCACACCATTTTCATGTTACTTACAAGACCAACACAATAGGATTGCTCATGGTACCCTCTGTAATGGTCTCTACATCATTAAGTGGGAAGAATAAACTCCACAATCCATCACACTATCAGTCAACAACAACACCATTCACCTTTGGCATGCTAAGCTTGAACACCCTGACTTTACTGTTTTACAGAAAATAAAGTCTATTTCATTACCATCTAGTTGTACTTTACCTTCAAACTCATGTATTGTATGCCCTTTGGCAAAGCAACATGCTTCATCTTTTCATGTCAGTGATTCTCATGCAACACAATTGTTTGACTTAATTCATGTTGATGTATAATGACCTTACAAACATGCCACCACACACAAATGAAAGTATTTTCTAGCCATAGTTGATTATTCTAGGGCCACATGGACTTATTTGATGCCAAGAAAACAACACACAATCTCACTTATCAAAAGTTTTCACTCATTTGTACTAAATCATTTCAAAATTTCACTCAAAACTATGGCACATAGTTTATAAGTCAATCACTATCTAATTTCTTCAATCAAAATGGCATTGTTCACCAAACATCATGTCCTTATACACCTCAGCAGAATTCTAGGGTAGAAAGAAAGCACATACAATTACTTGAAGTGGCAAGAGCCATCAGATTCCAAGCTAATTTTCCTATACATTTTTTGGGATATTGTGTCCTAGTAGCCATTTACCTCATAAATAGATTGCCTTCCAAAACACTTGAGAACAAAAGTTCATATGAAGTCATCTATAAAATACCACCTACACTCACACATCTTAAGATTATTGGCTATCAAGCTTATGCACATCAACACACACCTGACAAATTTGCTACAAGAGCAACTCCGTATGTCCTAATTGGCTACCCCACAACACAAAAAGGCTACTTATTGTATGACTTACAAACACACAAACCTTTTGTCAGCAGACATGTCAACTTTAATGAGTCAATTTTCCCATTCCAACACCAACCAACCAAGACATCACCCATTCTAACTGCCACACCTTTTTATTTTCACTATTATCCAAACACCCAACCAACCAAACATCACCATATTATATACCACACCTCATCAAGACTCACCTTTACCACCCATTCCTACCACTACACCAGCCCCCACCAATAACCCACCAATACTAACTGAGATTACACGACCAATTGATCAACCAAACACTACTCGTCCAGAACCACAATCATCACCACAAAATCAGCAGACTGAATCAAACACCCCAACTCCATCACCATCACCACTAAAACCAAGGAAATCAACCAGAACCAGAACCATTCCACTCAAGTTCAAATATTTTCACTACAAATTACCTAAACCAAAACATACTGCACAATCACTCATAAAATACCACTACTCAAAATACATTAATTATCATAACATTATTTCACCGACAAATAGACATCTCATTAATACCATAAACAACATTTTGGAACCAAAATATACTCAAGTTGTTAAAGATTATAGATGAGTAGATGCTATGTCCAAAGAAATGCAAATACTGGAGACAAACAAAACATGGATAGTTACTTTTCTATCACCAGATAAGGTTCCAATAGGCTGCATATGGGTCTTCAGAATCAAGTGCAACTCAAATGTCTCCATAGAAAAATTCAAAGCAAGACTGGTGGCTAAAGGTTTCACACATAAAGAAGGCACTTAATACAATGAAACATTTGCTCATGTAGCCAAAATGGTCACTGTCAGAACATTCTTAGCTACTAAAGTTCATCATAATTGGCAAATTGATTAATTGGACATCAATAATGCTTTCCTCTATGGTGGTTTTGCATGAAGAGGTCTACATGACTCTCCCCCAAGGATACAAACCACCCTCCTCAATTCCTCATTCAGTGTTCAAACTCCAAAAATCCCTATATGGTCTAAAGTAGGCAAACATGCAATGGTTCACAAAACTCACCACTTTTCTTCTCACCATGGGTTTTCAACAAAGTTATGTGATTTGTCAGAAAACCAATTATAGAGTATTTTAGTATTTGGGTAACTCAAATGTGTTAGATTTAAGCACCGGGATCGTTCCTAGCGAGAGATGAATGGAATTTTTAACTCACGTCGCGTTATTCGGGATTTGAATGGAAAAAGGGGATATTTTGATGATTTCTAAACTAAGAGGCAAGGGAAAGTAAACGGGAAGCAATTAAAGGCACTAAATCTATGAAGCAAGCAAGAAATTACAACTAATTACGCAGATTATAACTACAACGCAAATTACGATTTAACTAAAACGTGAATTAAATGCAAACTAATCTAATTTAATCCCTAAAAATGATCTAATAATTTAATAAAACTAGAAATGCAATTTGAAAATTATCTAAAATTTTAAACTTATTTTTATGATTTTTCCTGATTTTATTTGAATTAAAAACTATTTTTTTATTTTTAAAATAGATGTAAAATGCTAAAAAATATGAAAACTTAAGAGAAAATTACAAAAATATTTTACAAAAGTCTTAAATAACTAAAAATAATTTTCAAAACTGAATTTGTATTTTTCTGACTGTTTCTCTATTTTCTATGAATTTAAATCTATTTAAAACTAATTAAATGGCTAAAAATTAATATTTAAACTAGGAAAATTCAGGAAAAATATTTTTTTATGTATTTTTGATTTTTCTTAATCTAATAAAATTGAAATTATATTTTTGAGGGCTTTTTCTAATTTATTTGTAATAAAGGCTATTTAAAAAGTACTAAAAACTGTTTTAAATGCATATAATTAGTAAACAATAACAGAAAATTATGAAAAATTCCAGAAAAGTTCTAAATATTATTAAGAATCTAGGAAAATTACTAAAACCTACTTTAGAATGCAGAATAAGCTACTTGCAGTGTAACTGAAATGAATAAGCTAAATGCAAAATAAGCTATAAGCTAATCTAGGCTACCAGAAGCAACAAGAAGTTGACTTAAGCTAAAAATTACTTAATGTGACCTAATGCAACTATTTACTACCAAATAATCACAAGCTAAAAGCAGTTGAGCACAATCTAATCCTAATCAGCAAGACACTAAACAACCCTAATCCACTGATTTGCAGCTTAAAAATAAGCTAGTTATTAATCTAGAAACTTGAAACCAGATGTAGCAACCTCAAAGTGACCTGGCAAGGGACTTATAAACCAAATTTGAGCCTAACAGAAGCTATAATAAGCTCTCTATAGGCTCTGCAATAAGCTGTGAAACCAATGAATCAGATGAACAGGGCAGTAAGTGGAAATCAGATCAAATATAAGCCCTCAAAAAGCTATTAAAGAAAAATTGAAAAATTATTCTAAAATTAGCTCAATACAAACCACCAACCAGAGATTTAAAATCAAAAGTTTCACTTCAAATGGACTTAAACTGAAGATTTTAAAAATGCACAAAGATCAGCTTTCAGAAAAACTTGATGAACATTTGACTTTTTGGACAGAAATCAGTTTTTGACTTATTTGAACTTTGAATCAATAAAACTGAATGTAAATGATGTTTAAAGATAAAATGAAACTATTATAAGCTATATTAACTAATTCTAAGACTATATGCAAGGTATGAGGAACTAAAACAAACTGATATGCAAATTCAAAAGCTAATGAAAATGATTTTTACTTATGAAGAACTGAGATGCAATTTAATGACTAAAACTGACTACATGAACCTAAATAATACTAATGCAACAGTAATCTTCCACACATGCAACCTCTAGCACAGTTTTAACTACTGATCCAAAAAAACCCTTTAGATGATTGATTTGCAACTTAAAACACCAAATCAATAATCCTAGCTTATACAATCCTTAATTCAGTTTCTATGATCAATATTTATCCTAATTGAAGAAGAATTGACAGCAAATTCGCATTAACTCAACTAGAACTAAATTATGCAGATGAACACAGATCTAATGCAGATAAATGACTTATACTACAAACTACTTTAACCACTGAAATAAGCTACAATCTACTTTTATTAAGCTAATTTAACAACTAAGAGATTAAGCTAACAATTTTAACTACTGAATCAAATGAACACATATTTTAAAGCCAAATCGGAACATAAACTTATCTCACACCTCAACTGAACAGAGGTCCCACTTAAGGGCAGCTACAAGCTCTAGCTTATTCGAAGAATAAGCTAGTAAAGTCCATCTAGCCACTTCCATTGCAGGCTACTTCCTATAGCTTTCCACATTCAATTGCAAAGGTATTTTGACTGATTTTGTAAGTAGAACTGGGTAGAGATCTTAATAAGCACTTGATAAGCTAAGGTTGAGCTAATAAGAGCTTATGTAAACAATAACAAACGCTGGTTGCAGCTTGAAAAAAGATTTGATATATTTTTTTCATTTTTAAAATATTTTTCTAATTTTTTTGTGATTTTTGTTTAAAGAGACTAATAGGATGAAAATGATTTAGAATAAGCTAATATGATCAACTGAAATGATAATAAGCTAATTCAAACATGAAAACAGAGATTAAGATTAAAATGAGAATTAAAGCTAAAATTGATTTTATTAATAAAAGCTGAGTACAAATGAAATTCAAATACAAAAGATTAACTAAAGCATTAAGAACAATAATAAGTTAATACTACTACTCAATTTTCTACACACTTGATCTATGTGAAAACCGAGGGTATAAATAGTTGAGTTATCATCCTTGGAAGGATCCAGAAATAGTGAAAGTGTGCTTTTTTGAGTCCTTTTCAACCGTCAGATCAAATCCTCACATCATCCACCAACGGCTGGGCACTCGGAATAAGAATGAGAACCTCCGCAAGTCTCACAAGTCGGTTGTACCGCTTTTACTTGTTGATGTTGATTCTGATTATTCATTTGTGTTATCCTTAAGATATCGTCAATCTTTTTGTTCAAAGTGGCTATTTCGATAGAAGAAGACATATTTGATCGAGATGACTTGCCCCTTTAGGCGGTAGAATCCCAATAATTGTGATGGGCGGTCATGTTTTCGATAAGATCGTAACATTCTTCAGGACGTCGTTTCATGAAAGTTCCACCGGCAGCAGCATTGATCGTGTCACGGTGTCTCAACGTTAAACCATTATAAAACGTATCAATTTGAGTGACAAGCAACATGTTATGATTCAGACATTGATCAATTGAAAACTTATAACGTTCCCAAGCTTAAAAGAAAGATTCGTCGGGATATTGTCGGAAATTACTGATATCGTTTCTCAATTTCATCACCATCGACGGTGGAAAGTACTTTGCCAGAAACTTAGAAACCATTTCCTCAAAAGTATGAATCGAATTTTTCGGAAGTCGATCGAACCAAGAAGTAGCATGATGAGTCTAAGAGTATGAGAAGAGATATAGAAGAAGGGCGTCATCGGAGACCCCATTTTGTTTCATACTACGGGTGTGATGAAGAATTTGTCAAGATGCTTGTTAGCATCGTCATCCAGTAAACCTCGAAATTGAAAACTATTCTTCACTTGTTCAATCATATGATGTTTCAAGCTAAAATCTGTAGCTTGAAAATTAGTCGGAGCAATGGGTCCTCCCCTCCCCTACATGGTAGGTTGACATAGCTCCTCCATCGTTCAGAGATCAGGAGCTACATTTTGATTAACGGGAGGAGGATTGGGACCTGGAACGGGTGGTACTTGATTAGCAGCCATATTACGTGACTCGGGTATGTTTCGATTATGAAGTCTTCGTGACTGAGAACGAGTGCGCATGCACTAAAAACCAAAATCCAAAAATCCAAAATGGAAAAAAAATTTGAAAAAGAAAAATCTTTTTGGTTTTTATATTTAAGAAATTTGGAAGAACGTTTCCATTTGATGATTAGACTTTTCATGAAGAGTTTGATCTTTAAGACGAGACGGATATGGAATAGACGGTTTCGGATTAGATTTCTTCACATTAACGGGAGCATCTTCGGGTTCAGAAGGCTGGACAACCGTGGGTTGGACATTCACAGTACTTTACTTATTAGTAGGAAGCACCGGGTCCTTTGTCACCCCGGTCTCACGGTCTACCACACGAGAGGAGGAAGAAAAAATGTTAGGAACCGTGGGTCCATCGTAAGCTACACCACTTCGGGTGGTGATCGCTTTCATGTCACCTCTCGGTTAGGAATCGTATTACTCGGAAGAGTACTGGAACCCGAGGACATATTCATCTGCATGAAACTGCTCATCATATTCTTTAATTCGTTTTTTTGCTTGCTCAAAGTTGTATCAATTTCCTTCTTAAATTCAACCCTCATACTGTTTATCTGATTTTGCATTGCTTTAATCGTGTTATCTGTGTTCTTGATGTAGTTCGTAAGATCTGAATGAGGTGGTTGATAAGGTTGTTGAGGATGAGAAGGTTGTTGGTAAACTTGAGGTGGAGGAGCTTGCTAGTGTTGATTACCAAGATTGAAATTAGCTCCTCGGTTTTGATTAGAATTGTGGTTACCATTGAAATGATTTTGATTTTGGTTTTGGTGTTGAGGTTGGTTGAAAACGGGAGGTCCGAGGTAATTGTTTAAACGGTAGCTAAGAATATTTCGATCTCCTTGCGGTTGATTGTAGTTTCCCGTAGCAGCATAAACATTCTCTTGAGCGTAGCCACCAACGGCTGGGCACTCGGAATAAGAATGAGAACCTCCGCAAGTCTCACAAGTCGGTTGTACCGCTTTTACTTGTTGATGTTGATTCTGATTATTCATTTGTGTTATCCTTAAGATATCGTCAATCTTTTTGTTCAAAGCGGCTATTTCGATAGAAGAAGACATATTTGATCGAGATGACTTGCCCCTTTAGGCGGTAGAATCCCAATAATTGTGATGGGCGGTCATGTTTTCGATAAGATCGTAACATTCTTCGTGACGTCGTTTCATGAAAGTTCCACCGCGAAGATTGATCGTGTCACGGTGTCTCAACGTTAAACCATTATAAAACGTATCAATTTGGTGACAAGCAACATGTTATGATTCGGACATTGATCAATTGAAAACTTATAACGCTCCCAAGCTTCAAAGAAAGATTCGTCGGGATATTGTCGAAATTGCGATATCGCTTCTCAATTTCATCACCATCGACGGTGGAAAGTACTTTGCCAGAAACTTAGAAACCATTTCCTCAAAAGTATGAATCGAATTTTTCGGAAGTCGATCGAACCAAGAAGTAGCATGATGAGTCTAAGAGTATGAGAAGAGATATAGAAGAAGGGCGTCATCGGAGACCCCATTTTGTTTCATACTCTGGGTGACGGTAAGAAATTTGTCAAGATGCTTGTTAGCATCGTCATCCAGTAAACCTCAAAATTGAAAACTATTCTTCACTTGTTCAATCATATGATGTTTCAAGCTAAAATCGTAGCTTGAAAATTAGTCGAGCAATGGGTCCTCCCTCCCTACATGGTAGGTTGACATAGCTCCTCCATCGCTCGGAGATCGGGAGCTATATTTTGATTAACGGAGGAGGATTGGGACTGGAACAGGTGGTACTTGATTAGCGACCATATTACGTGACTCGGGTATGTTTCGATTATGAAGTCTTCGTGATCGAGAACAGAAAAGCATGCACTAAAACCAAAATCCAAAAATCCAAAATGGAAAAAATTTGAAAAGAAAAATCTTTTGGTTTTATATTTAAGAAATTTGGAAGAACGTTTCCATTTGATGATTAGACTTTTCATGAAGAGTTTGATCTTTAAGACGAGACGGATATGGAATAGGCGGTTTGGATTAGATTTCTTCACATTAACGGAGCATCTTGGGTTCGGAAAATTGGACAACCGTGGGTTGGACATTCACAGTACTTTCCTTATTAGTAGGAAGCACCGGGTCCTTTGTCACCCCGGTCTCACGGTCTACCACACGAGAGGAGGAAGAAAAAATGTTAGGAACCGTGGGTCCATCGTAAGCTACACCACTTCGGGTGGTGATTGCTTTTATGTCACCTCTCGGGTTAGGAATCGTGTTACTTGGAAGAGTACAGGAACCCGAGGACAAATTCATCTGCATGAAATTGCTCATCATATTCTTTAATTCGTTTGTTTGCTTGCTCAAAGTTGTATCAATTTCCTTCTTAAATTCAACCCTCATACTGTTGATCTGATTTTGCATCGCTTTAATCGTGTTATCTGTGTTCTTGATGTAGTTCGTAAGATCTGAATGAGGTGGTTGATAAGGTTGTTGAGGATGAGAAGGTTGTTGGTAAACTTGAGGTGGAGGAGCTTGGTAATGTTGATTACCATGATTAAAATTAGCTCCTCGGTTTTGATTAGCATTGTGGTTACCATTGAAATGATTTTGATTTTGGTTTTGGTGTTGAGGTTGGTTGAAAACGGGAGGTCTGAGGTAATTGTTTAAACGGTAGCTAAGAATATTTCGATTTCCTTGCGGTTGATTGTAGTTTCCCGTAGCAGCATAAACATTCTCTTGAGCGTAACCACCGGCGGCTGGTCACTCGGAATAAGAATGAGGACCTCCGCAAGTCTCACAAGTCGGTTGTACCACTTTCACTTGTTGATGTTGATTCTGATTATTCATTTGTGTTAACCTTAAGATATCGTCAATCTTTTTGTTCAGAACGGCTATTTCGGGAGAAGAAGACGTATTTGATCGAGATGACTCGCCTCTTTCAGCGGAAGAGTCCCAATAATTGTGATGGGCGGTCATGTTCTCAATAAGATCGTAGCATTCCTTGGGACGTCTTTTCATGAAAGTTCCACCGGCAGCAGCATTGATCGTGTCACGGTGTCTCAATGTCAAACCATTATAAAACGTATCAATTTGAGTGACAAGCAACATGTTATGATTCGGACATCGATCAATTGCAAGCTTATAACGTTCCCAAGCTTCAAACAAAGATTCGTCGGGCTCTTGTCGGAAATTGTTGATATCATTTCTCAATTTCGTCACCATCGATGGTGGAAAGTACTTTGCCAGAAACTTAGAAACCATTTCCTAGAAAGTATGAATTGAATTTTTCGGAAGTCGATCAAACCAAGAAGTAGTGTAACACCCCAACCCGATACGGGTCGAAATGCCACATTATGGTGTCATACAAAGCATATAGTAACGCAAGCGGAAGTCTTATCATAAACAGAACAAGGTCATGAACGTCATAACCTCCAATTGATAAATACAACCACAAATCCAAAATAGAAATACGAATCTGAAACATAATCCCATAATTAAGTGAAATATCAACATAGGGTAGGTCTTCTAAGTCCCAATTCTCACTCTTGCCCATCGCCCTGCTAGAACCTGCCGCCACAGAAAAGAAAAGGCAGCTGAGCTTACAAAGCTCAGTGAACAAATATAACAGAAATCAAAAGCTAAATATAACAAAGGTACGAAACAAATCAAAATGTAATAACAAAATTGTAACGAATGAACGAAAATGAATGAGTCAATTATAAACCTGCAGAAAACATCATAACATATATCCACCAAGAATATAATCAAAGAAACCGCATAGCAAATAGTACATCTATGAATACATACAAGCACATACAACTATTCAAAGTATTCAAAGAATCACATAAAAGATGAAAAGCAGCATCATAAATAAACATGTAACCAAATATTGTGAGAGCATATCAAGCAGCGGAACGACTAGCAACATGTTATGGCAAAACAAAAAAGGCAACAAATCAAATACATATAACTAAACTATACTCTATAAGAAGGTAGGAAACAACATAATATAGCTCAAGTATGGCAATTACTCCAGACAGATAAATAATAACGACAAGTTGTACGGTCATCATACCAAGTAGCATCATCAGTAGTAATACTCAGCAAAATTATAACATGGCAACTAAACAGTTCAATAGGTACACACATAAGTCAAATCAATTTCTGTCGGTAAGGAATCATGTGCGTAAATGTAATCATAACAGATCAATAATTAGCAGATAGTACATTAAATGATAATCATAACTTAAGAAGTAATTATATAAGGACATCACCAAAAGCCGCTAAGTCACAGATTTACATACAAGCATGGCATCTAGACAAATCACATAAGCACATCTTAACATGGTAACCAGATAATTCATACTAGCATGGCAACATGTAATCACATATCAGCATGGAGAGCAGGCAAATAACGTAGTCATACATCAACATAATAAACAAGAGAATTACATACTCATGTCATAGCATTATAAACATATGAATTAAAACTCTAATAACATAATTTTGGTATTCACAATGTATGGAATGAAAGCATCATAAAATCAAATAACAATAACACCACATAGTTGTTGGATGGACTAAATCAGGATTCTGGGTGAACGAAAGGTCAAACGAGTAACTGAATAAAGGCATACATATCAAATGAATAAAAGATAACAAATCAAAGTGAATGAGAGATCATAAACAATAAAGGATCAGGTCAAGAAGAGAACATAATGAAATACCAAAGCAAAAGGTGTTCAACATGCCACATGAAGAACACAACGAACATCTGAATACATAATCCAATGAAGTATAATGAATCACAAATGAAAGATGCCCACGAGCAAATAATCCTATCGTCCAAAGATGCCACATGAAGGACACTACTTACAAAAGGGTCCGAGGAGGAGACCTCACAAGTACCAAAGTGCGAGAGGGGTGCAAGGCACGCATGACCCAAACGCCAAATCCATACAAATCATACCAAATCGTATCAAATCATATCGAATCATATCAAATCATATCATAAGCCTAGGATGCATCCATACGCCCCCCGTACATAAGGCAATATGTACCCGTTAGCTAGACAGTATACATATGCAAATAAGGCGCCACAAATCACAAATCATATCAAATCATAATGGGACCTGGGGACTAATCACATCGCCCAGATAGTGTCATGCCATTGGTGCCATCAATGACATGGCCATGGTACCTCCATGGCTAGTTGGCTCGTAATAAAAGGCGAACGTACAAATCATAATCATATCTAAATCATACCGAATCATAAGCGTATAAATCATGGTAACTGAATTATATCATAACATATCATACCGAAGTCAAAATGGAACGATCATATCGAAGAATCATAGCATACGAATCAATTCAGAAAGCAAACAAAGGATCATCATAGGGGAACCATAGCAAAGGATCATATCAAAGGATCAGAACGTACAAAAGTATCCCTACTGAAAAGGGAAATAATATATGTACCTCAACCGTAAAGCAAATCACCCGAATACACAAGTAACCAAGACTACTCCTTCTTCCGCGTATCTACACGAATAATGATCGCTTAAGTTTTAGAACGCCATTTCATAGTTTTAAGGTTCATAGTTATTCGTATTTCAAACTTAGGGTTTCATTCCACTTTTAGAAACTTTACATATTTAGCAGGTTTTTCGTAATTAGTAAGTTTCTGCGATTAGAAAATTTACCGATTCGCAACTTCTAATTATTAAGTTTATCACGTTAAATATTTTCCCAAATTAGAAAGGTTTTCAAATTTGTAAATTGTCCGAAATAGAAAGTTTAAATCTACAAATGCAACTTAAATAAAATAAAGGTCTAATAAAAATAATTGTCATTGTTTAGGGTTTAAAATATAAATATTCCAAACTTAAGGTTTAAAGTGTAACTTCTCAAAGTTTAGGGTTTATTGCGACAAATAACTAAACATTCAAAACTCTATAATATTACTATTATAGTCTAAGGTGTAAAGTGTCAATCATAATAGGTCAAGGTTTGCATGTGACAATTCTTAAAGATGAAGGTTGAAAGTGAAAATATTCAAATATTTAGCATGCTACAATTTTAGACTACTCGTATAGTAGTTTCCTGGAATCATTTTACAACGCCACTAAATTCACACTTCATTTCGCTAACAATCATACTTGCTCGCGGTTCAAAAGACTTACCGACACGACTCGGAAAACACACCTAGTGATTACTCCCCGACTTATCTTCCCCGACACCCTTTTTATGTACCGTATAACTCACTCGATAATCCCGCGATGACCCTCGAACATACCCCCACAAACCAAGTGTAAACTCTTTTCTAAACCGAATCATACTCGACACCCTTTTACCTTCTCGTTACCCATCCCTTACGATACCAAAACCAAACCGAGACACCACACCCTTATACAGATTACAACACCCTTCCTGATCATGCATACGTATAAAGTTTTATGATAATATTATATCGACTTGAACCAAACTTGCTCACCCATTACACACGCTATGAACTTATATGGTTAAAGCTTCCATGCTCGACTTATAATGCACACACAATCACATTCAAATGATGACTTCTATATCTGATCATGTATGTATATATGTCTCATTAATGTTCATTACAAATTAATATTTAAGGTTCATCTCAGATTGAGATTAAGTGGTCATAAGCTAGTAAAACAACCTCCATGACCCTTATCCAATGTAAATAATTATGTACTCCTAAGGTTTATAACCAGGTTCTTATTGGAATTCTTAGACACCAATTAAATGTTCAAAAGACCAGATTAAAAAATTACGTGACATCTAATTCGAAAGCCCCCAAAACAGAATGAAAGTTGCCATATATATTTCCTATTTCCATGATTTCATGTGACATATATAAGAGTTATTCGTATTACCGATTGACGAGACGAACACTTAGCACTTAGACAAGGTTATGATCATATAACATGTTTTACGTTTAGATTTTAGATCATCTATGAGTGTGTCGAACGGATAGAAAACAAGAGATGATAGTGATACCTATAAGGCTGAATATCGAGACCAATAGAACCCAAAGAACAACCCATGAATCAAAACACAATAACCACAAGAATACCCCGATCGAACCAAGCTTCAACCTCCCTTTATCCTTTTTTTTTTCTTCGCATCTTCTAGGATTTCATGAGCTGCCAACTTGTGTTATGTTTTAGAGTTTAGTGGGTGAAGTAAAAGTGTTATTTACGGTTGTTTAAAATGAGGAACGAATGGGAGAAATGAGCTGAAAGTTGCCGAATCTTGTGGAGGGTATGGAAAACTTATTCTTTTTATGATTTTCAAATATTATTGATCATGTCATTAGTTAATGTTGTGCACAAACAAAAGTTACTTTCGGTCCCTTATAAGACTTATAACGTGTGATATTCAAAAGAAGAGTGTGACAAAATTATAAGTACTTAGTTTATGGTTTTCATATTTGTAAATTTAAATCGTAACGTATAGTCTAAACTTAAGTTATATTCTTATCGAAAGTTATTTTCAGGTCGTTATAAGTAGCATGATGAGTCAAAGAGTATGGGAAAAGGTATAGACGAAGGGCGTCATCGGAGACCCCATTTTGTTTCATACTCTTGGTGACAATAAGAAATTTGTCAAGATGCTTGTTAGCATCGTCACCCGGTAAACTGTGAAATTGACAACTATTCTTCACTTGTTCAATCATATGATGTTTCAAACTAAAATCCGTAGCTTGAATATTGGTCGGAGCAATGGGTCCTCCCCTCCCGTACATGGTAGGTTGACATAGCTCCTCCATCGTTCGGAGATCGGGAGCTACATTTTGATTAACGGGAGGAGGATCGGGACCGGGAACGGGTGGTACTTGATTAGCAGCCATATTACGTAACTCGGGTACGTTTCGATTATGAAGTCGTCTTGATTGAGAACGAGTGTGCATGCACTAAAAACAAAAATCCGAAAAGTAAAATGGAAAATAAATTTGAAAAAGGAAAATCTTTTTAGTTTTTATATTTAGGAAAACTTTTGAAAAACAATCTTTTTAGTAACCGTCGCGTCAACCGGTGCCTGGTAGCTCTCAAAAGTACTCGCAGCGGAGCGGGAAAGAAGAGTGAATCTATCTTCAGTCTGCAATTTAATGTCAAGACTTCCTTATACCCCGTGTATTGGTTGTACTTTTCAGGTGAGCCGACGTAACAATTGATGTTTCGATTTGTTTTGTTGGTTTTTTTTAATTTTTATGGTTTTGTAAACACTATAGGAAGAATGTTTTGGTTTTTTTAGATGTTTTTGGGTTTTTGAAAAAGATATATTTACAAAAACAACGATAACTTCACTCGGGGAAGGATCTTCAAATGCATGCGAATCGAGACGGAATCGGAAACTTACTACACGCCCTCTCCGGCAGCGGCGCCAAAAATTGATTTGTCAGAAAACCAATTATAGAGTATTGTAGTATTTGGGTAACTCAAATGTGTTAGATTTGAGCACCGGGATCGTTCCTAGCGAGAGATGAATGAAATTTTCAACTCACGTCGCGTTATTCGGGATTTGAATGGAAAAAAGGGATATTTTGATGATTTCTAAACTACGGGGCAAGGGAAAGTAAATGGGAAGCAATTAAAGGCACTAAATATATGAAGCAAGCAAGAAATTACAACTAATTACGCAGATTATAACTACAACGCAAATTACGATTTAACTAAAACGTGAATTAAATGCAAACTAATCTAATTTAATCCCTAAAAATGATATAATAATTTTCTAAAACTAGAAATGCAATTTGAAAATTATCTAAAATTTAAAACTGATTTTTATGATTTTTCTTGATTTTATTTGAATTAAAAACTATTTTTGTATTTGTAAAATAGATGTAAAATGCTAAAAATTATGAAAACTTAAGAGAAATATACAAAACTATTTTTAAAAAATCTTAAATAACTAAGAATAATTTTAAAAACTAAATTTGTATTTTTCTGACCTTTTCTTTATTTTCTATGAATTTAAATCTATTTAAAACTAATTAAATGGCTAAAAATTATTATTTAAACTAGGAAAATTCAGGAAAAATATTTTTTATGTCTTTTCGATTTTTATTAATCTAATAAAATTGAAATTATATTTTTTTGGGTCTGATTTATTTGTAATAAAGGCTATTTAAAAAGTACTAAAAATTGTTTTAAATGCAGAATATTAGTAAACAATAACAGGAAATTATGAAAAATTCCAGAAAAGTCATAAATATTATTAAGAAGCTAGGAAAATTACTAAAAGCTACTTTAGAATGCAAAATAAGCTACTTGCAGTGTAACTGAAATGAATAAGCTAAATGCAAAATAAGCTATAAGCTAATCTAGGCTACAAGAAGTTGACTTAAGCTAAAAATTACTTAATGTGACCTAATGCAACTATTTACTACCAAATAATCACAAGCTAAAAGCAGTTGAGCACAATCTAATTCTAATCAACAAGACACTAAACAGCCCTAATCCACTGATTTGCAGCTTAAAAATAAGCTAGTTATTAATCTAGAAACTTGAAACCAGATGTAGCAACCTCAAAATGACCTGGCAAGGGACTTATAAACCAAACTTGATGAACATTTGACTTTTTGGACAGAAATGAGTTTTTGACTTATTTGAACTTTGAATCAATAAAACTGAATGTAAATGATGTTTAAAGATAAAATGAAACTATTATAAGCTATATTAACTAATTCTAAGACTATATGCAAGGTATGAGGAACTAAAACAAACTGATATGCAAATTCAAAAGCTAATGAAAATGATTTTTACTTATGAAGAACTGAGATGCAATTTAATGACTAAAACTGACTACATGAACCTAAATAATACTAATGCAACAGTAATCTTCCACACATGCAACCTCTAGCACAGTTTTAACTACTGATCCAAAAAACCCTTTAGATGACTGATTTGCAACTTAACACACCAAATCAATAATCCTAGCTTATACAATCCTTAATTCAGTTTCTATGGTCAATATTTATCCTAATTGAAGAAGAATTGACAGCAAATTCGCATTAACTCAACTAGAACTAAATTATGCAGATGAACACAGATCTAATGCAGATAAATGACTTATACTACAAACTACTTTAACCACTCAAATAAGCTACAATCTACTTTTATTAAGCTAATTTAACAACTAAGAGATTAAACTAACAATTTTAACTACTGAATCAAATGAACACAGATTTTAAAACCAAATCAGAACATAAACTTATCTCACACCTCAGCTGAACAGAGGTCCTACTTAAGGGCAGCTACAAGCTCTAGCTTATTCTAAGAATAAGCTAGTAAAGTCCATCTAGCCCCTTCCATTGCAGGCTACTTCCTATAGCTTTCCACATTCAATTGCAAAGGTATTTTGACTGATTTTGTAAGTAGAACTGAGTAGAGATCTTAATAAGCACTTGATAAGCTAAATTTGAGCTAATAAGAGCTTATGTAAACAATAAAAAAAGCTGGTTGCAGCTTGAAAACAGATTTGATATATTTTTTTGATTTTTAAAGTATTTTTCTAATTTTTTTGTGATTTTTGTTTAAAGGGACTAATAGGTTGAAAATGATTTAGAATAAGCTAATATGATCAACTGAAATGATAATAAGCTAATGCAAACATGAAAACAGAGATTAAGATTAAAATGAGAATTAAAGCTAAAATTGATTTTATTAATAAAAGTTGAGTACAAATGAAATTCAAATACAGAAGATTAACTAAAGCATTAAGAACAATAATAAGATAATACTACTACTCAATTTTCTACACACTTGATCTATGTGAAACACGGGGGTATAAATAGCTGAGCTCTCGTCCTTGGAAGGATCCAGAAATAGTGAAGGTGTGCTTCTTTTGAGTCCTTTTCAACCGTCAGATCAAATCCTCACATCATCCATCAATCATAACCCTTGATTTGTCCCTTCCACGTCTCACTGACCAATCAGAGGATAGATAAGCACACGGATAGATGACTTGGCATTCTCTTGTCAGTGCGTGTCAGTGTAAAGTACGATTGTACCTTCAATTTTGGTTAATTCGATCAATTAGACAAAGGGGTAAATTTGGGTTTATGAGAAATGGGTAAGTTGGGGCAAATTTACGCGGGTAAAGGGTAAAGGGATTTTTTTATTGTTTTTGACTTTATATGACCAGTAATAAAAAGGGGGTTCATGGGTGGTTTTGACTGGTCATATGATATTGAAAGGGGTTAAAAACAGATTTTGGACCTTAGGTTTTTATAAGGTTTTTAAAGGTTTATTTGAAAGGGTACTTTGTGTAATGTTCTGAAAGTTAAGGGCCATTTCTGAAATTTCAACACAAGGGTAATCAAGGGTTTCTTTTGCCAACTTGGGAAAGATGAGGGACTATTTCTGCCATTTTTAAAACTTCAAAGGTATTTTCTGACATTTGCTGAAACTTGAAGGACTGATTTAGCCAATTCTTTAAAGTTGATCCAATCTTTAAAAAATCATCCTTTCAGCATCAAAATCTTCACAATCACTCACTTCTGATTTCCCGGCTTCAGCTTTTGCACTCTTTTCATTCTCGTGCTCGGTTTTCGTCTGATTTGTCTTTCTTTTGTGTGTTTTGTCACATTCGTACCTGCATATGAATAAAATCAAGAAACCAACAAATATTAGGAATAAACGGCTCTTTCTTGGTTATTTTGGGCCTGATTTGGTAAAGAAATGGTATGTGTTTTTACACATACCATTATGCAGACACATCCTTATTGACTTAGAAGAGAGGCAAATATTTTTTGGCACTTGTGATCTATGTTGATGATATCCTCCTAGCAGGCAACAATGGATATCTCATCACTCATCTCAAACAACAATTGGACATAAAATTCAGTATCAAAGACCTAGGGAACATCAACTATTATCTGGGAATTGAGTTCTTGAGGAATAAACAAGGGATCAAAATGACTCAGATGAAATATGCATTGGAGCTCCTCACACTGCTGGTGTTCTGAACCTCAAGCCTTCCTACATTCTAATATATCCTAACATCAAGCTTAATGAGACTAATGGTGACCCTCTTCCAGATGCTTAACTTTACAGAACCTTAGTTAGGAAGCTACTCTATCTGACCATTACAAGACCTAATCTATCCTATGATGCACAATGCCTAAGTCAACTCAGCCACTCACCCAAACACACCACATTTTGATTCCTTGATAAAGGTGCTTAAATACATCAAATTATGTCCAGGACAAAGCCTTCACTTTTCTACTCACTCCTCTCTACAACTCAAGGCATCTTGTGACAGTGATTGGGCAAATTGTCCTATCACCATAAGATCCATCACTGGTTACTGCATTTTTCTGGGTCCTTGTCTCATTCCATGGCAGTCCAAGAAGCAATCAGTAGTCTCAAGAAGCTCCACAGAAGCTGAATATAAAGCATTAGCATACTGCACATGTGAGATAACCTGGCTACAAAGCTTACTCATGGATCTACAAATACCTATCACCAAACCAATTCCTATCTTTTGTAACAATCAATCATCCATTTCTTTGGCTTCCAACCTCATCTAACATGTTAGAACAAAACACATAGAGATTGACTGTCAATTTGTGTGGAACAAGATCAAAACTGGTTTCATCAGTCCTACATTTATCTTCTAGTGCTCAAAGTTGTTGATGTCCTTACTAAAGGCATGAGTAGATCACCATTTCATTTATGTGTTTCCAAGTTTGGCATGTATGACCTATATACACTGCCACCTTGCAAGGGGTAAAGGATATACAGTCAAGTCAGTAATTTTGTTTACAAAATACTCTCACCATCAGAAATGTTTAATAAGATGCTTAGGAGTGTAGAAGAAGTCATTTTATGAAGATGAAGCTTGGTCAAAGCAAGTCAACAATTGTGATTTAAATAACAGATTTTCCCGTCATTTTGTATCTTAGCCTTTGTACTCTATATATATACTGTGTAAATGTGTTGTAAAGTTTAGTTGAGTTTTAATCCAATATGTGATTTTTCACTTTTCTCTCCAATTGTAACAACGTCTATAAAAATATAGGGAGAATTTCATCAATATCCTTACAAAACTTCTTAATTACATCAATATCCTTACAAATTTTGTAATTACATCAATATCCTTTTAAAATTTCAAAATATAAGACTCTATTTTAAATTTTAAATAATAAAGATACTACATTTTCACCCTTATTACCTCAAAAATCACAGTTACCAAATTATTCATCAGCAGGCTTTGTCTATACTACTTGTAGTTTTGGATCATGAACCTCGGAACAACACTTTCGACTTTTTGTTTTCTTACTAAATGGCTTCCCAGAATTTGATTTATGTTAACAACTCAATGAATTAGGTGAAAGGCAAATATATTAAAATGCGTAATGTGGAGATGGCAGGTCCTACGGCAAAATGAAGGCCTGATTCAACAACATATCATTTAATAAGAAAACAAATAAACTACTTGTATTCGATTTTATGAATTTAAAATAAACCATTTATTGAAAGTTCCTGACTATATTTCTTTTGATTCTGCGAATGTTTTATTTTTCCCATTACCATAAGAGACGAATTCAGCTAAAATGAAAGACGTTATATTGGTTGGCTGTTGGATTTGTTTGGAAGAGCTATGGCCAATCATAAACAAATTGATAAGGTAAGAAGACGAACAAAGCGCTTATATTTAATTAGAGTACCAAGGGTAAGAAGGTAAAATCATTATTAACTAATAAATAGAAATATTGATGAGTGCTTATTCACTCATCATTTTTGGTCAAATCTGAACTGCAAAACATTCAAAAACACTCAGAAATGCATCAAAATACTGAAAATATCTCAAAATTGTGTTTTATATGTTTCAGATGCAAAATTATCTAAAACAAATGAAAACGAATAAATTTTGCATAATTGGCGCTTCAGCCCCCAACTTTTAAAATGGCAACTTTAGTCCTGGAATTTCAAAGATTGATGAATTTACCCTGGACATTTTAAATTGGAAAAATAATATCTTTTAGTCCTTTGGTAATTCTAATTTGTCATTTTGGTCTTTATAAAATTTTGAAAATTACAATTTGATCCTTGAGTTTAAAAATGGCAGACTTGGTCCCTTGAATATTGAGATTGACAAAGCAGGCCCTTGGATTACATTGAGGATCTTACATGTCTTGTCCTCGAAATGCGAATTGGCGACTTTGGTCCTTACTCACACTTTGGATCCATAGTTAGTCCTAACTACTAATCCAATAACACCCCAAACCCAAAAATAGGCCCAAACCCGTCACCCTTTATCTAAACCAGGTCTAACCCAATCCCTTTATACCCGGTCAACCCAACCCTACCCAGTCAAATGATAATCACCCAACCTGTTTTCTTCTTCCCTATCTTCCCGCCCAAACCAACACAGTTCCCCACATACCCTACTCCTCTTTTCTCTATTATCAAAACACTCAACCCCTCAAGCATCCCTATTACCCAGCTTCATCAAACCCAAAACCACCTTAATCCTTTTACCCAGGTTTACCCAAATCCCAAACCCACTACCAATTTCCCCTCCCATTCCAATGGCGGTGGCAATCCCAGCTTCAAAAGACCTCAATGGATGGCTCAGATGTAATCTCATGGGTACCTACTTAATCAAGGGCTTGGATTGAGTTAAAGAAGCACAAGTGGAGTTTTTGGCTTGACTGCCCTCACAGAAGAAGCACAAGATATTGAAGCTTGAAGACCCTTAGGAGTAGTATAAATTGAGATCATTGTAGCCCATGAGAGGCACCCCCTAGTTTTAGCTTTAAATCAGTTTTTCTTATTTTCTGTTGTAATTTTCTTAATCAATGAAAAGAAATCTTTCAGTTTTATGTTTTATGGTTATTTAGTTATTAAGTCTTATTAATTGTTAAGAGTTTTTAATTTAAACTTCAAATTCATCTTAAAGAAAAGGGGTCAAGCATCAAAATTTGCTTTTAGAGTTTGTTTCAAACTTTAATGAGTGTTTGGTTATTGCTCATAACTGTGTCGAAACCCACTTTTTACCCGTTTTGCTCTTCAAGTCGAACTCACTCTACTAGACTTAAATCAGTAAAAAGGTTTTGGAAGTGATTGCATAAGTTTTTACAAGCTTACATAAAAAAAAAAAGGTGTTTTCAGTTCTAAACAAGACAGCAGCAGAAGCTGCTGTTCTTGTCTCTTTTTCTTAGCTTATTTGGTGGTTATGAGTTGCAAATTTGGTTTCTCCTGAGCCTTGGTATCCCCAACATGACTTGTTTCTACTTTTATTGCATTCAAATCATCCGTAGCATAGTTTAGTTTTATGTTGAAATTTGCTTGCTGCCATTTTTTTTGCTCTGTCTCAGTGAGTGAACAGCCCACAACCAGCTGAATTCAGCTTATTTCTAAGCTGTTTCCAGCTCCTTTTCACCACCCAATCAGTTTTTGTGAACCTCTGCTATGCTAACAATGTTTTTTGTAGCTTGACTTTGCACTGGAAGCTTGATTCTCAGCCTTGAATTAAGTCTCAAAACAGGTCCCTCAGTTTTTTTTTTAGCTTGCATCAGTGAGCTGCACTCACAGGTCATTTCTTTTTTTTGCAAATTGCCTATCAGTAGAATTGATAGCTTATTTAGGATCCTTATTGCCTTTTAAGTGTAGCTAAGATTAGTTTAGATGCAATTTAGCTTATTTAATACTTTTGTAGCTTATTTGCTTAATTTCCATCTGTTAAGTTTAAGGCTCCCCCCTAGATTAGTTCATGTGCCAATTGCTTATCCCTTTGTTTCTTTAGCTTATTTCATTTGATTTTGCTTATTTAGGTTAAAAGTAGTTTGTTCTTTCGGTCTTGCTTTTCCAACGCTTATCGTCCTTGTTTTTCTACTTATTTGTGCTCATAAAGTCGCTAAAGGGTGTTTGTTTTGCTTTGAAGTCCCCATTGTTGGGAATAAGTCGCTAACAAACTTATTTTGTAGATTTCAAAGGTCAAAGTTCTTTTAAAAAATGCTTGAACTTGTTCATTCTTTGAGTTGCAAAAAGAAATTTAGAAAAAAAATGTTTTCAAAAAAACTGGCATAGCTGGGACTCGAACCCACGCCATCCAGTTCACACACAACACCTCTACCGTTTGCCCTTGGGACTTGTCTTGTTCAAATAATGCAAAATCTAATACTTAACCTTCGTTTGGCAGTTAAGCTTTAAGTACTTATTCAGCTTATTTTTAGCTTATTCCTCATAGCACCACCCACGTTTTTATTTTTCTTAGAACCAGTAATACTTGAAGTACTTTCTGTGATTTTTCCACATTTTTCAAAAATGTTTTAGTATTTTTAATCATTTAATTAGATTAAACTAGTTTTTAATTCGTAGTAATTAATTTAAAAGTCAAAAAAAGACCCGGTCTTTTTCTAAAATTATTTTTAGTCAAATAGATCGTAGGAAAATTGAATTCACACCCGTAGCCCTTCAATTACAAAACTTTTACGTTTATGGCTCGGGTTGTTTCTCGGTTTTTACGTTTTTTAGTTTTTGCACCCTAGGACTTAGTGTAGCTTCGCTTTATCATTCCTTAGGCTTAGTGATAGTTTATTTTTAGTTTATTAGGGTTCCCTTGCCTTAATTACTTTCCCGTTAATTAAATTGTAGAATACGTAATCAAATCCAAAATCATTAAAATCCAATTCAAGTTCAAATCACGAAACTCAACGAATCCTTCCATTCGCACCTCGTTGGGACACGACCCGGGAAATTACTTTTCCGGTATCACTTTCATCACACCCGTGAGGTTTGGCACGTTGACCTTTTTCCTAAAGGGTTAATTTGTCGAATTTTACGGTTAATTTGATATATTGATATTATGTTTGTTTTCACCACTCACTTCACAACGAATCAAATTTTGGCGCTTGCACGGGAGGTGTGTTGCGACAATATCGTGAAGTTTTTGCGATTAGTGACTTGAAGAACCTTCCTCGTGAAGTTATTGTTTTTATAAAAATACAAAAATACAAAATATTTTTCTTTTCTTTGTATATATATGTAAAAGATTAAAAATACAAAAGATTTTCCTTGTTGTTTTAAATAAATAGAAGACACAATCAAAATAACATTCTCAACCGAGGTGTTATCATTATAAGTTCCCGAACTAAAGATTTAAAACTTGCCTTTGTGTCGCTCGTGTTTTGGTTTATTTCTATCGGTTTAACAAACCGTGTAAGGCGTATAAGGACGGCCCGACATTAAATTGCTACCGAAAAGAGACGGGTTTTAATAAGTCATACGACCTACAAAGTCTCTCCGCTCCTTTGTGCGTTTACTTATAGAAGTGATCATTTCACGTGGGATTATTGGTTTAAGTTCACGTGTTTTGCCTCGGTCTTGTTTTAATTGAAAGTGTTGTTTTGGAAGTGCATGCGACTCGCCTCAGAAGCTCGTGAGACGAATCGTAACCAAGCAAGCGTGCCGAGATACGCATCGTCGAACAAATCACAATGACACATAACCTAGGGAACGGACCTCAAGTCCAACAACCTGGTCCACAAAATCAAGCTCCCGATCTCCGAACGATGGAGAGCTTTGCCAACCCACGATGGATGGACGGGCGATTCAATTGCCCGGCCAACATCGAGGTTACGGATTTTGGACTTAAGCATCACATGATTCAACAAGTCCAAAGTTTATGCCAATTTCACGGATCATCGGGTGACGATGCCAACAAGCATCTCGACAAATTTCTCACCGTCACCCAAAGTATGAAGCAAAATGGGGTCACCGATGACGCCTTCGCTTATACCTCTTTCCATATTCCTTGACGCTTCATGCCACCGCATGGTTTGATCGTCTTCCCAAGAACTCAATCCATAGTTTCGACGAAATGATCTCCAAATTCTTGGCGAAATACTTTCCACCGTCGATGGTGACGAAACTATGGAATGAAATCGAATTTTGGCAAAGATCCCGATGAGTCCTTATTTGAGGTATGGGAACGCTATAAGCTTTCGATTGATCGATGTCCAAACCACAACATGTTGCTTGTCACCCAAATAGATACATTCTATAACGGGTTAACGTTGAGACATCGTGACACAATCAATGTCACGGTGGTACCTTTATGAAAAGGCGACCAAGAGTGCTACGATCTCATTGAAAACATGACCGCCCACCACAATTATTGGGATTCCTCACCGAGAGGAGTGAGTCAAGGAGATCTACCACCCTTCCATCTTCGGAATACACGACTCTAACCAAAATGATTGAAGAAATATCCACCGTACTTAAAATGAGTCAAAATAATAACAATCAACAAGTGAATGTCGTAAACAAGAGTTGTGAAACTTGTGGTGGTCCACATCCTTATTTTGAGTGTCCAGCCTCCGTGGCTTCACTCAAGAGAGCGTTTATGCCGCTCGGTTCCTACAATACGGAGGTAATTCCTACCAACCGCAAGGGATCGAAACCTTCTCACTATCGCTCTAACAATTTCCTTGGACCACCCGAGTTTAATCAAAATCGTAACAATCAAAATGTGCAAAATAGAAATAATCGTTTAATCAAAATCGAGTCGAATCGAATTTTCAAAATCAAAATCAAGGTTTTCAAAATCAAGGGAATTTCAATCAAAACCGATTCCAAGCTCCTCAACAAAATGTGCATGCCCAACCTCCTCAAGCTTCCATTGACATTGCTAATTACATCAAAAGCAATGAAGCTAAGATGGTGTCCATGCAAAATCAAATTACCACTTTGAAGAATGATTTCACTTCCGAGCTTAGAGCTACTAGTAACAAAATTGATCAATCTCATAACAAGATTGAAAGCATGATTGCTAGTCTCATGAGTCAAAAGAATCAAGCTTCAACTTGGTGCTCTTCCGAGTAATACCATTCCCAACCCAAAAGGTGAATTGAATGCTACACCAAGTGGTAAATCTTATGAGGACCCTCGATGCCTAATCCTTCTCCGGTGAGGGATGTGGAACGAGAAACCGAGATATCAAAGGACAAGGTGCATAACTCAAGCCCACGAAGCACCGCACAAGTCCAATCTCCGTGGTCTTACCTCCAATTCCGAACCCGTTGTTCGATGACCATTCCTAAGCCTTCACTTCCTTATCCTTCAAGGCTTAATGACCAAAAGCTCCGTGATAAAACTAGTCAACAAATGGAGAAGCTTATCCAAATCTTTCAAGATTTGCACTGAGATTAGTTTCATGGACGCTCTTCTTCTAATGCCAAAGTTCGTCCAACAATCAAAAATTTGTTGAATAACAAAGAAAATATTTCCAAATGGCTAAAACTTCTTTGAACGAGAATTGTTCGCGGTTATCCTTAAAAACTTCCCGAAAAGTTAGGAGACCCCGAAAATTTCTCATCCCATGTGATTTTCAAGGCATAGTTCAATGCTCCGCTTTGGCGATCTTGGTGCTAGCATTAACTTGATGCCACACTCCATGTGGAAAAAGCTTTCATTACCTCCGCTTACACCTACATGTATGATCTCGAGCTTGCGGACCGTATAAGTTCTCGTCCGCTAGGTATAGCCGAGGATGTATTTGTGAAAGTAGGCAAGTTTCATTTCCCGCCGACTTTGTTGTTGTCGAATTTGATGCCGATCCCCGAGTACCCCTCATCCTTGGGAGGTGCTTCTTAAAAAGGGTCGTGCATTGATCGACGCTGATGAAGGGAAATCACTTTGCGGGTAAACAAGGAAGCCGTTACTTTCAATCTCAATCAAGTTACAAAATACTCCCCAATTATGGAGACAATTCCGTCAACAAAATTGATGTCCTTGACATTGTGTCGGAGGAGTATTCTCAAGAAATTCTTGGATTCTCGAGTGGCAATCCCACTTCGCTTGATCCCATTGTTGCTCTCTCTTCCCTCCCTCACTCCGCTTGAGGGAAGTGACTTTATTTTGGAAGAGATGAAGCATACTTGGCTAGTGATTCTGCTCCATGGGAAATTGATCACGCCCCATCGACATTGAGGAGATATTCTTCTCATCGAGAAGTTGCTCAATGAAGATCCTTCATCACTCCCTCCTCAAGAACTTCATAAAGAGGAAATCAAAACGATTGAAAATCTAATGATCCTCCCGAGGTCGAACTTAAGGACTTACCACCTCATCTCGAGTATGCATTTTGGAGGGTGACAATAAATCACCCGTCATCATTGCTAAAGACTTGAGTGAGGATGAAAAAGCCGCCTCATAAAGGTTTTGAAGTCACACAAGCGAGCCATCGCTTGGAACCTTTCCGACATCAAGGGTATTGACCCGAGATTTTGTACTCACAAAATTCTCATGGAAGATGACTTCAAACCGCGGTTCAACACCAAAGAAGGGTGAATCCTAAAATTCATGAGGTTATCAAAGCGAAGTCATAAAACTTCTCGATGCCGGATTGATTTACCCTATCTCGGATAGTCCTTGGGTTAGCCCGCTCATTGTGTGCCCAAAAAGGTGGCATTACCGTTGTTGAAAATGATGAAACGAGTTGATTCCTACTCGATTGGTTATGGGATGGCGTGTTTGCATTGACTATCGAAAGTTAAATGAAGCCAACCAGAAGACCATTTTCCATTACCCTTCATGGACCAAATGCTTGAGAGATTAGCGGAAATGAATACTATTGTTTTCTCGATGGTTTCTCGGGTTACTTCCAAATACCCATTGACCCACAAGATCAAGAAAAGACCACATTCACATGTCCTTATGGAACATTTGCTTACCGACGCATGCCTTTTGGCTTGTGTAATGCTCCCAGACGCTCCAAAGGTGTATGATGGCCATTTTCCATGACATGATCGAAAAGACTATGGAAGTCTTTATGGATGATTTTTCGGTCTTTGGGGATTCTTTCCAACATGTCTCTCCCATTTGGACAAGATGCTTGAACGCTGTGAAAACACTAATCTTAGTCTAAATTGGGAGAAATGTCACTTTATGGTTAAGGAAGGAATTGTCCTGGCCATAAGATTTCTAAGAGCGGGATTGAGGTTGACAAAGCTAAAGTCGATGTCATTTCAAAATTACCTCCCCACAACCGTCAAAGGAGTTAGAAGTTTCCTTGGTCATGCCGGATTTTATCGTCGCTTCATTCAAGACTTTTCAAAATATCCCGCCTATGACCCGACTTCTTGAAAAAGACACCTTTCATCTTTCTAGTGAGTGCGTTGAAGCTTTTCAAACTCTTAAGAAGAAGCTCATCAAGCACCAATTTAGTTGCCCCGATGGGAATTACCATTTGAGCTTATGTGCGATGCAAGTGATTTCGCCATAGGTGCCGTTTTGGGGCAACGAAAATCAAAACATTTCCAGCCTATACATTATGCTAGCAAAACTTTGATCAAGCTCAAGCACATTACACTACGACGGAGAAAGAATTACTAGCCGTGGTGTATGCTTCGAGAAGTTTCGCCATACTTGATCTTGTCCAAAAGCATAGTGTATACGGATCACCGGCTCTCAAATATCTCTTTGCTAAGCAAGATGCAAAGCCGAGATTGCTCAGATGGGTTCTCCTCCTACAAGAATTTGATATCATCATCCGTGATAAAAAGGAGCGGAGAACCTAGCGGCCGATCATCTCTCTCGTTTGAAAATCCACATCAAGGTGTGCTCGAGAAAAGGAAATAAATGAAACTTTTCCTCTCGAGACTCTTAATGTGGTATCTCATCATGAAAATTGAGTACCCCATGGTTTGCCGACTTTGCAAACTATCATGCGGGTAACTTTGTTGTGAAAGGGATGTCGTCCCAACAAAAGAACAAATTTTTCAAAGATGTTAAGCATTATTTTCGGACGACCCTACTTGTTTAAGGTTTGTGCGGATCAAGTCATCCGACGGTGTGTTCACGCCAAGAAGTCGATGAAATTCTCAAGGCTTGTCATCATGGACCCACGGGGACATCATGGCCCTAACTACACCGCTAAAAAGGTGTTTGATTCGGTTTCTATTGGCCCACGATTTACAAAGATGCCCATGACCTCGTCAAATCTTGCGACTCTTGCCAACGCCATAGCAACATCTCTAAAAAGATGAAATGTCTCAAAATGCCATTCAAGTATGCGAGATCTTTGACGTATGGGGCATCGATTTTATGGGTCCGTCTCGCCTTCTCGAGGAACAAGTATATACTAAATGGCGGTCGATTATTTGTCCAAATGGGTGGAAGCGAAAGCGCCCCACCAACGACGCCCGAGTAGTTGTGAAATTCTTGAAGTCTCTCTTTACCCGCTTCGAACTCCCGTGCCATCATTAGTGATCGCGCACGCACTTTGCAACGACCAATTCGCAAAGTCATGCTTAAGTACGGTGTCACCACCGCCTTTCATCGCGTATCACCACCAAACTAGTGGGCAAGTGGAAGTTTCGAATCGTGGTTTGAAAAGAATCTTGGAGAGGACCGTAGGTGAAAACCGTGCCTCTTGGTCGGACAAACTTGAAGATGCACTTTGGGCCTTCCGCACCGCTTACAAAACACCCATCGGGTGTACTCCTTACAAGCTTGTGTACGGAAAGGCGTGTCATCTCCCGATCGAGCTCGAGCACAAAGCCTATTGGGCCTTGAAGCATGTAAATTTTGACCTTAAGTCCGCGGGTGATCACCGGAGAGTTCAACTCAATGAATTAAATGAACTCCGTGATCAAGCCTACGAGAACTCGTTGATTTATAAGGAAAAGACAAAGAAAATCCATGACTCAAAGATTAAGAACCGCGTTTTCAACGTTGGTGACAGAGTCCTTCTTTTCAATTCTAGATTGAAAATCTTCTGGGAAACTTAAGACCCGTTGGACCGGTCCATTCACCATTGCCAAAGTTTTTCCATATGGCACCGCCGAGTTATCTCAAACCGATGGACCCAATTTCAAGGTGAATGGACATAGATTGAAGCATTATTTTGAGGGACATACCATCCTTGGTTGTCCCGGATCTACAAACCTTTCCCATGAACCAATGAATGCGGGATCGAGTCAAGCTAGCGACTCGGGAAACAAAAAACAAGAGCACACTATATGGGTTTTCACCCGATTTCGACTTCTTTCTACTTTCTACCACCCTAGTGTGGGGAGTTTCATTGTTGTATATAAGTTTTTCAAAAAAAAAAAAAAAAAAAATTCAAATAATGGTCGTAGTATTTCCCTTTACGTTTTAGTTTCGCATAACCGCCGGTACTTTGAATATTGAGGAAATATTCATTTCTAGTGTGGGGGAATTCTCAAGAATTTTATCATTGTATTACCATCTTATTCCCCATTTTGGCCAATTTTATTTTTTTTATGGTTATCATCCGCCATGTCTAAAAAACAAAAGGATTGGCTAATCCAGAGCAAACGGCTCTTGGTAAAGATTTATCAAATCCGTTGACGGCTTGCAATTTGCCCAAAATTGTATGGTGTTCATTTCACCATATCTTTAATTAGTGAAGAGTTGGCTAGCCCGCAAGTTTATGGCTTGTGGTAAAGGCGTTGGAAAACCATAATTGGTAATCGACTCACCAAAGATATTTTATCTAAGAGTTGGCTAGTCCGAAGCAAACGGCTTCGTAAAGACAAATCAAAACCGTTGAAAGTCGGTGATTTGCTCAAAATCATATGGTTATCGATGTACCATAGTTCTTACTTGAACTAAAACATTTGGCTACTCCGTAAGTAATGGCTTTTTGTAAAGAGATTCAAATCCATTAAGTTTTCTCAAAAGATTGCTAGGGACTAGCAATGGTTTAGTGTGGGGATTTGATGAGTGCTTATTCACTCATCATTTTGGTCAACTGAATCGCAAAACATTCAAAAACACTCAAATGCATAAAATACCGAAAATATCTCAAAATTGTGTTTTATATGTTTCGATGCAAAATTATCGAAAACAAATGAAAACGAACAAAGTTTGCATAATTGGCGCTTCACCCCCAACTTTCAAAAAATGGCAACTTTAGTCCTCGAATTTCAAAGATTGATGAATTTACCCCGGACATTTTAAATTGGAAAATAATATCATTTTAGTCCTTTGGTAATTCTAATTTGTCATTTTGGTCTTTATAATAAATTTTGGAAAATTACAATCTTAGTCCTTGAGTTTAAAATTTGATGATTTGGTCCTTGAATATTAGAGATTGACAAGTTCAGCCCTTGGATTACATTTTGAGATCTTAAATGTCTTGCCCTCGAAATGCAAAATTGGCGCTTTGGTCCCTTATCCTCGATTTTCGATCCATAGTTAGTCCTAACTACTAATGGATAACACCCCAAACCCAAAAATAGGCCCAATCACCCTTTATCTAAACCAGTCCAACCCAACCTTTAACCCGGTCAACCCAATCCTACCCTACCAAATGATAATCACCCAACCTTTTCTTCTTCCCTGCCCCCGCCCACAAACCAACAGAAACCCCACATACCCTACTCCTCTTTCTCTATTATCAAAACACTCAACCCTCAAGCATCCCTATTACCCACTTCATCAAACCCAAAACCACCTTAATCCTTTTACCCGTGTTTACCCAAATCCCAAACCCACTACCAATTTCCCCCTCATTCCAATGTCCAAGTCGGCAATCCAAGCTCAAAAGACCTCAATGGATGGCTCGATGTAATCTCATGGGTACCTACTTAATCAAGGGCTAGGATTGAGTTAAAGAAAGCACAAGTGGAGTTTTTGGCTTTATCGCCTCACGTAAGAAGCACAAGATATGAAGCTTGAAGACCTAGGAGTAGTATAAATTGAGATCATTGTAGCCCATGATAATGGCACCCCTAGTTTTAGCTTTAAATCAGTTTTTCTTATTTTCTGTTGTAATTTTCTTAATCAATGAAAAGAAATCTTTTAGTTTTATGTTTTATGGTTATTTAGTTATTAAGTCTTATTAATTGTTAAGAGTTTTTAATTTAAACTTCAAATTCATCTTAAAGAAAAAGGGGGTCAAGCATCAAAATTCTGTTTTAGAGTTTGTTTCAAACTTTAAGGAGTGTTTGGTTATTGCTCATAACCAGGTCGAAACCCACTTTTTACCCGTTTTGCTCTTCAAGTCGAACTCACTCTACTAGACTTAAATCAGTAAAAAGGTTTTGGAAGTGATTGCATAAGTTTTTACAAGCTTAAATAAAAAAAAAAAAGGTGTTTTCAGTTCTAACAAGACAATGCAGGTCATTGCTCTTGTCTCTTTTCTTAGCTTATTTGGTGGTTATGAGTTGCAAATTTGGTTTCTCCCGAGCCACCGTATCCCCAACTTGACTTGTTTCTACTTTTATTGCATTCAAATCATCCCTAGCATAGTTTAGTTTTATGTTGAAATTTGCTTGTCGCCATTTTTTTGCTCGTCTCGGTGAGTGAATACCCACAACCAAATTGAATTCAATTTTATTTCTAAGTGTTTCACTCCTTTTCACCACCCAATCGGTTTTGTGAACCTCTCTATGCTAACAATGTTTTTTGTAGCTTGACTTTGCACTGGAAGCTTGATTCTCAGCCTTGAATTAAGTCTCAAAACAGGTCCCTTAGTTTTTTTTTTTAGCTTGCATCAGTGAGCTGCACTCACAGGTCCTTTCTTTTTTTTTGCAAATTTCCTATCAGTAGAATTGATAGCTTATTTAGGATCCTCATTGCCTTTTAAGTGTAGCTAAGATTAGTTTAGATGCAATTTAGCTTATTTAATACTTTTGTAGCTTATTTGCTTAATTTCCATCTGTTAAGTTTAAGGCTCCCCCCTAGATTAGTTCATGTGCCAATTGCTTATCCCTTTGTTTCTTTAGCTTATTTCATTTGATTTTTGCTTATTTAGGTTAAAAGTAGTTTGTTCTTTCAGTCTTGCTTTTCCACTTCTTATCGTCCTTGTTTTCTCTACTTATTTGTGCTCATAAAGCTGCTAAAGGGGTGTTTGTTTTGCTTTCTGTCCCACTGTTGGGAATAAGCTGTGCCAACAGCTTATTTTGTAGATTTCAAAGGTCAAAGTTCTTTTAAAAAATGCTTGAACTTGTTCATTCTTTGAGTTGCAAAAAGAAATTTTTCAAAAAAAAAAAAACGGCATGGCTGGGACTCGAACCCACGCCATCCAATTTCACACACAACACACTTACAGCGCCTGGGACTTGTCTTGTTCAAATAATGCAAAATCTAATACATAACCTTGTTTGGCGCTTAGCTTTAAGTACTTATTTAGCTTATTTTAGCTTATTCCTCATAGCACCACCCACGCTTTTTATTTTTCTTAGAACCAAGAATACTTGAAGTACTTTTCGTGATTTTTCCACATTTTTCAAAAATGTTTTAGTATTTTAATCATTTAATTAGATTAAACTAGTTTTTAATTCGTAGTAATTAATTTAAAAGTCAAAAAGACCCCGTCTTTTTCTAAAATTATTTTAGTCAAATAGATCGAGGAAAATTGAATTCACACCGTAGCCCTTCAATTACAAAACTTTTACGCTTATGGCTCGGGTTGTTTCTTTTACGCTTTTTAGTTTTTGCACCCTAGGACTTAGTGTAGCTTCGTTTTATCATTCCTTAGGTTTAGTGATAGTTTATTTTAGTTTATTAGGGTTCCCTTGCCTTAATTACCTTCCCGTTAATTAAATTGTAGAATACGTAATCAAATCCAAAATCATTAAAATCCAATTCAAGTTCAAATCACGAAACTCAACGAATCCTTCCATTCGCACCTCGTTGGGACACGACCCGGGAAATCACTTTTCCGGTATCACTTTCATCACACCCGTGAGGTTTGGCAAGTTGACCTTTTTTCTAAAGGGTTAATTTGTCGAATTTTACGGTTAATTTGATATATTGATATTATGTTTGTTTTTCACCACTCACTTCACAACGAATCAAATATTTAAAAATCATTTAAATATATTTATTACACATTTGGATATATATGTGTATTTATAAGTTTTAAAAGGATATTAATGTAATTACAAAATTTGCAAGGATATTGATGTAAGAGTAAATTACATAAATGGTCCCTGTGGTTTACCCAAAGTTTCACCCACAGTCCCTAAAACTTAAAAGTTGCATGGAAGCTCCCTATCTCTCGAAACAAATAACAAAGCCAGCCCTCAGATTTGACCGCTATTCCTTCCTCATTAACCCCACGTGCTTTGCATGAGGGTATTTTTGTACTTCTTTTTCTTTTAGTAACCACTTTTTATATAAAAATACAAAAGACCTAGACCTACCCCATCCCTTTCTTTCACTTCACCATTTTCTCGTAAACCATCATTCCCAGAACATACTTCCTTTTCTGATAATCGATCCACCCTCCATCTTGGCCTAAAAATCTAAGCTTTCATCTCCAATGATAAGAAAATAAAGTATCTTGATTAAAGGGTTAAGTCAACAAATGAAAAGGATGAACTAAGAGGAGTGTTCCATCACTTTCACCCTCCTCCTGGTCGACACCTATTCCCAACAAGCCTCACGAGTCTACTTTGAAGAAAGTAGTGGGAAAGAGATAATTGCTAAAGAGGATTTCTGCTTGTCTCAAGACCAAGAAAGTATGGTCAAACCCTCCCCCTTTGATCCCTTTTTATTGCTGCCGAGACCACAAGGGATGATACACTCATTCGCACATCAAACACTCTCAAAAACTAGGGTTTCCAAGGTTAGGGTTTTCAAAAATTGGTTTGGGAGTTTTGAAATTCGAAGGGTGCTTAGTCCGATTCCAACATCAATTAGTTCCAGGAAGTTGCGGATTGATTGGGTTTTCGTTTTGGGTCCTCTCGTCCAATCGACATCACTCGCCTCCTTGTGTTAAGGTCTTTCAAATTCTTCCTACTTAGTGAAGTAATAATAACATTTGTTAATAAATTTGTAGAGTAATTAAATTTTTTGTGATATGAATATTGTCATGTTAATAATTTTGATTCGAATGTATTTCTGTGAATGAATCTGTGTGGTGTCGTGTGGCAGTCAAAAGAGAAAACCCAAGAAAACAAATAATAATCATAAAATTCAGATTTTGAACACTTCGGCATTGAAAAATTAGTATAATGATTTTCGCTTAAGACTTAACATTCAGCGACATGTACCTCAAGAAAGGCTTTGGTATCATGTACCTCAGGAAACCAAACCTTGTACATTCTTATTTGTCTCATGTCCAAGCTACATGATTCATGTTACTATTTGTGAATGTCAAAAAATTCAGGAAATAGAATCACACCTGTTTCTCTTGTTTTTCCAATAGGGTCGCATTTGGTGTTTTTCCAAGAGTGTGTGAATTTATATAAAAAATGTGGTTACTAAAAAGTTTATTAAAAAGGGAAAAGAGAAGTACAAAATACTCTGCGTGCAAAGCACGCAAGTTAACAGAGGAATAAACGCGGTCAAACATGTGGACCGGCTTTGTTATTCGCTTCGAGATAGGAGCTCCATGCAACTTTTAAGTTTTAGGGACTGTGGGTGAAACTTTGGGTAAACCATAGGGACCATCTATGTAATTTACTCTTGATGTAATTAAGAACTTTTGCAAGGATATCAATGAAATTATCCCAAAAATATATGCATCTCTTTAATTACTCTCTTCTTATTTGAAATGTGTGATTTGAAATACTTTTCCTTTTTCTCATTTCATTTTTTATTATCACTAGTTCACCGCCATCAAACTAAGCATGTACGTTTCCATCTCGCAAATCACCTGTTTTTTCGAGACTTGAACTCAAAATCTCGCATATAACATTCATTATTTAATAAGACTTTACAAGCAGATATAAAATTTAGACTGTATAAAAAATTTGACGACTTAACCACCAAACCAAATTCTATTTAATGTTGCTTATAATGACTTTTTCATCTTTTTTTATCATACCAAACATCAATCTAAAGAAATTCCATTTGTACTCGTATGATCACTTAACTCAAATGTCTTGCTAACTTATATATGTAACATGGTAACAGAAAATTTTACGCGAAGTACATTAACTATCCAACAAAAATGCATTACTATTTTTTATATGGACTAGCAGGATACCCGCGCGATGCGGCGGTGGATACCTTGTGGCTAAATTTTCTGGTAATGTGATGTTATACGGTCATACTTTTTTTAACAATTAATTTAGAAATAATAATAACAGAGATCTTGTTTAGTTTCCTTTTCGTTTTCGAGTCTAGGAAGATCTTTGTTATTAGTGTGAGTTGGGGAGTGACCAGTGGGTAGCCTAAAAAAAAAAAAAAAAAAAATCTTACAAAGTTAAAAATGTTTTTTCAATAATGTAACGGTTCACTTTTTTGTTTTTTAGTCGAGTGAGTTATCGGTTGAGGGGATGAACCCTTCCTCAATTTGGAGCCGACCGACCCAGTTCGACCCTCATGTTGCAATGGCGGCGACTTGGTCGGCGCAATGGCGACAAAATCGGTCGACCGACCACTGCGGGCAGCCTAATGGCTTTATTTTTAAGTGCTTGGCTTAGTAGCTTGATTAGATTGTACATTGTGGTTAAATGGTTGTATATTTTGGTGAAGGGGTAAATTAAATAGTGTATTAATTGTATATGTTGAATAGTGTTTTTTAAGTTTTATTTGTGCTTCAAATAGTTGTAACTTATGTTTTTTTACTTGTATTTGCTTAAAAAGTTCTATATTATGAAATCTTAAGAAATTAATATGAGGGAATGTACACGATGCATTATAAGTAGTATAGATAATGTGGTTTTAAAAGTTGAGTACACATAATAGGAAAAGTTGAGTACAAGTCATCGCCAGCAATCCGCTCTTATCCTTTGGTGTCAAAGGGTGAGTTCCTTTCTAATCTTACCCCCCAAAACTTTCACAAATTTCTTCTCTAAACAAGCATGTTTTGTGGCAATAGGAAAAATAATAAAACTGAATACACTCAATAGAATTTTGTGTCAAGTTATATACATTTTAAAAACAAAATTATCGCTTTTTTATACTTATGTTTATTATACATTTCTAGAGTAATATTTAGCATACGAGTAATTGAGGATGATGTAAGCGAATGTTGATAACCAGCTATGTTGACTGACTCACTCTCACGTATGAGGACGATATGTGCGGTGACATGTTTAGATCAATGTATTGGGGCGTAGAAGAGTTCAAGAGTATCCATCCATATTTATATGACTCTTAAGATCTTTTCTACCAAAACTACTTATTTAGTTGCGCTTTTGGAACCTAAAAGGTTGGAATATGCAATAACCAAATTAGAAGAATGTGACGATGGAAAGAAAGCCTGCATGGTACGTGATGACGTATAGTGTATATTCGGGTCACGCGCCCGACTGGGCTAAGCCGATAAGTGTTTGGGCCCACGAAGGCCCAATCCGAAAGTTATTTATGGAATATGATATCAGATATCTTCTATCTTTGGAGATAATCGTTCCCTAACCGACTTAGGCGGGATACACCGAAGGTTGGGGAACACGGAACCAATAAGGATTCCGTGTGTATATAAAGGGAATCATATCCCTCGTTAAAGGTACGATCTAAACCCTAATTCTCCTTTAACCCTAAACCGATTACTTACTCTCACGCCGGAGGATAATCGTGGGAGACAATCCCACGATAAGCCTAACGGTGTTTTCTGTTACTTAGTGCGCAGGTTTCAAGAATCAAGACTCAATTGATACGAGAGCCGGAGCCCCAAACAAGGAACGTCCAACTTTTGTATCAACAAGTGGCGCCATCCGTGGGACCAATCACTAAGAACTAAGAACTAGAATTACGAAACACGAAATCGCCGATCGCAAACAGACCTTACAGAAAGAAGTTGCACCGGATCGCTTCCAAGGCACTGCGGGACAACCAAGGTCGCTAAAATCAAGGGTTAGGCCTGCACCTAGTCTTCCCTACGGTGGAACAACGCCGGGACAACCCAGCGACTACCACCACCACCAAAGGCAGGAGATCCGTTATGCACTGCTTTTGCTACTCCCTTCAATCAAGATAGAAACCGACCAAGGCACCAGATGCACCGATGTAAACAAGGCCCAATAGTATAAGCGACACCCTCACTCCGGAAGGAGTCGCGATCGAACTCGACCGGAGATTTCAGATCTCAAAATTACGAAACCTTGGCGCCTCATGCAAGAGGAAGCAAAAGAGGTCGAGTCAAAGCCCGCATGCTCGACTCAATTTCGACTCGAATACGAAACGCCCCACCGCTCGCCGTCAAGGAGAAGCGCGGAAGGATAGCCACGACCCCTGTTTAACGTAATCTGGGAGGAGAGTCGAGGATGATGAGATATCTAACTCGCAAAGATCCGGAAGGAAGCAAGGAAGATGAACGCGCATCAATGTCCACGCCCAGCTTGGTAGCCAAGAGTTCGTGATGCATGGGCGATGACACTCCCAAGTGAAAGTCCTTCAAGCGCAGACTCGAGGACAAACAACGCAAACGTCGAAAAAGGGAAAGTTTGTCCTCCGTAACTCCTGACAACGAGGATAGCGAAACCGACACCGGAAATCCGTAAACAAATATCTTAACCGTGAGGATGAAGATATATCCTCCCATGGCGCCGCCAAAAGTGGATGCGCTCACTGGCGACCGCTGATTTCGAGAGAACAAAAGGAGGCGATGCCCGCCAACGAAAAACCTATGACGGAACAGTGATCCCGATGATCACCTAAAAATTTCAATCACCGCTATAATTTAAAATCGCACACCGTGATGGTGACACATGTTCAATTCTACACTCGAGAAAATGCGCGGATTTAGTTCAAGAAGCTTCCACGCAGAAGCATCAATGGTTTGAAGAGTTGAGAAAGGCGTCGCCTAAACTTTACTCAACGGAAGAAGTGTGCTAAGAACCCCGCTGAACTCGCTGTGGTCAAACAAGCCAAGGGAATCTACAAGCGCTTATATGGAGCGCTTCAAAGACTAATGCATACAAGTTAAAGCATGTCCCGGCGCTAAAAATCTCGTGGTTCATGAATGGGGTCAATAACCCGTAACTCATCAAAAGGTTGAATGACAAGATTCCCCAATCCTTTGATGAACTCATGAAACGCATACGCCCTTCGTCTAGGAGAGGCCGCATGGATAGCAAGAAAAGCTACTCGAACTACCGGCCACAGGAACAACTCGGGAGACAATCCACCGACCGAGTAGTAACCGAACAGAGTTATCGCAGCCTGGGAGCGGGCGGGACAACGACAAGCATACCCCGCAGACAAAGACTCCAAAGGAGATACTGCAATGTAAGGCAATTTCCCAAGACCTCCACCAATGCGCACCCTGTGAGGATCGACGCGCAGGAGGCGGGTATTGCGACTATCACGGACGAAGGGCCACACTACTAATGAATGTGTCCAGCTGCGCCACCATCGACAAACTAGTCAAGGAGGGTAGATCGACCATTTGGTCAAGAACATCAAAGAAGGAAAGATAGACAAAAGATCGGGAATAAGAAGGAAGTACCCAAAGATAAAGTCGACACCATTTACATGATACGCTCATGGCAAATAATAACCGTGCGTAAGGTCGCAGAAGTTTTCCCACCAAGTGCAATCACTTTCCCTACCTTAACTATGCATAACGCAGAGGTATAGCCGCCATCATCGAAATTAATGCGGGGTCACGAACCACCGCATGTATGTTGATGGTGGAGCGCCCGCAGATATAATGTACTAACATCGCTTCAAGCGATCGCTACCGGAGATACGCAATAATTGAGCCTTGGTCACGACAAATACCGACCGGCTTCACAGCGTAAAAGATATGGCCATGGGCAATTACGACTACTAGTCGAGTGGGTAATAACTACCACTACACAACACTGATGAATTTTATGGTGATCAAACCCCTCCATACAATGGCATTATCGTATCCACTGTGGATATCACCATGCGCTAGTACCATCTACAAAGACACGGATGCTTAAATTCCCAAATGGAAGGAGGTATTGTTACCTCTACAACGCCATTGCACCACCTAAAGAATGTAACGCGTCACATGCGAAACCGCACCCATTACAAAACAAACACGGCCAAAGTTCTAAACCCAAGGTCGCACCATCCCGAATACCCGAACAGAAGTATCGATAGGAGGATCACCGCCGACAATGATAAGGTAGTCAGGTGTACACTCTGCAAAAGAACTCGGATATCTTTGCATGGGAACCAAAGCACATGACGGGTACCACGCTCAATCACGTAACACACGTCGCAACCGACAAGGATACGCACCGATCCGCCTGAAGAAGCGCCAAGCTCCGAGCGCCGCAAGCTATCCCGGCAGAGGTACACAAGCTAGTAGATGCGTGAATCATGCGAGAAGTCTACTACCATGGTCGGCTTTCTAACCCAAAGAATGGTCAAGAAGAGCGACAGTAGTCGGGCGAATGTGCGCGGACTTTGCTGCACCTTAATAAGGCATGTCCACAAGATCGCTACCCACTAACGGAGATAGACCGGAAGGTAGAATCTTGTGTGGATACCCACTAAAGTACTTTCTCGATGCATACAAAGGATACCATCAAATCCATATGGCTAAGGAGGACGAGGAAAAACGGCCTTCACACAAGCCATATGCGTCATCGCTACACCAAAATGCCCTTTGGCTTGCATAATGCAAAGCCACCTATCAACGGTTAGTAGATAATGCGCTCGAAAACATGTTGGCCGCAACTCGAGGTTTACGCCGATGACCGGTCATAAAAGCCATATCAAGAGGAATTGCGCGCGACATCGAGGAAACATTCGTGACACTCAAAGAGATCAACATGAAGCTAAATCCTAAAAATGCACCTTTGGCGCCATGTAAGGCATGTTCCTTGGATACCGATAGAACTCGATGGTATAAAGCCGTGTCCGTAAAAGACTATGGTCGTTATCGAACTTCCTTCACCGCGACGCTGAAGGAAGTCCAATCTCTCAATGGCAAGTTGGTCGCCTAAATAGATTCCTATCCAAGTCAAGAACAAATCACTACCTCTTTTCAAAACACTCAAGAAGTGTATAAAAAGTGGAGATTTTGGTGACTACGGAGGCGTAAGAGGCCTTTACACCGCTTAAACAACACCGCAACGCCCCCACACTTGTAGCACCCGACTGTGGGAAGAGTTGATTATGTACTTATCCGCAACCAATGGGGCAACAACGGTGTTACTAACGGATAGGAATTCAAGACAACACCGCTCATTTTGTAAGCAAAGTGCTCAAGAAGACGGAGATGAACTATAGCGCCATGGAGAAATTGGTTCGCATTAGTGTTCACGCTAAATGGCTACGCAGTACTTCCAAGCACACCCAATAGCAGAATCACGCATCAACCGATCAAGCAAATCATCTCCAAGCCCGATGCATCGGACGACTACAAAAGTGGAGTGTGTTGCTCGGTGAGCACAACATCTCCTCATGCACCACGCATCGCAGAAAAGGGCGATACTAGCGATTTCATCATTGAAAACCAGACATCGATGATGCACCCGCACCAAGCAAGAAGGAACTACAAGATCCATGGATCTTGTTCACGGACGGATCCTCATGCGTGGATGGGTCAGGAGCAGCCTCATCCTCCCAAACCCGGAAGGAATGGAATTCACTTACGCACCACGCTTCAATTCACAAGAACAAACAATGAGGCGTAGTATGAAGCCCTAATAGCCGGACCACGCATTGCAATCGAATGGGTGTACGTAACCCGAAGCTTAATGTAGATTCCAGTTAGTAGCCAACCACGTGTTGGGTGAGTACGTGGCAAGGAGGAAAACATGATTCAAGACTGATAAAACCAAGGCACTAATCCAAGGCTTTGACAGTTTACCATCAAACAGTTCCTAGAGGGAAACCGAAGGCGGATGCACTAAGCAAAATTGCATCCACAAGCTTTGCACACCTATCCAAACAGTGTTGGTGGAAACGTTGAAAAGCAATCCATCTCGTAGATGGAAGTATCCACTGTAATAGAGGAAGAAGGCCCTACGTGGATGACACCGATAACGAATTCATAAGCGGGAGTATTACCCCAAGAGCATAAGGAAGCCCAAGGATACGCAAGACAAGACAAAGGTTTGAACTCCGGACAACATACTATATTGACGCTCCTTCCTACAACCATGGCTCACCGTGTTGGCCCCTACAAGCAAATTATGTAATCGCGGAAATCCACGAAGGTTCATGCAAGATGCATTCGTGACCACGGTCCGTGGTGGCGCGCTTTAAGGTCGTGATACTATTGGCCCACCATGCACCGCGATGCGCGGGACTTAATAAGAAAGTGCAATGACCGCCAAGTACATTGCATCTGCCTCGCCAACCACAACAGAGCTAACACCAACCACGGCACCATGGCCATTCTACAAGTGGTGTATTGACATCGCAGTCATTTCCGCTGCAGCAGGAGGATTAAAATTCCTTGTAGTTGCTATTGACTACTTCACCAAGTGGATCAAGCAAAGGCAGTGGTAACAATCATCGGCAACTGTGTGAAACGCTTTGTATGGGAAAATATTGTATGCCGCCTTGGTCTACCTGGGAAATCATCTCGGATAACGGAAACAATTCGCGACAACCTGCTCAAGGACCGTGTGAGAAGTTAAAATCACACAAGACTTCGCATCGCTTAAACACCCACAAACCAACGGCTTAGTAGAACTGCAATCGGAGCCTGGTGAAGGAATTAAGGCACGCCTGGACAAGCACAAAGGAAGGTGGGTGGAAGAACTATCGCATATTCTGTGGGCGCACCTATAACAACCCGTAAATTTCCGGATTATTATAATAATATTTGTTACGTTAGAAAATTCAGACCAATTAATTTCTGACAAAATGCCAATATCTAAAATTTAAAAACGAGAGGTCATTTCGTTTCTTTAGAAATAAGATACCACACATACAATACTTGCCCACAAAGTATCTGTGAAATTTATTATTGTCCAAGTTAAAATTAAAGCGTACATAAGCTAAATCCATTAGTTATTCAAGATATCGCAACAAGTAAAGAGCATACAAGACTAAAATAAATACCGAGATAAGAGAAAATACACTTTTATCAATCACTAATAATTTACTTAAAGAAAACGAGAAGTTATCTCGAGAATTTAGAAAGTCACGATCATCGCGCATTCCGACACCAATTAAATAACTGCAAACAATTATAATCAAATTTCAACGTAATAAGAATGTCATATTATTACGCTTATAAAATCGCTTTCAAAATATAATTTTATATCTTTCGAGGACCGGAAGGTACGCTATCAAGATTCAACAAAACACGGGTACAATTTACAATGGGCCTACAAATAAAACAAAATAAATATAAACCGATCTCCCCATATCCCGATCCATCGCTTTCTCCTCTCTCCTGCTCCCCACGCCACCCTACATAAACATCAAGACCGCTAATCTACTCCTCGAAAATCAAAAGTCGATCCATGACTATCAAGCCCTTCAAAACAGTAGACCTATACTCTTAGACATCACATGAGAATACTAGAACGTGGCAATGGGAGAATGACGAGAGCCAAAGAAAGGCATGCTACCTACACGAGACCAAGAGGGCAAGTGTCTTCATTCCTTTTATTCTTCTACATATGGGAGAAAGTAATTGCGTGTTTCCTTCACTTTTCACACAACAATCACAAAATATTAGGTTTTGTAAATTAGGGCTCATGATCGGTTCAAGGGCTTCTAAATTAGTACGGGGTCCTATTCTCGAGTGCTAGAAGAAGCAAACCCGTGGTTAATTGTTGTAATTCAAGCATGTCGCCTTCAATTTGAGTTTTGTATTCGCCTACTTTGGAAGAATGTAAGAATATTTAATCTCATTAAGTCTCTTACTTTGGAATTTATTAATACCGATCAAATGATAAAAATAATGAGAATGATTAATTTGACTTGATTCTTGTTAATGATGTTGTTGTTGGTACGAACAAAATAATTTGAACTAAACTTAAGCTCTCATAAATTTTCAAAGTACTAAATAGCGATCCCTCGCTTTATCAAAGTTATACTCATACTAGTACATAACTTATTGGATTTAGTTATGGTTTGAGTTCATGCGTAACATTGAAATTTTCAGCTGATCTCTAGCGTGATTGATCCGACCAAGAGCACCACATATGTGGAATATTGGTACGGTTTGTTCCATAGGACACAAGAGTGTCTTGTCATGTACATTGGTCCAACCACACCCTGAGGGTGATGAGTTGCGCTGCATTCTCCCGACCAGACCTCGACCCACTAAGGGTTCGTGGTGCCATGTTTTGTACTTCTCAAGAGGTGTGTTGTCGCCTTGTTTATGTTAGCTCAAGACATCACCAAAGGGTGTCAAAGCTTAGCTTGACACGGTGTGTCATGTTTGATATTTTTGTTTAGTAGCTCTAGGTTCGACCCACCACCGGAGCCCGAAAAGGGTACCTTTGTTGGTTTTCTTTCTACACTAACAAGGAGTGTTTGTCAACCGATTTCCAAAGACTAATAGGGTGTGTTTGTATACTCGAATTTCATCCGATAGAGTATGTTTGGTGTTACAGATAACAGCCCCTAAAGGGGTGCTTTGTTTGTTTATTCCCTGCACCAAGAGTGCATTTATAGCTGCTGAAGTCAGCCTCTAAAGAGGTCGCTTGTCACCGAATTTCCGTGTCATAAAGGGTGTGTTCTCGTTATGCTTCAAAGACCAAAAGTGTGCATTTAGCTACTGATTTCGAGCTCAAAAAGAGTGTTGTATTGCTTAATTTCAGCCCTTAAAGAATGTGTTTTGTTCGCCATGTTCGCACTAAATGGTGCGCTTGGTTCGTTGAATTTTCCGCACTAAATAGTGCGCTTCGCTTGTGAATTCCTCGCACCAACCGTGCGCTTTGGTTTGTTGATGTTTTCTCAAATCATGCGTTGGCCTAGATTGTATTTTAGCCCATGTTATCTCTTAAAGGTCCACTTGTTATATCTCTCTCTGGGCCATAGCCCAACAACTCGGGTCTGCTTTGGTGTTAATCACCCACTTTGCGTTAAAATTCGTGTTATCTCGAGTTTACACTCGACTTAATCTCACCTTATTCTACTTGTTTTTCAACTCGTCACGACTCGATCTATTATTAGCACTCGACATTTCCATTTGCACTTACTACCGCAAAAGTTGTCGACATTTATAATTGACAGAGATACCGTTTGAACATGAAAACATTAAAACAAGTGACTTTGAAATATCGCAACTAGACTATCAATACAATTGGGTCACACATTTAAACTATATGAAGTCATAAACTTGAAAATTTTACATTTTTCAAACTATTAGAAAGTGGATAATAAACTCGATATACAACTTTTAACATTTAGTCAACTTAAATAAAAAGAAAAATATACACTTAGTTCATGCCAAAGTTTCTAAAAACATATCACTAGTCATAAATAAATTATATTTCATGAAAACCTATATTGTATTCTTCTAATGTGTATAAGACGACTTATATACGACATTTCGAAACATAATGGTAATTGAAATATTGTCATTTAATAATTTTACTTTGTTTTTCCTAAAACAATGTACACATAAAACAAGTTAAGACTTAATAGATTCAAATTATATTGAGGGATAGACAACATGAAAATATATACTTGATATATTCCTCTAGTCTACACTTTCAACGTCTCAAAATATATGTACTTTTCTTCCCGGATGTCATCGTTAGGTCTCATTCACTCTTAAAATTCTTCCGTATACTATCGTTTGGTTAAACTTTATCGAGTCTTAAACGTAAAGACTAAATTGCCGCACTATTAGGTCATGGCCTGAGCCGTGCACTATCACTCCTTGATTTAATTCCTTTAGACTTCATATTGCACATTGCCAAGGTGAGTTTCATAGCCCCTACTTTTAACCTGCTTTATACTTGTTTTGGGGAAGATACATGCTCATTTCACTTAAATCATTTTACTTGTGCATTCCATGCATACTATGCTTTTACATGTTTAAAGTTTTCATCATACATAGATGTTTTATAGAGCATACCAAATGTTTTACCTAGAATATTACGCAGCCTTAGCCTAAATCCTTAGATCCCAAATTGCCTCTTCATGAACCACAATTCACTGGAAGCGAATGTTATAAATAGATCTATTGAGGTGACTCCTGTTTCGTTGACCCGCTTGGGTCAAGGCTAAACATATAGCATGTCGGACCGAGTGTATTGGGATAAACACTCGCCATTGGCTCCTTATTTGTATGACTTCTTTGTGCATACAAGAACTGTCAGTAGTTTTGTTGCATGAACTTAGTGCTAGCGTAATAGATCCAATATATGACATTATATTCGTTGTAATGTACATATACCCTACTTATGGACCACTAATGAAATCTCTTTATGAAACTTTATGAATTGAAATCATAAACTTTATGACATTATGCTAGATGTAATGATCATCAAAACCGCCTTTGAAACAAAGTAATCGAATTTCCTTTTAAATAACTCTATGAACTCACCAACAGAAGTCGACCCCTTTAGCATGTATCTTCGTGTTTCAAGTGATAGCTATCTTGGAGGCGCAAGGCAAAGGCATGGCATGGTCATAGATGACTCGATTCATGTATCGGGACCACCTTTTATAATGGGCCATTTTCCGCACTAAACAATAATGTAATCATTGTTTTTAAGAATGAATAAAAGTTTATTTATGAAAACAAATTGTTCTATGCTTATGTTGTGATACCAATTTAGTAGCACCCCAATACCCAGTAAGCTCCACCGAGTCATTTTGGGGTGTTACAGATTGGCATCGAGCCTAGGTTATAGAGAACGGGTAATATTTTTAAAACCTAGACTATAACCATTTTTACAAAACTAAACCCTATGACCGACACGCGCTCGCTCGCCGAGCCGATGCCTCACTTATGATTCGTTGAGATCATACTTGATTAGATACATGTTTTATCACCGCTTCACCTAATTTCATTATAGGTTACAATTATCTTCCCTATAATGATACTTACGTATCACAAAGACTACACCTTTCCCTCACATAACAAGAATAATTGTTCAAATCCTTCAAGACAATCTTTAAAAGTATTGTGACATATTACTAGCGTAACTAAGATAAGTATTTCAAAATTCATTGAACCTCGAGTGAATGTAGACTAATCACCTATATTCAACCAGTGGACAGTGGGACATAACCTGATCACCTATGTCCGACTCAGAGGTGAATTTTGCAGTACTTAGGATAGTTATAATAGCCTTATGTCAAGTGAGAAAATGATAATATTTTGATAAACATGTAACATTTCAATAAACCACACATTGACGGTTACACTAAAGCCCCACATCAAGGCCACACTATCCTTTAAACACAAGCCACTCACCGCATACCATAATCACAAGCCACCACCAAGATACCATAATCACAAGCCACTTACCAAGATACCATAATCACAAGCTACCACCGGCATACCCTAATCACAAGCCACTCACCAAAGATACCCTAATCACAAACCACTCAATCGGCATTTCCTAAACACAAACCACTCACGGCATTCCCTAAACACAAGTCACTCAACGACATTCCTTAATCACAAGTCACTCATCGACATTCCTTAATCACAAGTCACTCACCGACATTCCTTAATCGCAAGTCACCACCGCATTCCTTAGTCATAAACCACCACCGCATCACCCTATCATAAGCCATTTCAAGGCCACAATATTTCTTAATCATAAGCCACCACCAAGCGCCATCCTACTTTTTAATCATAAACTTTATAATTCCATATCACAATCGGGTTATGTTATAGTCACTCTACCCCACACCTTACACTCTATGGACAAATCAAACCATTCTAGGAGCAACCTTTCAACAGCACCTATGAGAAAATACAATAAACCTTTGGCAAAATCTAGAAGGGCATGATAAAGGACCTATAATCCCACAGAAACTTGAAAACTTTACGCCCTACCTTGAGAATTAAAAACCTAGAAGCTCCACCCACCTCTTAAGAATAACAATGCCTACCTTGTTACCTTCCTACAAACGAAATAAAAGAGTTGCCATACAAACTACTTCTGATTATCCCTCAAACCATTATAATCAAAATATTTCATGAATCACTTCATGAACCATTCTACAAACCAAATTACCACCTTACCATTTCACCATAAAGTAAACTACAATTCTACTTATACCTTACCAAAATAAAGTGTTCCTTGATACTTTGAAAAGTATTCCAGAACCACTCTATTGGTTACTTATTTCCTCGAGAAGTGTTTTAAGCTAATACTTCATAAACAGAAATGACCGATGTTCTCCTTGATAACTAAGCCTAACCTAGGGATGTATCCCACACCTCTGCCTAAAACCATAGAAAACAATGAGGTTCATCAACCATTAAACCTCTAACCCTGCCCAACTTAGACAACTAAACCCTACTCGTAGCTATGGGTAAATGTTATATCATGTTGCATATCCTTGCTACAATATATTTTCCAAATTTGAGGATCCCTCTTTAAAATCCAACAATAATACTTCCCAAATCCCTCATTAAAATGAGACAAAATGCCGAAACACTAAAAGTTTTACAAAATTCCCCTTATACACCCCATAATTAAGAACGGGTATAACAACCCGAACAAATAAGGGGATTACTTGTTCCAAATAATATTTATCACGTCGAAAATTCAAATCAACTATTTTCCGACAAAATGCCAATATCTAAAATATAAAAACGAGAGGTCATTTCGTTCTTTAGAAATAAGACACCCACATACAATACTTGCCCACAAAGTATCTCGTGAAATTTATTATTGTCCAAGTTAAAATTAAAGCGCATATAAGCTTAATCCATTAGTTATTCCAAGATATCGCAACAAGTAAAGAGCATACAAGACTAAAAATAAATACCGAGATAAGAGAAAATACACTTTTATCAATCACTAATAATTTACGAAAGAAAACGAGAAGTTATCTCGAGAATTTAGAAAGTCACGCATCGCGCATTCCGACACCAATTAAATAACGGCAAACAATTATAATCAAACTTCAACGTAATAAGAATGTCATATTATTACGCTTATAAAATCGTTTTCAAAATATAATTTTATATCTTTCGAGGACCGAGAAGGTACGTTTACTCAAGATTCAACAAAACACGGGTACAATTTACAATGTGCCTACTAATAAAACAAAATAAATATAAACCGTATCTCCCATATCCCGATCCATCGCTTTTTCTCTCTCTCCTCTGTTCCCCACGCCACCCTACATAAACATCAAGACTTGCCGCTAATCTACTCCGAAAATCAAAAGTCGATCCATCACTATCAAGCCCCTTCAAAATGAGACCTATACTCTTAGACATCACATGAGAATACTAGAACGTGGCAATGGGAGAATGACGAGAGCCAAAGAAAGGCATGCTACCTACACGAGACCAAGAGGGCTAGTGTCTTCATTCCTTTTATTCTTCTACATATGGGAGAAAGTAATTGCGTGTTTCCTTCACTTTTCACACAACAATCACAAAAATATTAGGGTTTTGTAAATTAGGGCTCATGATCGGTTCAAGGGCTTCTAAATTAGTACGGGGTCCTATTCTTGAGTGCTAGAAGAAGCAAACCCGTGGTTAATTGTTGTAATTCAAGCATGTCGCCTTCAATTTGAGTTTTGTATTCGCCTACTTTGGAAGAATGTAAGAATATTTAATCTCATTAAGTCTCTTACTCTTTGGAATTTATTAATACCGATCAAATGATAAAAATAATGAGAATGATTAATTTGACTTGATTCTTGTTAATGATGTTGTTGTTGTGTACGAACAAAATAATTTGAACTAAACTTAAGCTCTCATAAATTTTCAAAGTACTAAATAGCGATCCTCGCTTTATCAAAGTTATACTCATACTAGTACATAACTTATTGGATTTAGTTATGGTTTGAGTTCATGCGTAACATTGAAATTTTCGTTGATCTCTAGCGTGATTGATCCGACCAAGAGCACCACATATGTGGAATATTGGTACGGTTTGTTCCATAGGACACAAGAGTGTCTTGTCATGTACATTGGTCCAACCACACCCCTGAGGGTGATGAGTTGCGTTGCATTCTCCCGACTCAGACCACGACCCACGAAGGGTTCGTGTGCCATGTTTTGTACTTCTCAAGAGGTGTGTTGTCGTCTTGTTTATGTTAGCTCAAGACATCACCAAAGGGTGTCAAAGCTTAGCTTGACACGGTGTGTCATGTTTGATATTTTTGTTTAGTAGCTCTAGGTTCGACCCACCACCGGAGCCCGAAAAGAGTACCTTTTGTTGGTTACTTTACACGAACAAGGGAGTGTTTGTCAACCGATTTCCAAAGACTAATAGGGTGTGTTTGTATATCAATTTCATCCGATAGAATTTGGTGTTCAGATAGAGTATGTTTGGTGTTCCCGCACCAAGAGTGCATTTATAACAAGTCACCCTAAAGAGGGTGCGAATTTTTGTTTGTTTATTCCAAAGCACCAAGAGTGCATTTAGTCACGATTTCCAGCTCAAAAGAGTGTTGTATTGCTTAATTTCAGCCCTTAAAGAATGTGTTTTGTTCGCCTATGTTCGCACTAAATGGTGCGTTTGGTTCATTGAATTTTCCGCACTAAATAGTGCGTTTCGCTTGTCAATTCTCGCACCAACCGTGCGTTTGGTTTGTTGATGTTTTCAAATCAGTGCGTTTGGCCTTGATTGTATTTTAGCCCATGTTATCTCTTAAAGGTCCACTTGGTTATATCTCTCTGTTGGGCCATAGCCCAACAACTCGGGTCTGTTTGGTGTTAATCACCCACTAGGCGTTAAAAATTCCGGTTATCTCGAGTTTACACTCGACTTAATCTCACCTTATTCTACTTGTTTTTCAACTCGTCACGACTCGATCTATTATTAGCACTCGACATTTCCATTTGCACTTACGGCTGCAAAAGTTGTCGACATTTATAATTGACAGGAGATAGTGTTTGAACATGAAAAACATTAAAACAAGTGACTTTGAAATATCGCAACTAGACTATCAATACAATTGGGTCACACATTTAAACTATATGAAGTCATAAACTTGAAAAATTTACATTTTTCAAACTATTAGAAACTGGATAATAAACTCGATATACAACTTTTAACATTTAGTCAACTTAAATAAAAAGAAAAATATACACTTAGTTCATGCCAAAGTTTCTAAAAACATATCACTAGTCATAAATAAATTATATTTCATGAAAACCTATATTGTATTCTTCTAATGTGTATAAGACGACTTATATACGACCTTTCGAAACATAATGGTAATTGAAATATTGTCATTTAATAATTTTACTTTGTTTTTCCTAAAACAATGTACACATAAAACAAGTTAAGACTTAATAGATTCAAATTATATTGAGGGCTAGACGACATGAAAATATATATACTTGATATATTCCTCTAGTCTACACTTTCAACGCCTCAAAATATATGTACTTTTCTTCCGGATGTCATCGTTAGGTCTCATTCACTCTTAAAATTCTTCCGTATACTATCGCTTGGTCGTCATTGAACCAAAGTCGTAATCCTTCTTCTGGATTTCCTTCCATGTCATACCCTCATAAGTCGAGATTCATCCAAATCTTTGTAAATTGTCCTAAGATAAATGATGCCACATCAACAACAACAACAACAACAAGACAAACATTTAAAACTTATAAAGTTAGTTAAACTTTATCGAGTCTTAAACATAAAGACTAAATTGCCATAATTAGGTCATGCGGTCGGAGCCGTGCACTATCACTCCTTGATTTAATTCCTTTAGACTTCATATTGCACATTGCCAAGGTGAGTTTCATAGCCCCTACTTTTAACTGTTTTATACTTGTTTTGGGGAAGATACATGCTCATTTTACTTAAATCATTTTACTTGTGCATTCCATGCATACTATGCTTTACATGTTTAAAGTTTTCATCATACATAGATGTTTTATAGAGCATACCAAAATGTTTGACCTAGAATATTACGCAGACTTAGCCTAAGTCCTTAGATCCCAAATTGCCTCTTCATGAACCGTCAATTCCGCTGGAAGCGCGAATGTTATAAATAGATCTATTGAGGGTGACTCCTTTGTTCGGTTGACCCCGCTTGGGTCAAGGCGAAACATATAGCATGTCGGGACCGAGTGTATTGGGATAAACACTCGCCATGGGCTCTTTATTTGTATGACTTCTTTGTGCATACAAGAACTGTCGTAGTTTCGGTTGCATGAACTTAGTGCTAGCGTAATAGATTCAATATATGACATTATATTCGTTGTAATGTACATATACCCTACTTATGGTCCACTAATGAAATCTCTTTTATGAAATCCTTTATGAATTGAAATCATAAACTTTATGACATTATGCAAGGCGTAATGATCATCAAAAACCAAATTTGAAACAAGTGTAATCAGATTCCTTTTAAATAAACCTATGAACTCACCAACAGTAGTGACCCCTTTAGCATGTAGTTTTGAGGTGATACCCTTTGAGGCGCAAGGCAAAGGCATGGCATGGTGTTTGATTTATGTATTGGGACCACTTGTTTATAATGGGCCATTTTCCGCACTAATCAATAATGTAAACATTGTTTTTAATAATGAATAAAAGTTTATTTATGAAAACCAATTGTTCTATGCTTATGTTGTGATACCAATTTAGTAGCACCCCAACGTATGCTTCACGAGTCATTTTGGGGTGTTACTGATTGGCATCGAGCCTAGGTTATAGAGAACTGGGTAATATTTTTAAAACCTAGACTATAACCACTTTTACAAAACTAAACCCTATGACCGACACGTGCACGCTCGCCGAGCCGATGCCTCACTTATGATCCTGTTGAGATCATACTTGATAAGATACATGTTTTATCACTGCTCACCTAATTTCATTATAGGTTATAATTACTTTTCCCTATACGTATACTTACGTATCACAGCACTACACCTTTCCCTCACATAAAGAGAATAATCGTTCTAATCCTTCAAGACAACCTTTAAAAGTATTGTGACATATTACTAGCGTAACTAAGCTAAGTATTTCAAAATTCATTGAACCTCGGGTGAATATAGACTGATCACCTATATTCAACCAGGGACAGTGGGACATAGCCTGATCACCTATGTCCGACTGTGAGGTGAATTTTGCAAGATTTAGGATAGTTATAATAGCTTTATGTCAAGTGAGAAGATGATAATATTTTGATAAACATGTAACATTTCAATAAACCACACATTGACGGTTACACTAAAGCCCCACGAAGCCACACATCCTTTAAAGGCGCCACACTATCCTTTAAACACAAGCCACTCACCGGCATACCATAATCACAAGCCACTCACCGGCATACCATAATCACAAGCCACTCACCGGCATACCCTAATCACAAGCCACTCACCGGCATACCCTAATCACAAACCACTCACTGGCATTTCCTAAACACAAACCACTCACTGGCATTCCCTAAACACATCAAGTCCTTAATCACAAGTCACTCAACGACATTCATTAATCACAAGTCACTCACCGACATTCCTTAATCACAAGTCACCACCGGCATTTCTTAGTCATAAACCACCACCGGCATCTATCATAAGCCATCACAATATTTCTTAATCATAAGCCACCATTGGCGCCATCCTACTTTTAATCATAAACTTTATAATTCCATATCACAATCGGGTTATGTTATAGTCACACTTACCCCACACCTTACACCCTATGGACAAATCAAACCATTCTAGGAGCAACCTTTCAATAGCACCTATGAGACCTATGAGAAAATACAATAAACCTTTGGCAAAATCTAGAAAGACATGATAAATGACCTATAATCCCACAAAACTTGAAAAATTTACATTGAAAATTTGATACCTAGAAACTCCACCCACCTCTTAAGAATAACAATGCCTACCTTGTTACTCTCCTACAAACGAAATAAAGAGTTACCATACAAACTATTTTCGATTATCCTCAAACCATTATAATCAAAATACTTCATGAATCACTTCATGAATCATTCTACAAACCAAATTACCACCTTACCATTTCACCATAAAATAAACTACAATCCTACCCATACCTTACCAAAATAAAGTATTCCTTAATACTTTGAAAGGTATTCCAACCACTCTATTGGTTACTTATTTCCTCGAATGTGTTTTAAGTTAATACCCATAAATGAAATGATCAATGTCCTCCTTGATAGCTAAGCTCGACCTTAGGATGTATCCTACACCTCGCCTAAAACCATAGATAACCATGAGGTTCATCAACTATTAAACCTACAATTCTACCCAACTTAGACAACTAAACCCTACTCGTAGCTATGGGTAAATGTTATATCATGTTACATATCCTTGCTACAATATATTTTCCAAATTTGAGGATTCCTCTCTAAAATCCAACAATAATACTTTCCCAAACTCCTCGTTAAAATGAGATGAAATGTTGAAACACTAAAAGTTTTACAAAATTTCCTCTATACACCCCATAATTAAGAACCGTTTTACAATCTTTTAAAATGTGTCATTTTACACGTTAGCGATTTTGAAATCTAGTCTTAGTCAAACTTGTATAAACATTTAGTCGAAGAGAAAATTTAAAACAAATGTTTCTTCACCCTTTAAAGAAGAAAGCACACAAACCCATAGCGAACCTTAAGAATCAACCTATATACTTTAGAACCATTAAACACTATAAATGGGTACGCTTTGATAAAACCATGAGAAGTTAGAGGTGCCCACACTAACAAAATAATGAAACCTCTAACATCAAAATTAGAACTTTCACCAATGAACCTATCCTAGAAAATCATAGCTCCTCGGATAGAGGATGCTCGGCATAACACCTAGGTACCCATACCCAAAGAGGAAACCCTAGAACAACCTAGGAAAATTCAAAACTTGTTCCAAATACCATCATCTCATTCCCAACACCTTATCGGGTATCGTAAATCGAGATCCGGACGGATCTCCTGTAAGGTGGGTAGACTATAACAACCCGTAAAATTTCGGATTATTTTAATAATATTTATCACGTCAGAAAATTCAAATCAACTATTTTCCGACAAAATGCCAATATCTAAAATATAAAAACGAGAGGTCATTTCGTTCTTTTAGAAATAAGACACCGCACATACAATACTTGCCCACAAAGTATCTGTGAAATTTATTATTGTCCAAGTTAAAATTAAAGCGTACATAAGCTTAATCCATTAGTTATTCCGCATATGCGCAGTCAGTAAAGAGCATACAAGACTAAAATAAATACCGAGATAAGAGAAAATACACTTTTATCAATCACTAATAATTTACGAAAGAAAACGAGAAGTTATCTCGAGAATTTAGAAAGTCACGCATCGCGCATTCCGACACCAATTAAATAACGGCAAACAATTATAATCAAATTTCAACGTAATAAGAATGTCATATTATTACGCTTATAAAATCGTTTTCAAAATATAATTTTATATCTTCGAGGACCGAGAAGGTACGTTTACTCAAGATTCAACAAAACACGGGTACAATTTACAATGTGCCTACTAATAAAACAAAATAAATATAAACCGATCTCCCATATCCCGATCCATCGCTTTCTCCTCTCTCCTCTGCTCCCCACGCCACCCTACATAAACATCAAGACCTGCCGCTAATCTACTTACGAAAATCAAAAGTCGATCCATCACTATCAAGCCCTTCAAAGCAGAGACCTATACTCTTAGACATCACATGAGAATACTAGAACGTGGCAATGGGAGAATGACGAGAGCCAAAGAAAGGCATGCTACCTACACGAGACCAAGAGGGCTAGTGTCTTCATTCCTTTTATTCTTCTACATATGGGAGAAAGTAATTGCGTGTTTCCTTCACTTTTCACACAACAATCACAAAAATATTAGGGTTTTGTAAATTAGGGCTCATGATCGGTTCAAGGGCTTCTAAATTAGTATGGGGTCCTATTCTCGAGTGCTAGAAGAAGCAAACCCGTGGTTAATTGTTGTAATTCAAGCATGTCGCCTTCAATTTGAGTTTTGTATTCGCCTACTTTGGAAGAATGTAAGAATATTTAATCTCATTAAGTCTCTTACTCTTTGGAATTTATTAATACCGATCAAATGATAAAAATAATGAGAATGATTAATTTGACTTGATTCTTGTTAATGATGTTGTTGTTGTGGTCGAACAAAATAATTTGAACTAAACTTAAGCTCTCATAAATTTTCAAAGTACTAAATAGCGATCCTCGCTTTATCAAAGTTATACTCATACTAGTACATAACTTATTGGATTTAGTTATGGTTTGAGTTCATGCGTAACATTGAAATTTTCAGTTGATCTCTAGCGTGATTGATCCGACCAAGAGCACCACATATGTGGAATATTGGTACGGTTTGTTCCATAGGACACAAGAGTGTCTTGTCATGTACATTGGTCCAACCACCCTCGGAGGGTGATGAGTTGCGTTGCATTCTCCCGACTCAGACCACGACCCACTAAGGGTTCGTGTGCCATGTTTTGTACTTCTCAAGAGGGTGTGTTGTCGTCTTGTTTATGTTAGCTCAAGACATCACCAAAGGGTGTCAAAGCTTAGCTTGACACGGTGTGTCATGTTTGATATTTTTGTTTAGTAGCTCTAGGTTCGACCCACCACCGGGAGCCCGAAAAGAGTACCTTTTGTTGGTTACTTTCTACATGAACAAGGGAGTGTTTGTCAACCGATTTCCAAGACTAATAGGGTGTGTTTGTATAATGAATTTCATCCGATAGAGTATGTTTGGTGTTACAGATAACACCCTAAAGGGTGTGCTTTGTTTGTTTATTCCCGCACCAAGAGTGCATTTATCAAGTCGCCTCTAAAGAGGTCGCTTGCCCACCGAATTTTTGTCATTGTGTTTATTCCCCAAAGACCAAGAGTGCATTTAGTCCGATTTCCAGCTCAAAAAGAGTGTTGTATTGCTTAATTTCAGCCCTTAAAGAATGTGTTTTGTTCGCCTATGTTTCGCACTAAATGGTGCGTTTGGTTCATTGAATTTTCCGCACTAAATAGTGCGTTTCGTTTGTCAATTCTCGCACCAACCGGTGCGTTTGGTTTGTTGATGTTTTCTCAAATCAGTGCGTTTGGCCTTGATTGTATTTTAGCCCATGTTATCTCTTAAAGGTCCACTTGGTTATATCTCTGTTGGGCCATAGCCCAACAACTCGGGTCTGTTTGGTGTTAATCAGTCCACTTCGGGCGTTAAAAATTCCGTGTTATCTCGAGTTTACACTCGACTTAATCTCACCTTATTCTACTTGTTTTTCAACTCGTCACGACTCGATCTATTATTAGCACTCGACATTTCCATTTGCACTTACGGCTGCAAAAGTTGTCGACATTTATAATTGACAGGAGATAGTGTTTGAACATGAAAAACATTAAAATAAGTGACTTTGAAATATCGCAACTAGACTATCAACACAATTGGGTCACACATTTAAACTATATGAAGTCATAAACTTGAAAATTTTACATTTTCAAACTATTAGAAACCGGATAATAAACTCGATATACAACTTTTAACATTTAGTCAACTTAAATAAAAGAAAAATATACACTTAGTTCATGCCAAAGTTTCTAAAAACATATCACTAGTCATAAATAAATTATATTTCATGAAAACCTATATTGTATTCTTCTAATGTGTATAAGACGACTTATATACGACCTTTCGAAACATAATGGTAATTGAAATATTGTCATTTAATAATTTTACTTTGTTTTTCCTAAAACAATGTACACATAAAACAAGTTAAGACTTAATAGATTCAAATTATATTGAGGGCTAGACGACATGAAAATATATATACTCGATATATTCCTCTAGTCTACACTTTCAACGTCTCAAAATATATGTACTTTTCTTTCCGGATGTCATCGTTAGGTCTCATTCACTCTTAAAATTCTTCCGTATACTATCGTTTGGTCGTCATTGAACCAAAGTCGTAATCCCTTCTTCGGGATTTCCTTCCATGTCATACCCTCATAAGCCGAGATTCATCCAAATCTTTGTTAATTGTCCTAAGATAAATGATGCCGCATCAACAACAACAACAACAACAACAACAAGACAAACATTTAAAACTTATAAAGTTAGTTAAACTTTATCGAGTCTTAAACGTAAAGACTAAATTGCCGTACTATTAGGTTGTGTGTCGGAGCCGTGCACTAATACTCCTTGATTTAATTCCCTTTAGACTTCATATTGCACATTGCCAAGGTGAGTTTCATAGCCCCTACTTTTAACTGTTTTATACTTGTTTTGGGGGAAGATACATGCTCATTTTACTTAAATCATTTTACTTGTGCATTCCATGCATACTATGCTTTTACATGTTTAAAGTTTTCATCATACATAGATGTTTTATAGAGCATACCAAAATGTTTGACCTAGAATATTACGCAGACTTAGCCTAAGTCCTTAGATCCCAAATTGCCTCTTCATGAACCGTCAATTCTGCTGGAAGCGCGAATGTTATAAATAGATCTATTGAGGGTGACTCCTCTGTTCGGTTGACCCCGCTTGGGTCAAGGCGAAACATATAGCATGTCGGGACCGAGTGTATTGGGATAAACACTCGCCATGGGCTCCTTATTTGTATGAATTCTTTGTGCATACAAGAACTGTCGTAGTTTCGGTTGCATGAACTTAGTGCTAGCGTAATAGATCCAATATATGACATTATATTCGTTGTAATGTACATATACCCTACTTATGGACCACTAATGAAATCTCTTTTATGAAATCCTTTATGAATTGAAATCATAAACTTTATGACATTATGCTAGATGTAATGATCATCAAAAACCAACTTTGAAACAAGTAATCAATTTCTTTGAAATCCTATGAACTTTAAATAAACCTATGAACTCACCAAAGGCATGGCATGGTCATAGATGACTCGATTCATGTATCGGGACCACCTTTTAGCATGTATCTTCATTGTTTTGAGGTGATAGCAAATTGTTCTATGCTTTGTTGGCGCAAAGTAGCAAAGGCATGGCATGGTCACAAGACCGACTAAAAACAAAGACAGGGATTTATGTATTGGGACCACTTGTTTATAATGGGCCATTTTACCAATGACGACGACTAATCAATAATGTAAACATTCAAAGTTTTAATAATGAATAAAAGTTTATTTATGCCTAAAAACCAATTGTTCTATGCTTATGTTGTGATACCAATTAGGAAGTAGCACCATAATACATGACATGGATGCGTGAATTCACATGGAGTCACCTTAAAAGGTGTTTTGGGGTGTTACAATATACTTTATGTCTTAACATTTTTGATCTTTTGCTCACATGGCGGCATGCACTTAATAACCCAATGATGGTAAACGGATGAGTTAACCTACTAAACAACTCGTTGAGTAAGAGGGTTGCAAACCCATCAACATTGGATCATGCATCCTTGTTAAACACCTTGTTCTCAAGACGTTAGAATAAGTTCTGCACGCATCCCACGACGGGTGCGCAACAACGCATATGGTGCATCGTTAACAACCCTAACCAAGACACTTGATTCCTTTAATATGATAATTACAGTACGCTGCATATCATATCATACATGACTATGATACAATCACTTAGAAATTATGTTATGATCTTCATACATATGAATTCCTCATATTATTTGTGCTTGTGTACAAATTTGATCCTTAAACAACGAACACGTCTTTTACGCAAAGACAAACGGATTAGTACGCACATTACAAGTTGCAATAATATTAACACAAAAGGAGATTTTTATTAATGACTACAGGTTATTACAAAAGGATGTCTATCTAGATACTCCTAGACCGCTCAAGGGATGAAGTCCCCACGCGCTTGTAGCATCTCCAAACTCGCTAGCTTCTTCAACAAGTCTCGAGTCTTGACGCGACACGCTGGCAACACTCACCGCACCCCGCCGACCTGGGAGATGAGCCGCACCAACCCCGCACAAAATCGCTTTTACCGATAATACCTTCTTTTTAGCATGTCCGTAGCGCATGCCCAACACTTCCTTCAAGGGTATCTCTTTCTAAAGCAAAGGGTTTAGAATGTCCCGGGCGAGCAAAACAGTGCACTTGAAGTCGCGAGTCATCGGGCTTCAAAAATAGTCCGTTACGCTCGCATTATCAAGACGATGGCGTACAAAGTCAACCCTTCCATGATAAGACTTATGGGATAATCCCGGTCGCCCATTTCAAAGAATCATGGAAGCTCTAAGGCCTTCATCTTCCATAGCAAAGAACTGTGTTATCATAGGATTGCGATCATAACCTGTGCACCTTTTCGCCAGCACCTTCAAGAAGTCGCCTCTGCGCCGCCCACGCCCCTCCCGACTTCCTCTCGCCAAGGCACATTGACCACCCCACCAAATGCGCCCACCACCTCCTTCGACTCAAGGGTGCTAAGAGCAGAAGGCGCAGCCATGGCCGATGAGCCACCAAGGCCAAAGAATGGCGGTATATGAGATGAGGATATAGTTCCTCATCATACTCCAAACAGAGCTTACGCAGCTTCATCTCAAGGTTTTCAGAGCACCGCTCACAATGGCACCAAAATCTTCCAACCGCGAGGTCAATGTATCCTGCCCTTCTCCGGATATTTTATCGCCCGAGACACGAAGCCTTATACCTACCGACCAAGACGCCTCCGATTTATCCGCCCTAACAGAGCCATCTTTTTTCCAGAAGCTGGGCGACGACCTAAACCTTCAGCCTTCAGCTTTAGCACTAGCCAATCGCGCCCAAAGAACGCAACTGGCCGCCTTCCAAGAACCTTGCTCTTCACCTTAGCCACAAGCGAGGCTTGATGCGCAGCAGACCGCCAACTCCTCAACCACCGCCCATTGGCGCGGCCCCTCACCGCCAATGGTTCAAAGACCTTGGCTCTTCGCCCGTAAGACTCGACAATGTGACTCAACCCGCGGAGGCGAATCCCCAAGACGCTCCACACCGCATGCAAATAGAAAGAGATTAATGGTTATCTACATAATGTGGAGTGCGAAATAAATAAAAATAATAAATAAAACAAAGAGGATAACAAACTTACGGAGATAGAGTTACATCAGCGATGGGGTGGAGACATCATCCGAGGATGACTCCACATCCAAAACGACAGACGCTTCTTCCGGAGGGCCTCGCGCCATCACCACTAGGCGCCTTTGCGCCTGTTAGCGCTTTTCCTCCTCCTCTTCTTTTTCGCGCCCGCCACATTCATTTCATGGAGGGGAGAAGGAGCCCCTGCTCGAACACTTTGAGGGGATCGCCCCAACAAGAATCGATGAACCGTCCCCTCATCTCCCACATTCATTTCCAGAGCGCCTTTAGTGGCCTCTAGAATTGGTTCTTCTCCTTCCTCGTATGCGCGACCCCATGTCGACCGGCGTGGCCTCGCCAAATGCACAACCGTGAAAAGATCCATCTCGCAATGTAAGCCAACAAATAAAGATGTTACATAATGTGCAAAGGAAAAGAAAGCTCTTACATTAACTAAAAAGGGATGCGCAAGGACGAGCACCCACCCCGCCATTAGCGCCAAGAAGATTGGTATCTCATCCGCATACCAAAGTAGTTACGACTAATGCCCATATGTACCAAAAATTCTCGTGATAGGAACTAATGGGATGTGGTTGGCGCTTATCGCCCACATCCTCCGCACTATATAGTCCGTGAAGGGGCGCCATCCTTCAAGAATGAACCCCGAGTGTAGAAATTATAACGCCATGGAAACACGAGTCATCTACCCGTAAAAATGACTCCTCCAATTTCTAAGCTGCCTAGTTTTTCAAGATAACATCAAGCCTACCCAGGCTTTAGCAAAGGATACCCACCCGTGTGACCATGTCGGTGATAAAACGCGCGGAATAGATGGATATGGGGTTAATCGCCAAGAAACCGCAGCTAACCTCAAAGTTGAGGATTTTAGCCGCACCGATGCAAAGGTACCGGGATAGGTGCGCATCGTAATAATTTAAGACGCCGCACGTAAATAGGATATGGGCACACGCTGATTCGCGAATTCAAAAACGCAGTATATGATCGTCCCGAACCGCAGTTATCTCACACAAGCTAGCCACTGTGAATGGCTAACCGTAAGAAACTTAAAACAGCTCGTATACAAAATGCAATGAAGTCCAGAGAGTATAGTGTTTCCTGTGTCGTTATGTCCCAACGAATGCGAGAATAATCAAACGAATAGTGATCGGCAGGATTCAACTAAAAAGAGATATGATTGATTATACCTAAATAAAAAGTTTATAAATTACAGGGCTTAAATGCAAATTAAAGAAAATTAAAAGATAAATTATATTAAATAAACGCTATCACTATTTTTAAAATGATGTTTTGATTTTTCTTTTATAAAATTTAACTTAAAACTACGTAACGCATAAAAGAAAATTTGAAACTGAAACAATATTAGTCCTAAAAATATAAAATGACATTTTTACAAACCTAATGATAAGAGAAAATTTTAGAAAAGGAAAATTATTTTTATTACTATTTATCTAATTATTATTAATTAAAAACTATTTTACTTATTTAATAATACCCTAAAATATAAGAAAATATGAAATAAAGCTAGAAAATGAAATTATGACTTAGAAAAATCTAAAATAACTAAAGAGAATTTTCAAAACTAATTTTGTATTTTTCTGATTATTTTTCTATTTTTTATGAATTAAAAACTGTTTGAAACTAATTAAATTACTAAAAATTACAAATTTAATTATGAAAAATCTGTAAAAATAGTTTTTTGACTTTTTATATTTATCTTAATCTATGAAAATTGAAAACATATTTTTTTAAACTTTTTCTCATTTATTTGTATTAAAAGCTATTTAAAAATGCTAAAAACTGAAATTAAATGCAGAAAAATAGTAAATGAACAGTGAAAAATATGAAAACTTCCAGAATATTATAAAATATTATTTTAAATATAGGAAAAATAATAAAAGTGGTGCAGGTGTTCAATAATTAGGTCCTCAGAGGAAAAGTGCTTATAAATAAGCACTAAAAATAAGCTATAAGTACCAAATGAGCACCAAATTATCACAGAAGCTAGAGTATGCTAAAATTACTTAAACCAACATATTCCAACTATCCTAAACCTCTTAACAACAATCTACAATGATATGGGTCTATTTAAGCACTAGTGCCAAACAAAATTGTAGATGTACTAACTTTAAGCCCTTGTTAAGCCACATAAAAATCACAAAAATAAACTAAAATCACCATGAAAACCACTACCAACCAAAGTGTCTAAATCCAGAATTTCAGCTAATAAGGACTAAAATTGAGGAAACTAAAATGCAAAAGTGGAAGCTATGGAAACGGGTCAAATGAGTTATTAAGCTTGCATAAGCTAATAAAAAGCTACCACTATCGAACCAAAGGTTGAATAAGCTATAAGCAAGTTATGGGAACTTAGAATAAGCAACAACAACAAGAAAAACACACTAAATAAGCAAAATAAGAAATAAGCAAAAGGAAAGTTTGTGAAAAAGAGCTTAAAAGAAGCTAATGAATAAGCGCTAATAAGCTAAGTAGAGATAAACTAATATTTTCTAATTAAGATGAGCAGCTAAACTTTAATATCCCAAAAGCTTATATCCTAAATCCTAATGGTAAGATCACAATGAAATTACAAAGTTTATTCAAAAACGGGTTTTTATGAAATTTTGACTTTTGGACAGAATTGAAAATTTTGACTTTGGTGAGATTTGAGTCCAATTATCTGAATGATTATGTTGTTTTAAGGTGAAATAAAACTACTACAAGCTATCTCTATGAATTCTAAACACAAAACAAGCTTTTGCTCTATCAAAATCTCAACAGACATGAACTTAAGACAGATTCAATGTGATTTTGACTTTGAGCTTATGCAGATGGTAAATATGAACTAGAAAGAGTTTCAAATGACTAAAGAAGTGTAAAGGAACTGATCTTAACTACTGAACATCCCTTTAACACAGATTTGCTATAAGATCCAAACACCACTTTAACTAACTGATTTGAACTTTAAACTAACTGATTACTGAGTTAGCTTATGCTAACACTTAAACTGATTTTAGTTACCCTAATTACCACTAAATAAACATATTTAAACTATTAATGATCACAGATACAAACACAAGCACTTTATGCAACTGAGTTAGAAATGGAATTGAGATAAAACTCACAAGTGTCCAACTTGTTAGTGCAGCTTAAACCAGAACCCAAACTATGCTATTCTATACCAAACCAACCCATTCCATGCTCTGCAACACCAATATCCATTTCCAAACCCATTTGATGCTTCATTGACTTTTGTTGACCGAATTCCAATGTTGTTGAATCAATTCCAAGCTACTAAAAGCTATAATAAGCTTAAGTAAGCTTGTTCAATTTAACAATAAGCTATTCAAGCTTGAATGTAAGAGTTTGAAATTAAACTTTTCAACAAAGGAACATCAAAACATGAAATTTAAGTGAAACCTTGAATTAATACTTGAAAATGAGTTACAATGACTAAGTAGCTTAGGTTTAATACAATAGAGCTTAAGATTACATTTTAAAACACTAATTGAGCTAATTTAATGAAAAACGACATACAAGGAAATTTAAAACTAACTCATCGCTTTTCTTTGCTTCTCTTCTTCTCTTTTATACACCAAATGTCTTCCACGTGTCCTCCGAGTAAATCCCACTGATATCTTGGCCATTGGATTACTTGAGCCATTTTTGGCCGTTTGATCAATTTTATGAAAGTTTATTTTGCAAATGGGGCTCATAAATTGCAACGGGGGGTGAGTAGGTGTGATGATTATGGGGTGAGAGTTGGAAGAGATAAGGTCCGAGGTGGAAGTGATCGTGAGTGTTGCAGGCAAGTGGAGTAAGAAACACAAAGTAAAAGGAGGAAGGGACTGGGTTTGACTGGTGTTGACCTGTGGGTCTATTATTGGACGGGGGTCAAAGGTTTTGCGTGGGGTCCAAAAGGTAATGGCGGTCAAAACAGTTAAAGGGTCATGGCTTGGTTTTAATAACAAGGACTTGTTTTGCACTCGCCAAATTGAGGGACCAATCCTGCCATTTTCTCAAAGTTGTTTCAAGGGTCACTTTTGCCAAGTTTCAATAGTACAAGGACCATTTTTGACATTTTCAAACTTCCAAGGACTATTTTTGCCAAATTTCAAAGTTTAGGGACCTAAGTTGTAATTTTACAAATTTAAATCTCAAGGACCAATTTTGACAACTCATGAACCTTAGGGACTTGAAATGATATTTTTCTTTATTTTGATTTACTGTGGACCTGCTTTTGACAACTTTTGAAACTGGGGACTAAACCGCCAATTATGCAAACTTGATACGCTTTTCAAGAAATTTTGATATTTTTGCATTTAAAACACATAAAACACTTATTTGTGATATTTTTATCATTTTGATGCATTTCGAGTGTTTTCGATGTTTTGCAGCTTTAAATGGTACAAAATGATGAGTATTTAGACACTCATCAAGATACCCCTACTTTCCCTCGGGAAGTTCGCAATCGATGCTCGCGCATTGGGACAACCGGATGCACGCTGCGGAATAGTAATCCGAGGTGAACTCTAGAAGTTCGCCTCTGCTATTTCGGATGCGAAGTCGATAACACCTTTACCATTGTATCGTTTTTATACGCACGCACGCGTTACCCGTGGAATATTACGGTTTTTTGCCGGAAAAGTTTGAAGCTTTGTTAATGGATAAAATGTTTTTTACAGTGGTAATCACCGTAAAAGCGAAGGTGTTTATATAAGTTTTCTTACCCACGCGATGAGCGACACGCGATCCCACTATCTTTAATGCGGCTCGATCCTTTGATGTGACCTTGCCATGCTGACTTTCCCCGATTTACGAGGCGCTCATTTTAAAATACTATGTCTAGATACAATGTATATCTTTCAAGGCAGAACCTTTTGGCTTCTTTTTACGCTCGCAGCTTTTCATCGATCGCAGCTATTAGTCTAAGCATCCGCAGCATCCATCACCAAGATACTAGACTGGGGACATGATGACGATAGTCTATATTCGGTCACGCGCCCGACTAAGGTCCATACTAACGAGCCCAAGACGAACCGGGCTAAGCCGATATGTTTGGGCCCATGAAGGCCCAATCCGAAGTTATTTATGGAATATGATATCTGATATCTTCTATCTTTGGAGATAATCGCTCCCTCAACCGACTTAGGCGGATACGCAAGGTTGGGGAACACGGAACCAATAAGGATTCCGTGTATATAAAGGGAATCCTATCCTCGTTAAAGGTACGATCTAAACCCTAATTCTCCTTTAACCCTAAACCGATTACTTACTCACGCCGGAGGATAATCGGAGACAATCCCACGATAAGCCTAACGGTGTTTTCTGCTACTTAGTGCGCAGTTTCAAGAATCAAGACTCAATTGATACGAGAGCCGGAGCCCCAAACAATGAACGTCCAACTTTGTATCAACAGTTCGTCGGTCTCCAAACATTTCAAAATTTCCCTGGCCATAAACCCATATAATTCGTTTTATAACAAGATAATATACGAGCAGGCCACCTAAGTATTATTATGGATTTAACATATATGTTGCTCGTTTATTGAAACTAACTTATAGGCCACCAAACTATATGTTTGTTTTCATTTACACCATTTTCGGTCAAATTTGATCTAGATAATTATCAAGCGACAACAATGAACCTAACACTAACATATTAAAAATATATGAACAAAAAACTAGCCGCAAAATTCTACTTTCATCCTTGTAAAGTACTTTTGATGATAAATAGTCACACTTAAAATAAGTGTATAATTGGTACTTCACTCAAAACTTGTCATTCGTATTGCTTTTTAAGTTGAAGGTTAGTTCCTTACAGAGGAGGATGGAAGGGGGTCACTAGCGGGTGCTAGGCCCCCTCCAATAAGCCCAACTATTTAGTAAAGATACTTTAAGCCTCCCCAAATAAATTACTTGGTATAAAATTAATCTATGTATACAAAATAAAAAAAGAAGACTAAAGCAGACGTGAACAACCAAATGATTATTTTGTACGTAAAATGCCTTTTATATATCTTCTTTTCTTTCTTGACAATTATAGTTAACTTCGGAAATCTTCCTTTACACCTTATGTGCTAGTGTTGTTTCTTACATTTGTTATTCATATTTGTTTAAATATGATCACGATTACTAGATATTTGTTTGTTGTCATTTGTTTGTGTACTTTAAGTTGAAACCCCTTTGCCGATTTATTATGCTTTTAACCTTTTTATTATTTGGAATTTTTTGTTACTTTTACGATGAATTTTCGCCCCTTTAAATTACAAATTCTGGCTCCGCCACTGATTTCTTAGTTATGCATTACAATTTTCGAGCAAAAATATGGTTAAATTTGGTGTAAATGAAAACAAACACATAGTTGAACGACATATAAGTTAGTTTTAATATGGCTAGTTTTAACCACTTGGTCTAGATCAAGTGACCACCAGGGGTAATATTAGGGGGTTGTTTTCCTTGGAGGTCTGAGGTTCGAAGCTTGCCAATGAGTTAAAAAATGGGTAGGGGTTATTCCCCAAAGGCACTTGAACGTCACTGCACGACTCGAACTACTAACTCCTAACTAATTGTTAAAAAAAATATATAATAACAAAAGAAAAAGTTTTAGTAAAGGGTTGATAAATTACTTACTATACATTATCCCTTTTTTAATACATACAAGTTGCCATATCTTTATTCTTTTAAAATGGAAATGTATATTAGTTCGAACCAATATAAAGACAGTTTTATATATATGCTTTATGTCAAAACAACAATGTTTATTAGCAATCCAACGACACTACATTGTATCCCCTAGTATTTAGCATGAAGCCTTGATTAGTGCTCGAAATTAGTTGGGAAAGTGATTTTTTTTTTCAACTTTAGACAGTGTACGTGTGTGTTACAAATAAAAGTATCGATTTGTGGTTTTAGGTTCTCCTTAACGAATCCCCTGAATTATCTTCAATCCAAAAAAAATAATAATAATAAAATAAATAATTTTTTGAATCTTTAATCTTGGCGATCCGAATGAAATATCATAGATGGGACACTATAGTTGGGACGTCATAGGTGGTACATCCTTGTGGTGGGACACCAGAGGCGGGACAACAAAAGTGGGACATCAAAGATAGGACATTTAATCGTTAGGTTTTCGATTTGTTTTTAGGGCTTCATTGTTTTTTGTTTCTTTGTTTGATCTCCCTTCAATCCAAATCCGTTTTGTTTGGCTTTTCTTTGTCCGTGATGGGTAGCTATAGAAGCAAGGAAGACGACGTTGCTAAGATCTCTACGCCAATTTTTGTTACTAATTTTCCGGATTCAATCTCGCCAAGGATCTGCTTAATGCTTGCAAAACCTATGGTCATGTCGTGGATTCATTCATTCCACCAAAGAGCTATGAATGGTAAACGCTTTGGTTTTGTTCGGTTCATCAATGTGTTTAATGTTGATAGGTTGGTAGGTAACCGTGTACGGTGTGGATCGATAGACACAAATTGTTTGCCAATGTTGCTAGGTTTAAACGAAACTCTTTTAATGGATCTTTGATAAGGATAAGGCAACAGAGGACCCAAAGTTAATATCACCAAACCGCATTCAAAAGTAACGATGAATGACAAGAATTCCTCTCTAGGCGCCTTCTTTGCTTCAGCTTTGAAAGGTACTTCATAGGTTAATCTAAATTCTCATCTCCACCATGGTGTTGGATGATGAATGTGTGTAGTCGTGACTTGGATAATTTTGTTATGGGAGAAGTCAAGGACTTTTCTTCTATTAATAATCTATATGTTCTCCCATCGAATGAAGGGTTTTCATGTGAAACTTGTGTATTTGGGTGGTTTGTGGGTTATGATCGAGTTGGCATCATCCAAGACTAAAATGAGGTTCATGAAACATGTGGGTGTCGATCTTGGTTTCGCCATTTATGCAATGCTCAAAGGACTTTGTATCTAGGGATCGGATTGTTTAGATTGATATTGAAGGAGTTCCTTTACATGCTTGGTCGCGTTCCACTTTTACAACAATTGGGTCTCGCTGGGGTGAGGTGATTGATCTTGAAGATGGCAAGGAGGATTGTTTCGTCCGCAAGCGTATTTGCATTAAGACATGTCAAGAGGAAAATATTCTTGAGAAATTCAAGGTCATTGTTCGTGGTAAGATTTTCGTTCTAAGAGCTAAGGAATTGTGTGTATGGTCTCCGTCGTTCAAGGACATTGAGGATGGTGTGTACTCTTCGGAGGATGATTATGTGAAGGATGTTGAAGAGAATAATGTCGAGTTTAGTAAGCAGGTGAATGAGGTAGACGAAAGTGATGTTGAAGGCGTATCAGACACTTTTTTTGGTGAGCAGGAGGAGCCTTTGGGGCATGGGCCAGAACATAATCAGCCTTCACACGATCAAGAGGTCTCTAGTGACCCTTTTAACCTTAATGATCTTCTTAACAAACATGGGAAAGACGACAAAACCTCTGGGATTGATTCTAGTATACCTTTTCCACCTGGCTTTACACCAGAGAAAGAAGCTCACCGCAATGTTGCCCAAGGAGATCATGATACGAATAATACTACACCAAAATGTCGTTCGGAAGGTCTTAGCTCACGTGTACTGGAAGATGCTCAACCTTGTAACGTTCATGTTTCTCCTGATGCTGGTCTTTCACTTAAAAAAGGTGGTTCAATTCTGGAGGTTTTAGACGATATGATCAAGGTTGGTCAAACTATGGGATATGACATGGTAGGTTGTATGAGCGATATGGAACGAATCATAGGAGCTTGCTAGGGTTTCCAATGAATTGTCTCTCCCTAAACGCTCAAGGCCTCGAATCCAAGGCTAAGAAAGACTGGATCAAGGAGTTAAATAATAAACATAAGGTAAATTTTTTGTCTATTCAAGAAACCAAGTTGGATCATATTTCTGATATGGATGTTAAAGTATTATGGGGTAATTATAAGTTCGAATTTATTATAAGTGAAGCAGTTGGTAACTCAGCGGCATCTATGTGTATGGGACCCGTGTGTTTTTTCAGAAGAGCAACATATTATCTCGGATAAATTTGTTGCTTTATATGGTTCATGGATTCCTAATCAGGCGAAGCTTCTAGTGATATCCATTTATGCACCTCAATCTATTACTAGTAAGCGCGTTTTATGGAACTATATTTCTTCCCTTGTCAGTTGTTGGGATGGTCATTGTATGGTCATGGGCGATTTCAATGAAGTCAGATGCATGGATGATTGTATGGGGTCGGTTTTCAATGTGCAAGGTGCTAACGAGTTTAATAGTTTTATATCAAATTCGGGGCTTATTGAAATTCAATTGGAAGGGTTCTTATTTACTTGGTCTCATCGGTCGGCTAAGAAAATGAGCAAGCTTGATCGTTTTTTTGTCACAGATGGTTTACTCTAGTTTTTCCCTCACTTATCGGGTATTTGTCTTGATAGGCATCTTTCGGACCATCGTCCTATTTTGCTTAGAGAGGTGGCTACTAATTATGGGCCTTCTCCTTTTCGGGTCTATCACTCATGGTTTAGTTTTGAGGGTTTCGATTCAATGGTAGCGAGAATTTGGAGTAATACTGTTCTTGACGATAACAATAAGATGGTGCGGTTCAAGAAGAAACTTCAAATTTTAAAAAAGGAGATCCGGATATGGGTTTGTGATTTCAAAAAAAAAGCAGTCCCGTCGTCTTGTGGATACTGCTCCAAGTTAAGTGACACCGACAATGTTTTAGATCAAGGGGTGTTAATGATGACATTCTTTTGTCACGTATAGATCTTCTTAAAGAGCTTCATGACATCCACCATCGAAACTCGCGATCGTATGCAAAAGGCCAAGATTCATTGGGCGGTCGAGGTGACGAAAATTCTAAATTTTTTCATGGAGTCTTAAATCGTAAACGAGCTAACTTGGGTATTAAAGGTATTATGGTTGATGGTGAGTGGGTGGATGACCCGTGTCGTGTGAAAGAAGAATTCCGGTTACATTTTGCTAATAGGTTTCAGGCCCCGAGTGCAAATCGATGCAAACTCAATTTTACCTTTCCTAATCGGTTAAATTATGATCAGGTCGATGTGCTAGAGAGCCCGATTACTCGAGATGAAGTGTGTAGTGCCGTGTGGGGATGTGGTGAGAATAAGTCCCCTCGAGCAGACGGTTTCACCTTTGAGTTCTTTCGTAAATATTGGGATTTTCTTGGTTCAAATTTTTATGCTACGGTGGAATGGTTTTTCGATCATTGTGCATTTTCTAAGGGATGTAATTCATCCTTTATTGCTCTCATCCCGAAAACCCATCATCCTAAGTTCGTCATTGATCACCGTCCTATTAGCTTGATTGGGAGCCTTTATAAGGTCGTCACTAAATTCTCCAACCGCCTTTCGCTCGGTTATCTCTCACCTCATTTCGATGTTCAAACCGCTTTCACAATAGACAAATTCGACGGCCCATTCATAATTAATGAATTTCGTCCGGTGTAAGCATAAGCAAAAACAAGCCATGTTGTTCAAAGTAGACTTTGCTAAAGCTTATGACTCCGTAAGGTGGGATTTTTTAACTGATGTTCTTATAGCGTTTGGTTTTGGGTCCAAATGGTGTTCGTCGATTCGGGGAACCTTAGAGTCTGCTATGGCTTTGGTTCTCATTAATGGCAGCCCTACGTCTGAATTCCAATCTCATTGCGGGTTGAAGCAAGGAGATCCTTTAGCCCCCTACCTTTTTATTCTTATAATGGAGTCGTTACACCTTTCGCTTGCTAGGGCGATTGAAGCAGGGATTTTCAAGGGTATTGATATTGATACGTCTCTTAATATGTCTCACCTTTTTTATGCGGATGATGCGGTCTTCATTGGAAAATGGTCTATCGCTAACATTTCAGGTATTGCTTCTCTATGTTGTCTGGCCTTACTATCAATATTAAGAAAAGGCATCTACTTGGAATTGGGGTTCCTTTAGAGACGGTTACTACTGCTGCTCAGAATCTTGGTTGCTCGACTATGACAACTCCTTTTAAGTATTTAGGGATAATGGTTGGTGGTAATAGCTTGAAAGTTCAAAGCTGGAAGATATGATTGGTAAGCTCAAGGCCCGCCTTTCCAATTAGAAGCTTAAAACGCTTTCTTTTCGGAGGTAGGCTCACACTTTTAAAGTTCGTTTGGGTCGACACCTATTTATAACATGTCTATTTACAAGGTGCCTAAATCGGTGTTACATACTTGAGTCCATTCGAGGAATTTTTCTTTGGTGCTCAATGTGATGAGAGGAAAATCATGTGGGTCAAATGGTCTAAGGTCCTTGAGTCCAAGAAGTACGGAGGTTTAGGTGTTTCAAGTTTCTATGCCTTAAATAGAGCGCTTCTCTTTAGGTGGGTGTGGAGATTTATCTCATGTGATAACTCTTTGTGGTGTCGTTTCATTAAGTCTATGCACGGCTCTTCGTTCTCTAATGTGTCTTCTTTTCGTCTCTCGACTTGGAATTCCATCATTCGGGAAGTGCATCTGCTCAAAGATCATGGAGTTGACCTGATTTCTCATTGTCATATTCGTGTTGGTAATGGGTTAAGTACTCAGTTCTGGAATGAGGTTTGGATTGGAGATACTCCTTTATGTGTTAGGTTCCCTCGTATCTTTGCTTTGGAGTCTAGCAGAGATTGTACGGTGGCTGATAAACTCCAAAACTCGGTTACTGATTCTCTTCGTCGACCTGTTCGAGGAGGGGTCGAAGCTTCTCAGGTAGATCTCTTGCAGGAGACTATTGCAGCGTCGATGTTGTCTAATATGGAAGATAGATGGGTTTGGGGTTTAAATGGGGAGGGTGTTTTTCGGGTCAAGGACGTTCGCTACTTGCTTGATGACAGTTTTTTGCCGAAAGCTCCTACAGCTACACGATGGGTTAAATATGTTCCGATCAAAGTAAACGTTTTTGCCTGGAAGGTCTTTCTGGATCGCTTACCAACTCGTTCTAACTTGCTGCATCGTGGTGTTCGTGTTCCGGATCATATGTGTCCGATCTCGTTCTTCACTCCCGAGGATTCATCGATTTATTTTTGGTTGTTGTCCGTTATCGATGTTGTTAGGTTGGTATGCCGCTGGTGGAACCTGGATTGGTCTCCTGTTGGATCGCATTCCGATTGGCTTGCTTGGTTCAATTTCGTTAGGTTAAGTTCTAATGTGAAAGGGTTACTGTAAGGGGTCTTCTATATCTCATGGTGGAGTTGTAACACCCCCAAAATGGCTCAGCGGAAGCAAACAAGTATTGGGGTGCTACTAAATTGATATCACAACATAAGCATAGAACATTTGGTTTTCATAAATAAACTTTTATTTATTCTTAAAAACAATGTTTACATTATTGATTAGTGCGGAAAATGGCCAATTATAAACAAGTGGTCCCAATACATAAATCGAGTCATCTATGACCATGCCATGCCTTTGCCTTGTGCCTTCAAAGATAAGCTATCACTCAAAACCCAAGATACATGCTAAAGGGGTCACCACATTTGGTGAGTTCATAGGTTAATTTAAAAGGTACTTCAAGACACTATTTCACATTTGGTTTTGATGATCATTACGCCTTGCATAATGTCATAAAATTTATGATTACATTTCATAAAAGAATTTCATTAGTGGACCATTAAAAGAGTATATGTACATTACAATGAACATAATGTCATATATTATAAATTTATTACGCTAGCACTAAGCTCATGCAACCGGTTACGACGGTTCAGATGCACAAAGAAGTCATACAAATAAGGAGCCCATGGCGAGTGTTTATCCCAATACACTCGGTCCCGACATGCTATATGTTTCGCCTTGACCCAAGCTGGGTAGACCAACAGGAGTCACCCTAGTAGATCTATTTATAACATTCAAGGCTTCCTAGTTGGAATTGACGGTTCATGAAAAGGGCAATTGGGATCTAAAGTCTTAGGCTAAGTCTGTAATATTCTAAGTCAAACATTTTGGTATGGTCCATAAAACATTAATGTATAATGTATCTTAAAACATATCAATCAAAGGCATAGTATGCATGGAAATGTACCATTTAAATCATTTAAGTAAAATGAGCATGTATCTTTCCCAAAACAAGTATAAAGCAGTTAAAAGTAAGTGCTATGAAACTCACCTCAGCAATGTGCAATATGATGTCTAACGGAATTAAATCAAGGAGTGATAGTGCACGGCTCGACACGCAACCTAATTAATACCGCAATTTAGTCTCAGATGTTTAAGACTCGATAAAGTTTAACTATCATCATAAGTTTTCTATATTTGTATTGTTGTTGCTTGTGTGACAGCATTTATGTTTAAATAGTTTTCTTAGTATTTGTAAGTATTGGCTCTTGGAAGTTCATAAGTATGCAATAGAAAAAAATATCAAGGACGAATGAGTCTTCGGTTTGATGGCAACCGAAAGACTATGTATGGAAAATAATTACATGTAATAGTAGACGTTAAATGGATTTTGTAACATTATTTTCAAAGGTATATACTTTACTAAGTGTACATACATGTATAAATATCTCTATGTATCACATTTATTGGTCAACGTAGGAGTATTCAAAAATTTATGTAATAGCTTTACTTAATACCCTTGTATTTAAATAATTTGATGATGCAAATTATGAATAAATCTCCTCAATGATGGTTATTATACAACAATATATTAAGTTATATTGGTTATTATAAAAATATAACAAGTTAATTATATTTTGACGAAAGTTGGGCATGACTCATGTATACATTTTAGTTTTCCGTAATAAATAAATGTTGCAAATTTTTACTTTTAAAGGTAAGTCGTATCTACATTGTTTATCAAACTCATATAAGTTTTGATACTCAAAGTAAGTCCCATTAAGCTTGAATGAGCTAAAGTATGAAACATAAATCATTTTTCAAAAATAAGTTAACATTTACATTTTCATTTGTTTGCTTTGTAGTTTAAACTATAAATTTAATGATAAGAAATATTAAGTTTTGAGATATGTTGCATTTTAGTAAACCCGTTTATAAGATGTGTTATGTAGCTTTAAGTGTGTCGAGGAGTTGAGTTGAGATTGAATAAGTCGAAATCGAATCGTGACATAAGTCGGATAAGCCGGAACCAAATAAGTGGTTTGGACGATCGTTGGACTTGGTTGTGGGCTTCGACCCACACACCCGCGGCAAATACAAGAACATGATTAAAGTTGAGTGGACTCAAGTAGGCTCGGCCCACTGTCACTCCTAACACGACCCAAACCACACTAAACTAGTTTATTTATAGAAACAACAAGGATAATAGCCATACGCTGCAATGATTTTTTTTTTTTTTTTTTTTTGAATTTGTGGCTACATAAAAAAATAAGTATTACATTTTCGGTTCATAAGGTTTTGAACAAACAGATGCAGTAACATCTAAAAACTCTATGGCAATACAAACTGTACACACTAATTGTTGAAAGTGGTGTAAGACATAACCACTGATGTATGAGAGGCGTCGCTGCTGAAGACAACGTGTCGTTCCACATAATCACATGCAAACCTGGTTACAGTTAAGAACAAAAGTTTCAGTGGGACAAACCTGTGCGCGCATGATTTAAGTTACCCCATGGTTGCTGCAAAGTAGCAAGTTCCCTGTAAATTACCACAAAGCTATTTACCCCACATTCATTGACCCACATAAATCTTTGTAGTTATGATTCTTTGTTATATAAAAGACATAAGCCAAAAGATTAACAATCAAGCCATACCTGGTCGATGTGCCTTCCTTGCCAGAAATATCAGTTTATAAAAATTAACATGTATAACAATCGAAATATGTTTATACTAACAAACATATATGGTTATTCCAACAACCTGATATGGTCATATTAGTTTTAACCTGGTGTCTTGTTCACCACTAAATGAATAATTTTACCTGGACATGGCTGAGCAAACACCTAACTTTTTTACGTAAATAAAATTAACTTCATATACACCCTTTGAAGTTTAAGCCAATTATGCGGTTAAGCAAGAGATGTATAATGGTTCTGATCACAGAAATGCCACAACCTTTAATTTGAAAAGTGAAAGTTAAACTTGATACAGAAACACATGACATCTAATGCCCACAATACTTCTTTTTAGTGGCGAAGACAGGTATTTATATATGTGAGAAATCCTTGAAAAAAAGTATAATATAGTTCAATTTTACGATAAACCCAAGGCTCATAAACCTCCATCTGTTTCAACCCATACTAAAGAAATGACTCATTTTACCCAAACCCACTTCTACTCAGCTGTGGCGTGGTGGTATATGGCGTGTGAATATCATCACGAAAATGTGAGGTCTCACGTTAATTCCTAGTTGGTGTAAACAACTAATGTGGCGACGCTAACCTTCCCAAAAAAGAGAGGGTACCAGGTTTTTTCTATGTGGTATCGGGCCTAAACCCGATGGATTAATCAGCCAAAAGGTCGGAGGACATAGTTACCCCCAAAAAAAAACCCCACTTTCAATCGTTACCCAACTCACCCATACCAATATACCATCCACTACGATATAAACCCAATTAAATATTAAACTACTTAATAGGTAAAATGCATAAGCATACCTATGTCAAACCTGATTCAATCTACTGCAAGCCTGCAACCACAGACTAATCAAAACAGAAGTCCCCATAGCTCTTGTATTGGCCTCCTTTATGATTTCCGCCAAGACCTAAACACCATTTAGAAACAAAAAATGGGAGAGATAATTAAATTCCCTCGGTTGCATAGAATCATTTTCTCCTCTACTTTCTTCTCGTAAGCTGATTCGAGATCGGCCTCGTCAGGGTCTCCTAATCACTGTCCGTATGATGTTCCGTGCAACCTCTGCCTACCATAGTTCACGTTTAAAAAAATGTATAAGTACGACAAAAAGTTAATAGTTAAAATTTTGCCAGTACCGCCAACTGGATTTCAATCGTGCGGCCTCGTTGGCAGCTTTAATCATGAAATTAATTATATTTCTACGTGTGTCAATCCTTCAAGCATGTAATACATACTAACCGTGTATGTTATCGCATACGCGTAGAAAAAAAATTAAATATTTTCCCGGTTTTCATGGTAAAAATTTCTAGAATAGATAATTACCTCTTTAACTTGGTGAAAACCCATCGCTAATTCCGACGGAGCCCTATACAACTTCTGTTACATATAACTACCTCTTTAACCTGGCGAGAAACCATCGCCAACCCCGACGTGGGCCTAAGCAACTTCTGTTGCAATAAGCAGAACTTGAAGCATGCCAACTGCATTTGGCCATCCGCACATAAACCTGGAAAAAGGAAAAGTTGCCCTAATTAGAGAAACTTTCAACCCATTGTAAAATGGGCGAATTTAGATTATATTTTATAGCTGACAGGTTGACCAAGTAAAATTTGCAAATTTCGCCGAACGGGAAAAACAAAAAGAATGTGAAAGGTGAATACAACCTTAAACCTTTCCCCGACAGTTAGTTCAAGTGAAACAAAAAGGTCCACCCTTGTCCCTTCGACCCTCATCATACACCTACGTAAAATAAAGAAACAAAGTATCAGATTGTATAGTGTCATAAAAATGCATAGAACAAAAGCTATTATTTTTTTAAATATAAATTACGCTCCTAGTGAAGTACAATTAAAGTGCAAAGCAAACGTCGATGACTCGTATGATTGAGCTACCATCTCCTATGAAATAACTGTACATGTACCACCAAATAAAGTGTAACACGACATGGTCAAGTGAAATAGAATTGTGTAAGAGAATTAGTTGAATTGGTTTTTGTAAGGCCACATCGTATGACTCACACATGAATAACAATATACCTTGAATACTAAATTCCCGCCAGCCTCCTATTCTTCTTCCCCGTCTTCGACTCACGCATCCTATTTTCACTGCAAGAGTCAGTGACACTAAAACTATAACACACTGCTCGTTACCTTTGAAAGAGTTAATTCAAAAATCCTACAAATCCAACATACCTCAGATCAACATAAAAAAATGGTTTATGGTCTTTGTCAAATCCTTTGCTTTCTCTGCATCGCAAATAACCTGAAGTATAGAGTATAAATTCTTTGGTTATCTCATTGCTTCATTTATCGTCAATTCAAAGTGATATGAACCACTTACATTTCCACCAGCAGATCTTACAGTAGCCGATAAAGTATCAATAGGAGGCTGCACATGAGCTGCAACGCATACTTCAAAACCTTTAGCAAAGCTCCAGGATTTGATCTTGCTCCAAGTACTGCACCTTTGAAGTCAGTCCTGTACTTTGACTGACACTCAAGATCTTCCAATATGTAAGGCGTTTCATCTGTATATTAAGCAAGTTGAAGAAAATTAGAAGTTTCTCCGTACTAACATTTACAAAGGGGAGGAAAAATCTCCAAAACCTCATAACTCACCTACAAATAGACGTGCTCGGAAGCTTTCTTTTAGCCAAGCAGGTGATATAACCCAAGCTCTGCAACAAATCAATGTCCATATGAATGTCTTAATAACATATGATTGTAAGAATACCAAAATGTGGTTTATAACTTTTGAAGTAATACTCAAGTTAAGTACAACTTACCCTGAACAGAGAGTTGTACAAAAATTCAACGTCTTTCTACAACTTACCCTAAACATACTCAAGTTAAGTACAACTTACCCTGAACACGCTGCAATTGAGTCCCCAAATCAAACTATAAACCATAAATTCTACATAAAGTATATAAAAACAAACCTGCTAAGAAGATGAGTCTGGTTCTTCATGCGGCTAAATTAACCAACAACAGAAATCAGCAAAACCTCAAAAAAAAAAAAAAAAATCAAACTTCAATCTTTTTAATTTTGCTAAAAGAATTTTGATACCATTCTTAATGTTTATCAATCCATCCGCAAAGAAAAAAACATACTTTTTTTATCAAATAACAATTATCAAAAATAAAGGAACTTAGTAACTAAAACAGGCGATAAACGGTTACGAACAATATACCTGGCATAAAAATTTACCACCGAACCTCGCTAAGTCAATCTGCAACACATTAGATTGGAATCTCAGTGACTATGTGAACTTAAAATTATTGAAAATTTAGGATTCGACCAATTTTGCTATTAAAAGTCCATATAATAAAAGATTATAATAATTTTTTGTTTTAATCATTAAAGCATAAATAAAAAGAATAACTGCACTTACCTGATTTTTATAAAAATCAAAAGATTATAATAATTTTCTTTTCTTTTTTAAAGATTATAATATTATTTGAACATGTAATTTTAGATCTTTGTGTTTGCAAAATAAAAGCACGAAGTTACCTAATGATAAACATTCGATCGACTTTAAGGCGGTGACAGGATATCGTTATCCAAATGCAAATGAAGATGAAGATGAGTTATCACCGCCCAAAAAATATACATATAGTGCTAGCTGTATTTGTTGGGTTCCGGAACTGGTTACTAACGCAAATGGGCCAGAATGGACAGGCCAAAGTGATGATGGAACGGGCTAAAACAATGAGGCCCAAAAAAAACGAATATTCCCTCAAATATGAAAGATACCGTAGCGTTATGTATTATAGATAGAATAACCAATAAAGAAACATTTAAAAGCCTAAATTTATTTTGAAAATTCTAGACTTCCGCATCTTTAACCTGAATATATAGAAGTAATATGCCAAAACACCAATTAGTTATAATGTTTATTTGATATAGTGGCTATTTATATATTATCATATTTATAAGAGAAATGGTGTAATCTGTGACGTTTTTGTTTTAATATTGTGATAAAATATTATAAACATGGTTAATCAAGGTCAAGATTATAAATCTACGGGGCTACATAAAATGATTAAGTTCAGCACGGGTTCGCTTACGATAAATAAACGCATCCCACCGGGCTTCGGTTGAGCTCACGACTGGGCTGCTGGTCCAATGTCCTCTCGACACACACCAACCCTCTATCATCTTAAGTTACAAAGTTTACTTTTATTTAGACCATTTGCACTTTATTACTGATTTAAAATACAATACCCATTTGATAAACAAAATACTTCACCAAAAGCCCAGCCCCCTTTCCTTGTGTTTGAGTGGCTCGATAGCAGGAAGGAAACGAAAAAATGAAAACACTCTTACTGCTAATTCGCCTTATCATTGGGTGACTATGATCAATTTTTCAAACCAATTAATCGTAACACTGTACCACAATGGGTTTTCGTCCTATAATCACTTCCATAATATTAGCCAATACTTGAAAAGAAGAATTATCAGGTTTCTTTTACTTATTTTTAGCCACACAAGACTCACAACAACAAAGAAATCAAATCAATTAATCCATCATTATATATGACGATCAGTTGGTATCAAAACATGAGCATCAACTCAAAATAACAACTTATTGAAATTTTTATAACAATAATTTACAAGGTAGGAGGGAATCAAGATAACCTTAACAAGAGTAATGTCGATTGAAGAAGAAGACCAATAAATTAGAACAATAAACCCAATCAGATCCAAGCAGAAACACCACCACCGATTACTTCTTTGTTCTAGTATGGAGCTTTTGAGATGTCGCCTTTGTATGGATCGGTTGGTGATTAAAAATAGGAAGAACAAGAAAACCTTGACCAAACTTTCTTGGTATTGATTTTTGTTGTTAGCCAAAAGGAGCTATTTGACTTCTTCTTAAGCCTTCTCGTGACAAAGCTTGGGGAGGTAAGAAAGAGAATAGTAACCTATTTGCCTGGTTGTCTGGATCTTGGGACGCAGTACACAAAGAGAAGAAAAGGTGAAAGTGATGGTTCATATGTTGCTTTGGAAGAGGAAGGTTAGACAGTTTCTTTTTGGTGCTCTATTTGGAAGAGACGAAAATGGGGAAAAGAAAGGTAGAGGAGGGGTAGATTAGAGTTGAAACGTGGGAGAGAGAGATGCCAGTTTATCTCTTTTGTTTCATTAAGCGGTCGGTACCTCGTGTTTTGTCGAATCTTGAGAACGCGTCTTCCAGTCTTCGAAAAATGTAGAAATTATATTTTCGGAACGATTTCTTAAACGTAATAATACAAGGTTTTTAGCCCAACAGCAGCGGTGTTCAGACATCATAAGATTATTTAACGTTCGAGTTAAGTATGTTCTTATTATATATGTTTAGTATTTTAAGCGTGAGCAATATAATTAAGCGGTTGCGAATTTACCAAAAAGTATGTAATCAAGCCTTGGCTGCGTTGCGTTTTATATAGAGCTTCTTAATTAAAAATGATAGAATGTCGTTATTTAACAACCGTTAAGTAACGACGGTTAGTAGGACTGTTTGTGTAACGAACGTTTAACATGAAGGACCAATTATGTAAAAATTGCATCGTTAGTCATTAGAGGACCTATTTTGCAACGCAAGTTAAACCTCGTGGACTGTTGCCGCATTTTTGGTTTTTTAAAAGTATTTAAAAAGCGATGACGACCGTTAGTAGATAAGCAGGCGTTAACTAACGACCGTTAGTCACTTTTACATTAGTCCTTAGAGGACCTATTTTGCAACGCAAGTTAAACCTCGTGGACTCTTGCCGCATTTTCGCTTCTTAAAAAAATAAAATAAAAATATTAACGATCGTTAGTAGATAACGATCATTAACTAACGACCAGATTCTTTCATCGCGTTTAATCGCTCACTCTCTTCCCATTGGTGTGGCAGTAGCACTTTGCAACTTGCTCATAGCCACATTGCTAAATGTACTTTAGTAGAAATGACATTCTTATTACATTGAAATTTGATTATAACCTGTCATTGTTATTAATTTGGTGTCGGTGTCGTGCGGTCTGTTATTTTCTAAATTCTGAGACAACCTCTCGTTTTCTTTCGTAAATTATCCTTGAATGATAAAATGTATATTTCACTTATCTCCTTATTTATTTTAGTTTTGTATGCTTCTGCTACTGCAGATGCGGAATAACTTCGAAACAATGGATTAAGCTTATGTATGCTTAAATTTTAACTTGACAATGATAAATTTCACCTTTATTATACTGTACACTTAGTGGACAAGTATCGTAAAAGCGGTGTCGGGTTTTAAGGAAGCGAGATGACCTCTTGTTTTAAATCTAAATATTGACAACCGTCGAAAATAACCGATTTGAATTTTCCGACGTAATAAATATTATTATAATAATCCATAAATTCTGGGTTGTTATAGGAGTGTTTGGCAAGATTCGAATCGCTTGTTGTTTTCTACAAAAATTCCCGTAAAGATGTTATTTTGATGATGTTGTTTCGCGATCTTATACTTGGTGTCATTCTAGGTGTAATCGTAATTTTAGCTGGGATAGTTGGTTGCAACACCCCTATTTAATTTCTTTGTAACTTTCTAGCTCCTTGCTAGTTGTTTTAATAAAAGTTGCCGTTCAAAAAAAAGGTTCTCCTTAACGAGAGCTTGGCAACTAGCTATTGTGTGTCAAAAATTTATTTATGTAAGATAATGTGTTTCAAAAAGAGGAGGTTGAAACAAGATTTGTGAAATTAGAAATCGTTTCATATTCTAAAACATAGGTGGTGAAACATACTTTTGATTAGGTTAAATTGAGACTCGGAACCAACAATTGTGTTTAAACAAGTTGAAGAAAGCTTAAGTTTAGGCCTTCCTTTTCTTGTTCGAACATTTTTCTTCAACTACATAAAACATAACGCCTTTAACATCAAACCATCTACTAGTTCATGTTGTTCATATCTTATCTTATTATTATCTCTATCATACTAATCATAGAGCTAAAAAGGTGAATGTTAACCGAAACATCTTATTAACTTGTATGTAACACGGTACAACTTTTTTTTGCCAAGTGTGTTACTACATTTTCATATAGTATAAACGAAATTACCGGCCAAATCACACGACCCCAATACAATATACATTATACCATATTCAGACTAACTCAATGTTATGGATATTCTCCCCTCATATTAGGATGTTCATGGCAAGTTCTCTCTCCCGTAACCATTTGAGCTACATGTTTGAGAATTCTGCTTCAAGCTAACACATACTTGTCTTACATCTCTTCTACTTAAACCCCAACCTCTCTCTAAAAACTTTCTCCAACCTCTCTCTAAAAAATAAACCCAATCCACCCTAACCCTTACCAAACAAATCTCAACTTTCTTCGACGGTCGGTTTTGGCCGACCGTCTTTTCTTGTACTTTTCCTTTCCCACAATAAAGGCCCTTACTCACAGATCTGTCATCTCCCATCTTCGCCGCTGCTGTCATCTCCCATCTTCGCCGCTGCCGTTGTAGTCGCTGCCGCCACCGCTGTCTTCTTCTCAGATCCGTTACCATCCGGTCTCTTCGCCGGATCATTGTGGTCCGTCATCGATGGCTTGTCACGCCTTGGTTTCGACTTTAGATCTGTTTGGTTTAGGTCGGCTCCTTTAAGGATGCTCGGTTTATCTTCTATGTATGTTTTATGTACTTTATGTACTTTTGTCATGCTACATCTTCATATGGTTGTGTCTACCAAAAGCTCACCTTGGTGATTCCCCCACCCTTGTATGGTGTTGATGTAGTATGTCACAACTATTATGGTGTATGTCTTGTTTTGGCTTAACTTGTTACCTTGTGTATTTTGTTTGGCAAGTCGGTTTCGATTTTGCCCATTATGTTCGATGTAACTTCTTGTATTCAAATTACCTCCATTTGTGAGGAGTGAAATGTTATCTCTGTTAAAAAAAAAAAAAAAAAAAAAAAGCTAACACATACCTAACACTTTAAAGTACACATATGTCCAACGGGACCAAAAACCTCAATCCATACGGGAAGGAATTGAACACCTTAACTTTACACATTTTGGTGGCATTTTAGTTTATCGGGGTTAGTTAAGCATGATATTCTTAGGTTCCGTTGAGGCAAAGACCTTTTAGTTTATCGGAGGTTAGTTAAGTATGATATATATTCTTAGTGTTCTACGCTATCACGAGTCTAAGTGAAATGCCTTTAAGCATTATTATCCGCCTAATCTTTAAAAGAGATTTTGCACATTTGTAAACGTAATTTGATCCATATATGTGATAAATAATGTTATTTTATGTGTTGTTGTAATGTTGTCTATGAATCTTATGCAAGTCTTGGCCAAATGAAAGTGTTCATACAAATATAAAATCAGTTAATTATGTCTTATGTACGTAGTGACAGGCTGACAACATGCCTTGTAAGGACTTAAGGTCAACTGACATTTTCTATGCTGTTGTAAGTGATGATATTACCCATTGACTTGGAATTGTATGTTGTTGGATTTTGTTTGTTAATGCTTAAATTTGTTAATTATCTAAGTGATGATATTACCCATTGACTTGTAATTGTATGTTGTTGGATTTTGTTTGTTAATGCTTAAATTCTATCCGAACTTCCATACACTCCATTGATACTGATACTAGTTCCAAACAAGTAGTTCTAATTATATTGATTGCATTCTTGTTTAGTTCGCATAATCATCATTTTCGTGTTATTTGCTACTTATGGTATTTTGGAACGTGACAACCATTTTACCACTTTCTTCGCAATTGAAAACACAAAAATCCTAGTGAATGACCTCGGCTTATTAACCAAAACTAGCAACATACGAAAGGGTCATACTTGCCCGTGTGTTCTTAGCTATAAAATGTAACCCTTGTTATAAATTTAAAACTAGTAGTCGCGAGACACATCAGTGATGCAGTGATGTAGTTATGTTAATAAAACAAAGAGATTTGACTTCCAAGTAACGTCCAAAAACCATGATATCACCTCATACTGCATGGTTAGCTAGAAAACAAAATTTTGCATTTTAGGGGGGGGGTGACGATCGGTTATGGAAAAGGGGGGGGGGGACGGAACTTTTGTGATTGAAAAGTTTGTGTATTGTTGTGTTTAATGCAAAGGTGACGGGGTTAGTTGGGCGTTTTCATGCACACGTACGTACAAATAAAAATTGTAAGCGTTTTTTATGCAAAAGTTATGAAAATGTCACACCCTCGCCGGAGGCGGAAACACGAGGTGTAACGGAAGGGAACATAAGCAAAAGATAATAGAACATACCAACATTAATATTAAAAAGAAATAATACTCCATTACAATACAAATTTAGCCGTCATCGGCAAATATATTACAAAGTTTAGATTTCCAAAATATAGAGTTTTATTACATACGACTGTAGCGACAAGTGAAAACTTCTTTATGCAAGACTTGAAAGAAAGAACTTACTAACGATCACCTGAAATGCATGAGAGAAAAACGGGTCAACTATGAAAATAGTTGGTGAGTAAACACGTTTAGCAAAAAAATAAGAAAACTCGTAAGAAAAATTCAAAGCATTCGGTCAACGAAAATAGTTCTCAAAGCAAAGGCATTGTGTATCCACTCGGCCCAAATTCGCCCATACAAAACTTGCAACCGTGTGTACACAACCCATTGCACAAAAATGTAGTGCTTCAAGTAGTCAAGTGTAAGTGGTCATAATAGTTCCCAATATAGTACCATGAATATAATAATGTAGGGATGCTCCGAACATAGGAGGCTTCACACCGCTCCAACAAGTGGAGACTCCTTTGTCACTCGACCACCTAGGCGAGATTTATTGAGACGCCCACCAACAAGGCGAGACTTCTTTGTCACTCGACCACCTAGGCGAGATTTATTGAGACGCCCACCAACAAGGCGAGACTTCTTTGTCACTCGACCACTTAGGCGAGATTTATTGAGACGCCCACCAACAAGGCGAGACTTCTTTGTCACCGACCACCTAGGCGAGATTTATTGAGACGCCCACCAACAAGGCGAGACTTTAAGCCAAGGTCATAACGTGTACGGTTCAATAAGTTCTAACAAGTCATAATTTCATAATTAAGTTCAAGGATTTGATTCGAGTTCACAAGTTCTAATTAAAGAGTTCACAAAAGTAAGAATCAATTTAATTCAAGTATGGTTCATGCATTCATTTCAAAATATAGTAAAAGGGTAAAAGGGATGTGATTACTCACTTGGTGAATATATGCGATGACAAAAGTGGTTACACGAAATGTAGCGTGAATCCCAAACCGCCCTATTATGAATGATATGATATACAATGAGTTGCAATGTAATGTTATGCACGATTTCGTATGTTCTTTATACCATTTGTGAGTTTTGAAAATAATACTTATCGTCGAAAATACTGCTTGACGCCTTGACCAATCAAAAGCACTTTACAAGTTTTACGTCAAAATGTCATCCTACAATGGTTTTATAATGATTTATGGTGAAATTTCCACTTTTCGTCGCAAAACAATGTCGCCGGAATTTTCATGAAATTAACAAAATGGCTTTGGAAAACTAGTCAGTAAAACGGTGTACGCCGATCGTTAGAGAACGAACTTGACTGCTTTGGAAAGTTTGTATCGATATCTAAAAGTTTCGATTCAGGAGTTTTCGTCCAAAAGGTCTCGATCATAAAGATATTAAAGGCTAAAGATAGTGATTTTGTTAATTGTGTGCGTAAAATGAGTTTCGCCAATGTTTGAACGTCCGTAATTAAATCACTATAACTCCGCTTGACAAACGGCTTTTGTTTTGAAAAATATGGCCGATGAACTTGATTTTACTAGAAGACATTTCGTTATAAAAGTTTCACATCATGGTTAAAATCGCCGCAAACATAGCCCTTATACTAATAGAATACTTGTAACGTAAAAATAATAGAATTTTTCGAAAATAATAGTTACGGCAACTTTATAAAAACGTGCATATATTTGTCGCTTTAAACCGCTTTCACGTAAAATATGTCCTTAGCTTCGTATCAAGTAAACTAATATATTTTGAGAAGTCGAAATAATTTGTGAAGCTTAAGGCTCGTTTTGATCCGAAATATGTAAAACCGCTTGTTGAAATTTTCTCGAAAAATGTACGCTTCGTCGTCAAACTTCAAAATTCACCACGGCTTCGTTATAACTCCGCTTTTATCCGCTCAAAAGGCCACGGATTCGTTTTAAAGCATATTTTCTAAAAATCAAGGCCAAAATTTCGTACTAGCTGTCGGATTTTCCAGAAAACTGAAACAAGGACAGAACCTTAAAATATAGTTATCGAAAATAGTTTTTCTCGGACAAAACCTATTCTAATCCCTTCAAATCAACTCCAAACTAATCTAATCCTACCATACACCTTCTTAGGGTGTCATGGGTTCCTAATCACCATCAAAACCAAAGAATAACTTGGGAATAATTATAGGATGACCATATTGTATATATAACTTAAAAATCATGAAATAAATGGTATAAATCACATAACATGCATATAAGCTCCAAAATGAAAAGAAACTTATGAAAATGATAAGGATATGCTTACAAGTGAAAATGATGAGGTGTAAGTAACAAGGATTAGCCTAAATACTCTTGGTTTTATTTCAAAACCTATAAAGAGTATAAACTAGATTGATTATAACACTTGAACTTGAGAAAATATTTTGATCCCTTGATCTCATGATGGAACCGGTTCTTGTGATGAGGAAGAAGAGAGAAAAGATTTTTCTAACTATGTGAATGATTGGAATGAAAATGAGGTGAAGTGAATGAGTAATATGGAGTATATATTTGTACAATCAAAGAAAAATAATTTACCAACTCTAATAAATGTTTCCCCCCTAAGACCGGTTTTGGGGATGTTGTTCCTCAATGATATTTTTTTTCTAAAATGTGTATATAAATATACTTGTATAATATTTGTAAAGAAAGTGTAAGTAAAATGTAAGTAATTTGTACAAGTAAAGGAATTTGGAAAGTTTTGGTACAAGTAAGTTTTATTAGGTCAAAATAGAATGTAATGATATAATAAAATTGTAAAAATACTTTCCTTGTGAAATTCGGGTGATAAAATAATTATCGTACAATTTTTAAGAAAACGACGTAATAATTAAACTTTTATGATTAATATACCAAATAAATTTGGAACACTAGGAAAACTAAAATATAGTTTTTAAGAACTAAATGTAAGTTTTAAGAATACCTCGGATCATTTTTGAAAGTAACGGGTTAAATATTTAAAATAGAAGCTCACGCGATAAAGATTAATAAATATAAAAATTACGCGATTAAAGTGAAATGAAATGCCATGAATGAATTAATATGATGCATATTTAATTTAAGAAATGACCGAATTTAAGAATTGTGACATTCTTCCCATGTCGTGAATCACGTCCCGTGATTCGATTAACGATACTATGGTCCGAACCTCGACAAGAGTTCTAAAAGTTCATGCTCGCACGAGCAGTCTAAATGATCATATCAATGCCCATGCGCATGTGTTCCCCATATAACTAAGTGCGTGCGTGATCGATTTGATAGGGTAAACTTATCCAATATCGAACGTAGCTCTCAAAGACCTTTAGGTAGTCGATTCCAATTTAATCTCACAACTCATCAAACAAGAAGCGTCATGAGACTAAACTAAACCGACTTGAGTAAACTTGTCTCTTAGCTTGATTTTCGCAACTCATCAAACAAGAACTGTCACTAGATCAAGCTAGGAAACAAGTTGTTAGAAAGGTAGGATGCCACATCCTTGAATGAAGTCTTTTGAAAGATTCGCTCGATATTCGATTTGCTTACACAATCAAATCCAATCAACAAAATATATAACAACTAAGGTCGATATCAATAGGTCTCAAATTAAGCAAGGTCGTGAACGTGGTAAGAATTGGGAGGAAGTTATGCACTCAAAATCATGTCGCACAGAAATAAAGTGGTTGCTCAAAAGAATGTACCCGTTAAGCGTCGCGGGCTTCCCGGTACCCAAATAGAATGCTCGACCACGTGCGGGAGGAATTTCAATGTTCGATCTTGTGGGCCTCTATTGCTAATGCCAAGTTTGGACGACACCTCCTTGATTGGGAGTTCTTTCGACTTTGGATGTATCGAAGGTGATCTAGACTTCCACACTGTAACATGCTTTTCTCGTCCTTGATTTCCGCCTGTTTGAGCAATTTCGAGAAGTGCCCGTCTGTCCACATTTGTTGCACCTGGCGATCTCTAAGTGATGGTAATTACATCGAGTACACAAAGGATGTGGACCTTTATATCTTTTGCGCCCCGGTAGTCGCCCATAGTTCCCGGTTATTCGTTGCCTCTTGTCTTGTTGACCTCGGTCTCGGCTTCCCGGTGATCCTCCCGCCGCTTTCGTCCATTGTTTGAAGTACCTTCTCCGTTGTTGGTTCGTCTAGCATCGAGATATATTATAATTTGGGTGAGTAGATCCGCTATTCCAGCAGCGTTGTTGTTTGGATTGTCATTGTTGTTACCTCCTGAGCGTGTGTTTCTTGCAGCCATGATCTTGCAGAGGACCAAAACATCGGGTTGAGTAAACGACATTCGAACGAAGTTAGATGAGGTGCAGAACGGTGGTAATGTGTGTTATAGTGATCGAAATATGACAGGATCAGAATCGTGATATGTCTAACAAGTCGAAAGATGGAAAAGAGAAGATATGAACAAGGTACGATAATGTAGACGTGAACGTAAAACATGCCATGCATACCCACCCGACCAATGCAACTTCGGTGACCGGACTCAAAAGACTCGACTAAACATGATTTAAATTACCTTCTTATCATTGCATGGTTCTTCATAAATTAGACATAGTTGATCAGGTTATGTATAATTTATGATTAACGATGCAACGATAGGACTAGATGACTCGGATGATGTTCAATGTTTAATAAAATAAAAAAAAAAAAATTTCCGGTTATAGCTGTGATTTTTATTTTTGAAAATCGGCATTCTCTATAACCTTGGCTCGATACCAATCTGTCACACCTCCGGAGGATGAAACACGAGGTGTAACTAAGGAACATAAGCAAAAGATAATAGAACATACCAACATTAATATTAAAAAGAAATAATACCATTACAATACAAATTTAGTCATCGGCAAATATATTACAAAGTTTAGATTTCCAAAATATAGAGTTTTATTACATACGACTTGTAGCGACAAGTGAAAACTTCTTTATGCAAGACTTGAAAGAAAGAACTTACTAACGATCACCGAAATGCATGAGAGAAAACGGGTCAACTATGAAAATAGTTGGTGAGTAAACACGCTTAGCAAAATAAGAAAACTCGTAAGAAAAATTCAAAGCATTCGGTCAACGAAAATAGTTCTCAAAGCAAAGGCATTGTGTATCCACTCGGCCCAAATTCCGCCCATACAAAACTTGCAACCTGTGTACACAACCCATTGCACAAAAATGTAGTGCTTCAAGTAGTCAAGTGTAAGTGGTCATAATAGTTCCCAATATAGTACCATGAATATAATAATGTAGGGATGCTCCGAACATAGGAGGCTTCACACCGCTCCAACAAGTGGAGACTCCTTTGTCACCGACCACCTAGGCGAGATTTATTGAGACGCTCCACCAACAAGGCGAGACTTCTTTGTCACTCGACCACCTAGGCGAGATTTATTGAGACGCCCACCAACAAGGCGAGACTTCTTTGTCACTCGACCACTTAGGCGAGATTTATTGAGACGCCCACCAACAAGGCGAGACTTCTTTGTCACCGACCACCTAGGCGAGATTTATTGAGACGCTCCACCAACAAGGCGAGACTTTAAGCCAAGGTCATAACGTGTACGGTTCAATAAGTTCTAACAAGTCATAATTTCATAATTAAGTTCAAGGATTTGATTCGAGTTCACAAGTTCTAATTAAAAGAGTTCACAAAAGTAAGAATCAATTTAATTCAAGTATGGTTCATGCATTCAGCCCCAAAATATAGTAAAAAGGGTAAAAAGGGGATGTGATTACTCACTTGGTGAATATATGCGATGACAAAAGTGGTTACACCGAAATGTAGCGTGAATCCCGAAACTGCCCTATTATGAATGATATGATATACAATGAGTTGCAATGTAATGTTATGCACGCATTTCGTATGTTCTTTATACCATTTGTGAGTTTTGAAAATAATACTTATCGTCGAAAATACTGCTTGACGTCTTGACCAATCAAAAAGCACTTTACAAGTTTTACGCCAAAATGTCATCCTACAATGGTTTTATAATGATTTATGGTGAAATTTCCACTTTTCGTCGCAAAACAATGTCGTCGGAATTTTCATGAAATTAACAAAATGGCTTTGGAAAACTAGTCAGAAAGCGGTGTCGTCGATCGTTAGAGAACGAACTCATTGTTTTGGAAAGTTTGTATCGATATCTAAAAGTTTCAGTTCAGGAGTTTTCGTCCAAAAGGTCTCGATCATAAAGATATTAAAGGCTAAAGATAGTGATTTTTGTTAATTGTGTGCAGAAAATGAGTTTCGGCCAATGTTTGAACGTCCGTAATTAAATCACTATAACTCCGCTTGACAAACGGCTTTTTGTTTTGAAAAATATGGCCGATGAACTTGATTTTACTAGAAGACATTTCGTTATAAAAAGTTTCACATCATGGTTAAAAACTGCCGCAAACATAGCCCTTACAGCTAATAGAATACTTGTAACGTAAAAATAATAGAATTTTTCAGAAAATAATAGTTACGGCAACTTTATAAAACGTGCATATATTTGTCGCTTTAAACCGCTTTCACGTAAAATATGTCCTTAGCTTCGATCAAGTAAACTAATATATTTTTGAGAAGTCGAAATAATTTGTGAAGCTTAAGGCTCGTTTTGATCCGAAATATGTAAAACCGCTTATTGAAATTTTCGAAAAATGACGTTTGTCGTCAAACTTCAAAAATTCACCACGGCTTCGTTATAACTCCGCTTTTATCCGCTCAAAAGGCCACGGATTCGTTTTAAAGCATATTTTCTAAAAATCAAGGCCAAAATTTCGTACTAGCTGTCGGATTTTCCAGAAAACTGAAACAAGGACAGAACCTTAAAATATAGTTATCGAAAATAGTTTTCTCGGACAAAACCTATTCTAATCCCTTCAAATCAACTCCAAACTAATCTAATCCTACCATACACCTTCTTAGGGTGTCATGGGTTCCTAATCACCATCAAAACCAAAGAATAACTTGGGAATAATTATAGGATGACCATATTGTATATATAACTTAAAAATCATGAAATAAATGGTATAAATCACATAACATGCATATAAGCTCCAAAAATGAAAAGAAACTTATGAAAATGATAAGGATATGCTTACAAGTGAAAATGATGAGGTGTAAGTAACAAGGATTAGCCTAAATACTCTTGGTTTTTATTTCAAAACCCAAAAAGAGTATAAACTAGATTGATTATAACACTTGAACTTGAGAAATATTTTGATCCTTGATCTCATGATGGAACCGGTTCTTGTGATGAGGAAGAAGGAGAAAAGATTTTTCTAACTATGTGAATGATTGGAATGAAAATGAGGTGAAGTGAATGAGTAACATGGAGTATATATTTGTACAATCAAAGAAAAATAATTTACCAACTCTAATAAATGTACATCCCCTAAGTGACCGGTTTTGGGGGATGTTGTTCCTCAATGATATTTTTTTTTCTAAAATGTGTATATAAATATACTTGTATAATATTTGTAAAGAAAGTGTAAGTAAAATGTAAGTAATTTGTACAAGTAAAGGAATTTGGAAAGTTTTGGTACAAGTAAGTTTTATTAGGTCAAAATAGAATGTAATGATATAATAAAAATTGTAAAAATACTTTCCTTGTGAAATTTGGTGATAAAATAATTATCGTACAATTTTTAAGAAAACACGTAATAATTAAACTTTTATGATTAATATACCAAATAAATTTGGAACACTAGGAAAACTAAAAATATAGTTTTAAGAACTAAATGTAAGTTTAAGAATACCCGGGATCATTTTTGAAAGTAACGGTTAAATATTTAAAATAGAAGCTCACGCGATAAAGATTAATAAATATAAAAATTACGCGATTAAAGTGAAATGAAATGCCATGAATGAATTAATATGATGCATATTTAATTTAAGAAATGACCGGAATTTAAGAATTGTGACAGAAAATAAGTTTAATGATGATGTAATGTATTAATTAAATGCGAACCATAGTTAGTTTGGTGTCGGTACACGTTCGGGCTTGTTTTTCACAGTAAGTGAAATAAATTCTCGTTTTTTTAGTTAAATAAGCGAGTAAATGTTTGAAAAGTAATATTTTATGTTTTCTGATTAAATAATAGTATGAAAGTTTTCCATTTGTCACAAAAATCGTGATGATAATCCCATAAAAAATCATGAAGAAATGTTAGAAGTTATTCGGGAGATACACAACAAAACAACTCATCTAAAGCTAAAAGCCAATTTAGTAAAACACATTTGGTATCGTGAAATCAACCTTAGTTTAGTCATTTTTTTGAAGTTTTATTTGTAATGTTTTAAATGTGTTTGAATTATTATGTAATGGTTTTTTTTTTTTTTTTTATTATTAATGAAATTTAATTTTGTTGTTAAAAAAAATATGAATAAAAATGTCGGTTCATCGTGCCTAAAGGTGAGCAAAGAAAAAAAAAACGAAACCAAATTGAAAAACGAAAAAAACAGAACCGAAACTAAAAACCGATGGTTTGGTTTTTACTTTTTCAAAAACCAAAAAATTCGGTTCGGTTTCGGTTTTCGTCCAAAATCTAAACCGTAAAAACCGAACCGAACCGGTTTTAATATAAATAATATACAGTTAATATAATATAAATAAATAACTAAATAAATCATTTATAATTTCATATTCATTTTGTGATGGATTTATAGTATATTTATCTTAACGTTTATATGCGTGTTTGTCTTGTACGTGTGTTTATTTGACAAATATATCAATAAATATGTGACAATGAATATACTAGGTGTATGTTCACTTGCATGTGTGTATGTATCTCATCTATAGTGTGTAATTGTAAAAAATATGAGATAAACATTATTAGGGCCCGCTTGATTCAAAGTGGGGAAAGGGAAAGGGAAAAGGAAAGGGAAATGAATGCAAAGGAATGAGTGAGGTGGGTAATCAATCCCTTACCCCTCAATTTAGTCTATAATGGTTCATTACCCATTACGGGGTAATCAATCCCTTACCCCTCCCTAACCAAGCACTATATAATGAGAAATATGGGCCCTTTTGAATACCTTACTCATTCCCCACCCCCCTTAACCCTTCAACCAAGCATGCCCTTAGTCTTATATTGACAAAAAAGTAAAGAAGAGTAACCAATTTTCTACGTAAAACAAATTTGTTGGTATAAATTGGTCACACCCAGATATAAATGGTTAAAACCGAAATAACCAAAAAAATCAAACTGAAACCTATAATAAACTCAAAACACGAACCGCCAAAAACCGAACGATTTTGGTTTTGAGTTTTATAAAAACCAAATATTTCGATTCGTTTCGGTTTTAGCCGAAAACCAACCCAAACCGAACCAGGTTCACTGTTGTCTGTTGGTCGTAAAAGAGAGAAAGTGATGTGACAGAAAAAATATAAGTTGCTCAAAGTTGTTATTGTGGGATAGTCTTATAATATGGCATAGTTGCCTAGGTGGCTTTGGTGACATGAAAAAAAATAATAATAATAAAAATACTTTCTTTTTATTATTATATACAGACAGATAGATATACTAGATCTAGATGTGAAGATTGTTATTGTATTTTATTTTTAACGATCATTAGTTTACACTTTATAAAGTTAGGAGGTTACATTATTCTTTTAGCTTCAATTATATGTATAAAGACATAGGGTGTGTTTGTTAAAAGTAGGGGTGATAATTGAGTCGTGTTCGTGTTAACATATTCGGGTTCGTGTATTGGCGAGTTAGTATAGCTTTTATCCAAACATGACCTATTTATTAATCGTGTCAAGAAACTCAACCATAACTCAGACCTGCATAACACGTGTAACCTATTTGTGACCCGTTTAAGCAATTAGGTCAAGCAATTAATAAAGTTGGTGGTTTATCGATTTAACTAGTTTAAATGCAGAAAATGATATAAGGATCTAAAATATGATATACAAATAACTATCTGTCAATTTTCATAATATCCAAGGTATAATCATTATTCACTTATACTAAGTATATAACAAAATAAATTTAATCCACATTCAACATAAAACCAGGTTATATATTTTATTTTTAAGATCTTATATACTTAAACGGGTTCACCTGTTTAATACTTACTCAATCCAAACATGTTTAACTTCGTGTCGGGTTCGTGTCATTTATCGTGTCGTGTCGAGAATTGCCACCCCTAATTAAAAGTAGCTGTAAGTAATAGAAATGGTGTGATGAATAACTACTGTTAATTAATCGCTTCATTCGCCAACGCTTTTAAAAATATTGAAAAAATGAGCTTTTTAAAAAAGTAAAAAAACTCACCACTTTTTTGCTAAACAAATACTAAAAATCAAAAAGCTAATTAGTTACCGCTCATCGACTAAAAAGCTCGCAACAAACATAGCCATATAAAGTTATTCGGTTATTCCTATAAAACATTGCATTTCAAAAAGCTTGATCCACATCTACACAACCACACCAATCACAGCATTTCATTTCCACCACACGGATCACAATCCAACGCCTCTCCTTACTCCACACCCTTACAATCCAACGATCATCACACCCTTTGAACAAACACAAATTCCCACCCACCACTATATAAACCCACCCACCCTCACCCCTAATTCCACAACACACACAAATACTAACAATCAATTAATCCAAACAACCCCAAATTCAAAACCAAAAAAATGTCAGGAAGAGGAAAGGGAGGAAAGGGATTAGGCAAAGGAGGAGCAAAGCGTCACAGGAAAGTACTTCGTGACAACATCCAAGGCATCACCAAGCCTGCCATCCGTCGTTTGGCTCGTCGTGGTGGTGTGAAGCGTATCAGCGGTCTGATTTACGAAGAGACACGTGGCGTGTTGAAGATCTTTTTGGAGAATGTCATCCGTGATGCTGTCACCTACACTGAACACGCTCGCCGTAAAACGGTTACTGCTATGGATGTGGTTTATGCTTTGAAGAGGCAAGGAAGAACACTTTACGGCTTTGGGGGTTAGGTTTGTTGTTATGGTTAGGGTACTGCTAGTGATTAGAAGATCTTGTTGATATATCTTTGTGTAATTGCAATTTGGAATGGAATATCAGTTTCTTTTTATGTCATTTTTTCAATTTGCAGATCTGTTCATTTGGGTATTTATATATGTGAAACTTTTGCTTAGAAAATAGATGCTGTAATGTAATTGAGCTTGATACGTATAAATTTCTTGTCAAAACACAATGTTGTTTGACTTTTGTTTTGCGTCTTTTATCTTGGTCGTTATTCGTGAAGTTTCATATTGAATGGGAGAAAGCATAAATCCAAACGGTGCAAGATACCTTCAAATGAGAAAATAAAAAGCTAACCGATAAGTATAACTATACTTTTAGAATTTGCAAAAGCTATAAACAATAAAAAGCGAAAAAAGTTGAAGTTGGGTAGGGACTCATCCGTGTTAATTTTTTACAGTGTAATACGGAAAATATTGTTGGCGTACATACAGTTAGGGGTGTCAAATGGGTTGACCCGACCCGAACCCGATAAGGCCTTATAGGGTCGGGTTGATTCGGGTCCAACTTAGCTTATCGGGTTTATCGGGTCAACCCGATATACCCGATAACCTAATAGGGTCGGGTTAGGGTCATAATTAGTTTCTTATCGGGTTATCGGGTCAACCCGATAAGATATAATTACATATTAACAAATCTTTAATTTTTGAACCAAGCCCATTAACAGTGTTTTTTTTTTCATAAGTTTAGTGCTAAGCATGTTGCTGTGCTAACATGCAACACTTCTTTTGTCTAGCATACTACACTTTCCAAAGTTTCCATTGTGTACGAATCGTAAGTTTTGTACATTATACAGTTTGCAATGCAATCATTCATGGGTATGTCTTCCCTTTGTACATAAATATACAACTGCAAATGTATTACGATTATGACTTTCTTAGCTCTAACATGCAACACTTATTTTTTCTAGCATACTACACTTTCCATTTCAGTTTTGTACGTTATACATTTTGCAATGCAATCATTCATGGGTCTGTCTTCCTTTTGTTGAAATAACACATAAGTTTTGATGAGATTTGCATTTGCACAGCCTTGAAAGTACCTGGTATTCTTCTATGAAAGAGATAGAAATCATAAAATTATAAACAGTTGCTCAAAGTCCAACATTACGGTCGACACCATTAGGATCTTTTGGTTATTGGTATTTTTTTTTTCCTTAACAAGTAACCCGATAACCCGATAGACCCAACCCGATAACCCGCAACCCGATAGACCCGAACCCGATAGACCCGATTCCTTATAGGGTCTGGTTGCGGGTTAGTTTTTATTTTTTCAAAACCCGATAAGACCCAAACCCGACCCGATAACCCGATTGACACCCCTACATACAGTGGCCGGGCGAACTATTCATCAGTTCTTACTCGAACCTACTAACAATCTTACAAAAATCAGGGGAGACCTTGATTGTGAGCTTCTTATATTATTTTTAGTTAATAGGTTCTTGTTGTATTGTTTTGTACTAGTGTTTTTTACCCGTGTGTACACACGCGAGTTTTTAAACGTTATTTCGGGGTATATATGGGGAATTATTGATTACTCAAAAAGGTGAAAAAGGGGTTATCTCGCTTACTCACAAGGAAATCAAAATACTCTTTTAAGAATGGGCTCGATGTTCCTATATGAGTATTTTATTTTTCTCTCAAAAAAGTATAATCTAAATGAATCTATCAAGCAACCAATTTATTCCAAGGCATACAAAAATCCCCTTAAGTGTATTGGATAACTAACAACTAAGATGTATCTTTGATAAACTCTCCTTTTCAATCGAACACCCAAAGACAAACAGAAACAAATCGTATACATTGTGATACATTGTACGATGTATGAAATGATGAAGTTTTGATTCTATGCTTGTTACTCAGATAATTCCTGCAGCGGTATGATGAACGTGGTAAATGCGCTCGATTTTGCTTGCACAGGATTTAAACGTCATGTCAACAAAAAATTAAAAAGGCGGATTATTCTGTTTACCGGGGGGTGTGTATACATGTTTATGTTTTAAACTTTAAACAATGCATCTTTTAGCATGTATGATCTTATCGTGTTTGTTGTGTGTGTTACTTGGCATACAGTGTTATAAAACATGGGATAAAAAGCTTGGAAAAAATTGGAAACTTCTTAAAAATGGAGAATATAGGTCTTGATGTTGTCACCTTCGGTGAACACGACGAAGAGAATTTGAAAAAGCTCAAGGCGTTGGTTGCTGCTGTGAATAGTAATGACAACAGCCACATTGTTCATGTTCCATCTGCCTCTTCTATTTGCCAAGCCATATTGAGGTTTATTATAATTATTTGTTTGGACTTATTATTATATATATTAACTAAAAGGCAGGACATGAGATCTTCAAATGACACGTCTCAAGTTAATTCGCCAACTTTCGTAAGTTAGCGAAAATAATCACGAGGTTTAAGTGTCGTTGCGAAAGTAAGTTCAAGTTGGCAAAAATAGTCCCTAAGGTTTAAGTGTCATTGCAAAGTAAGTCCTTTATAGCAATTTGGCAAAAATAGTCCCTATCCAAATTCACGGCTACAAAAGCAATCCCGCTGCATCGCGCGGGTTTCCACACTCGTTACTTGCTATTATTGTTTTGGCTAATATGTAATACATCTTGTGAAAATTTACTATCAGTCATCCAATCTTCCCTCGTTTTGGACAAAGTAATGAGAGGATGCTACATATGGTGACGACGATGTTGAACCACGTACACGAAATGTACAAGATCAGGGACAACCAGTTAGTTAGATTAGAGGAAGAAAAGTGTTGGTCGAAGCAACTTGAGATGATGGGCGAACAATTAAGTACCATTTGGGACGATGTGAGCTGTTTTTATTGAATAAATTGGTTCAATAAAGCCTAGTTTGGCCCATCCAAAAATTCAGCATGATAATTCTGTTTCCATATTATATAAATAAGCGGTCTCGGCGATGCGGTCAACGGGTATCTTGTGACTAAATTTTCTGACGAACAAATGATATTTTATTTTGGGCTGGATTTAAGAGTGATAATGTGCTACATGCATGTGTATATTGTGCTTAGAGAATTGTATTTATTGGTGAAAGAGTGTATTAATTGTATGTAAGAAATAGCATTTTAAGATGAGAATAATTGTGCTTTACATACTTGTAAATTATTTTTGATGACTTGTATTTGCTTAAAATTCTATTTACGGTGGTCTTAAAATAATTAATAAGAGAGAGGGTTATAAACCTTTTATAGGTCGTATAGATATAACATTTGTCAAGAAAAAAGTGAGACGAGTTACTATTGTAGTGATTGTTACTGTTCCTAATCTCTCACACAGTTACTGTTCATAAGCTTAAGCCTCAATTAATAACAAAATGGTGTTGCACCGTCACATCCCCACTTTGGCTTAAAAAATGGTGCACCGTTTTCTTCATAATGTAGTTTCTCCCCAAACTTCCACTAACCTAATAGTCTCACTATGCTAATCACTCTAACTCACCAAAACAAGAATCCTAGATCAATTACTACTTCTGAAATCGATCGGGGCCCCTATAAATCATCTATGGATTTGAACAAGAAGCTAAGGATGTTTTGTGGCACCGGAAGCCGACATTATTACATGTAAGTGATTTTGATTTTGGGCTTGCGGTTACTAATTGATACATTTATAAATTAGTTTGATGTATTTGTTGTATCGAAGCCTATTTTTTGGTAGTGGTCAACGGGTGTTAAGCATGCAGTTAGCAAAATATTTCAGTGGCAATTTAGTCGGAAAGTAGCTCTCAGAGGAAAATGACGGGCAAACTTAGTTTTTTAATTTCCTTATGAATATTATCTTGGTGATTATGAATAGTAACAACTCTGAATGCAAATTCCTCCCAAATATTTTTGAAAAAAGGTAGATTTAGGAAAGCTTGAGATTATCTGCATCTTAGCGGGGCAACTTACTAACTTTGCAGCCATGGCATTGTTTGTCTGCTTGTGCCTCCCAACTCCTTTTCTGATAACAAACGGAATAGGCCAGCTCGACATCCAATAACTTCGACTAAATTGATGTTGCACATACTACAATCATGATTTTGCTCAATTTTTTGACTATTTAATGGGATTATTAATTTAGTGGAAATTTGGTGGGAAAATATTTTGGAATGTAACGGGCACCACAATTTTTTACTCCCGTTTTCTTATGAACAATAACAATGTGAGGGGATTAGTAATAGTAACGATAGTTTGGATAGTAGTTGTGTGGCTATGATGATTTCGTATCTATAAACCAAACTACGGATCGTCAAAATTAAAAAAAAAAATCTATAACCATAGGCAAAAACGAAACAACTGATACATAATCAAATTCATTGTTTACTAGGTACCACTATATGGAAATAAGTTGAATTACAATACCTAAAGAAGTGGTGATGTAGATAGCTCAATGCATACTTAATCAACTGAGTTCAAATGAGAATATCTGTTGTAAAAATCGGCCCAGGCGGCTGATTAATCCCCGCATAATCGCTGATCGCTCAGTAAGCGCATTGATTTATCATAATCGGCCTATTTAATCAGTTTGGTCAAAGATCGTTTAAAAATAGGTCAACAAACCGATTAATCGGACAAAATCGAACAAAATCGGTCTAATCGGACAAAATCGCTTAAAAATCAGACAAAACCGCTTAAAATCGGTCAACAAACCGATTAAAATCGGTCAACAAACCGATTAATCGAATAAAATTGGTCAAAGCTCGCTTAAAAATGGTCAACAAACCGAGTAATATCTATGTTTGACTTTGAACTTTGAATAATTATGAATTATGTTTATATTTGAACACTTGAAATATTTGAACTTTGATGCACTATACTTATCTTATACATATAATATAATACAATATCTAAAATTACAATTTTGTGCATAAAAATTCGAATCCGATTAATTCCCGATTAATCTCCGCCTAACCGATTAATAGCTAGACCCTACCCAACCGTCTCACTAGCGCCTAGTGATTTTTACAACCTTTGAATAACTAATAGGTTCAGTTTGTACCTTTTGCAATAGCTAATGTTGGAAAATGAACTCCCGTCATCTGATTGAATTGGGCGCTTGGCGGGAGTTCTTTCATCGGTTTAGCGAGAGTTCATTCGAGTTGAGGTTCATGAAAATTGTCATCGGTATATGGTAAAATTGATCATTTGTGTTTCTTTCTTTTAACGGAAGCAGTTGAAAAAGAACCATTTGTTTGTTTGGCGGGAGTTCCATTCATTAGACTTTATATATTTGGTAAAATCGGTTTTTCTTTTAACGCCAAAACATAAAGGGGGGGGGGGATGGGGTTGTGTCTTCTATGCATGGTTTCTTTCCAAGTTAACCAAAATGGGGTAGTTTTGAGTTTCTAAAACAAAAAGATGATGTTGGCTTGGTTATGGATATAAGGTCAGTTCTATAGGGGTGGAGGGGGGCATTTATTTTTGAGCTTTTGAGTGTATAAATGTGTAAGTGTGTATATATTACAAAGGGGTGGATTGGTTTGGTTATTGTATGTATGCGTGAGCTTAAAATGCGAAACATAAGCGTTTTACGTAAAAATTTATAAATAAAATGCATAGACTAATAAAACATGATTGTAAAAGTCATATGACATGTGCTTGATGTAGACTAAACTTAGTCTAATGCCGGTTTATGTTTAAAGTCGTTTTCCGGTTTACGCGATTTAACCTAACGGTTATATGTTAAAGTAAATTTTCAAGTATTCCAAGTAAAACGTTTTGAGTTAATAGTCAAGTATTGCCCTGAAAATGCCAGTTGCTAATGTATTTAAACTAATAAGAAAAAGTTGAACTCATGTCGAAAGAAGAAAGCAAAAAGAATCACGCCTCATTGCTCGAAGAGTCCTGCACCAAAAGAAAAATAGCAAGAACTACGCCAACAACAACTTATGCACATGTATTTTCAGATCTGCTGCATAGAGTACTGCACTACTCAAAAGTGGCGCATTAGCTGGAAATGTTTGTGGCATAAATTGAAAGAGTGGTGCACGACAAAAAAAAAAGGTCAAGGAATCAACTAAGCTATCATCAACCTGGTCAAGATCATTGACAATAAAGCAAAAATATAAAAGCCAAGAAATTTAGCCAACAACAAAAAGTATCACGAAAGTTAACAACTTCAGCCAATTTAACAAACTCGTCAATTGAAAAATCATCTACAACATAACCTTTAACCCAACAATTTCACAACAACAACATAAAGAAGCAGAGGTAAAAGAAACCACTCATACCAACAATCTATACTAAACCGACTACAACAACCCTATTCTCCTCAAGATCTTAAATGAAAATAAAAAGAACAACAAAGATATAAAGTTTCTTAATTTTTTTCACTGATTTGCTGTGATACATTAATTCCTAATGCTTATTTTCATACACTAATTTGATGTGAAACACTATGCACAAATTAAAAAAAATGGATAATCCTAAAACACACATATGTACAAATTAAAAAATTATTGTTATACACTAATTTGCTTCTAACATTTGTTTCAAACATTAAATCCTAATTCTTACTTTAAATCCCAAAAGATATAATCAAAATTGATTTCAAAAACCAAATCGGGTAATAAAACAAAAACGATTTTAATAACTAAAAACGATCTCAAAACGAAGAATAAAATAACGATTTTGATATGCCTATTAAAAACCAACCATAGCATTAAAATCTAGTACATAATACAAAACGTAAAAGCAAAATTTAATTTAGAAAGTCAAATCACTCCTAACTTACTCCGTATAAAAAAGAAAATTGAGTGAAGGTGTCATAAAATACTGAGAAATAATATATCATCCTACTACTTGTTTCTACTTATATTCTTATTCACGTGATTTTGGCAAGTGTCAAAGCTGATAGCTTAAATATAAAAAAAGATAATGAGTGCATAAAAAATATATAATATTTTTATAATATAAGAATAGTTATATAATTTATGAGGATATAGAAAAACTCTAAACCAAAATAGTTAAAATAATACTAGTACCTACTCTCCATCTTTATTTTAATCTTTGTTTTAAAATAGTGTTGTTTTAGGAAGAGAGTAGGTAGGGTAGTTAGTGTTTTAACTAGAAACACAATTCGGTTCAAGTGAGGTCCTTAGATATATGTTTTCATGTTCTTTAGTGTAATCTAGCGGGTTAACCAGCGTTCTGGAGTGAAGTGCGTTGCCTCGATCATTTTATTCTTGGAATGAATTTGCTAAAGGTTTTTTTTTTTTTTTTTTTTAGGACTAAATTTGCAAAAGATTGATAACGGGGACTAACGGTGCGTTTCATAGCTAACCCGAGGACCATTTTCAGTAAATTCCTATGAACAATACATGCACTATTCCGCATCAGTAAGCAAAGACTGCTTTGTTTGCACTCGTAGCAACGATATTTTCCTTTTAGTCCCCGAAAGTGGCGGTTTGTTCACTTGTTGCAAAGTTAGTCCTTAGGGACTATGGCGAAAATAAAGGTAACCTCAGGGGTTGTTTCTGCTTAATATTTGCACAGAAATAGCCCCTGAAGTTATTGTTCTGTTTCAAATTTAATCCTCGACTGTTAGTTAACGGACGTTAAGGACTAATTTTGCAATTGATCAGTAACCTAAGGGGCTAAAATGGAATTTTCGTATCCACTGTAGCTACAGTGCCCCGCAATGGGTTTTAGTATATATATAATATCCTATACCGGATCTAACCAGAAAATAGTACCTTTTTTATTTCAAACAATTAATTTGTATTTTGAAATACCTATATTACTCTTTTATTCTTACTAGGCGAGACCCGCGTTTAGCGGCAACGGTTTCTAGCGTTAGATAATTAATGCTTTGTGATATTATGGTGAGTGTTTTGTTTAGCGTTTAAAATAGAACGTGAACCGATGAAAATGCAATTGCAAACGGTTGTACTATACGATAACTAAAGTCTAGACAAAATTCTTAACATCTATCAAACAACATATAAAAATATTTAATGAAAATAAAAATAAACATTACATCAGTTATGAGATAAAAACTAACACACGTTACTTGTCGCTTAAAAACTAACAAGGATGGGATTAACGGTGACGTTGTTAAAAAGAACGCAAGTACTAAAATTAGCATTAATGTGATTAGCCCAAAATAAAAAAAATAGGCTAATTTTGGCTATTTTGTAAAAGATTTAGAGTACATTTAATTTCATCTTTTTTAAATGGGCGATTTAGCCTATTGAAAGTTAAATGTGCATTAACAGCACATATTTTCTCTTAATTGTAAAACATTATAATCGTTTTGAAGAAAAACATATATATATATATATATATATATATATATATATATATATATATATATATATATATATATATATATATAAAATATATTCATATAGTGATGATCATTTTGTGTTAAAAAAAGATTATGGGTTCTAAATGAAAAATAATAAAAATTTGAAGATTTGGGGATTAAACATAATGTTTTGAAACCCGGTTCGACCCGAGTGGTCCAACCTGTTGAACCGTTCCCGTCGAAAAACGGGTCGAATTAAACCGAGTCAACCCATCAGGTTGGGTCAAAACAGGTCAATTTAAACAGGGTCAACCCACCGGGTTTGAAGCGTCCGGGTCAACCCGGTTTTCGATATGTAATAATAGTTCAACTTTTCACTTTTACTTTTTGTTTTCCTTTATATATAGTATAGCGAGCTACCCGCGTGTTGCGCGGCGGGTACCTCTGTGGCGATTGCCGGAGAAATAGATCTTGATGAGACCTGATTCACCAGTTTGTATCGGTTTCAACGGGTTCTCTCTAGTTCGTTTTCGGATGGTTGTTATTGGTTAGCCGAACCGGTGGCGACACCGGTTCCCGGTTGAACCCGTTGGTCCGGTCCGATTTTCAAAACTATATGTACCATCAACTTGTTAGCTTGTATGAAGCTTTGTGTGTTTTATTAATTTGTCTAATGTGTATAATAACATGTAGTTTTCATTTTAGGGTGTTTTTAAAATAACATTAATTAGTGTATTTAATTATTTTATATCTAGGATTATGTTGTAGCTTTTTTAAATTGTACATTGTAAAAATTTTATTGTACTTTTTAGTAAGGGGTGTTTTTATTGATTGTTTTTAATTTGATAGATGAGGCATTTTATTTTACATACTCAAAAATCCTTGCATACTAAGGGATAAATCCCAACATTCCATCTAATTTGATCTAATGGTGGAGATTAACCTAAGATTTAATATGTCTAAACCTAAGTCCATGTTTTTTTCTTGTCTTTTTATCTTTCTTATTTATTTTCTCATTATTTGTATTTTTTTAACCACTTTTTTTCCCGTCAGTTTTCATACTTTTTTGTCCGTTTTTTTCCGTTTTTTATACGTTTTCGTCTATTTTCATACATTTTCGTCCGTTTTCATACGTTTTCGCCGTTTTCGTCTATTTTAAATCTGTTTCGTCCGCTTTCACGTTTCGTCCATTTTCTTACGTTTTTATCTGCATTTTCTTACGTTTCGTCCGTTTTCATACGTTTTCGTCCGTTTTGTTACGTTTTCGTCAGTCTTGTTACGTTCTCATCTGTTTTCTTACGTTTTTGTCCATTTTCATACGTTTTCATCAATTTACGTTTTCGTCCGTTTACATACGTTTTCATCTGTTTTCTTACATATTCGTCCGTTTTCATACGTTTTTGTCTGTTTTCTTACGTTTTCATTCGTTTTCTTACCTTTTCTTCTGTTTTCTTACGTTTTTGTCCGTTTTCTTACGTTTTCGTCCGTTTTCATACGTTTTCGTCCGTTTTCATACGTTTTTGTTCGTTTTTGTTCGTTTTCATACGTTTTTGCCTTTTCTTACATTTCGTCCGTTTTCCTATGTTTTCTTTCGTTTTCGTCCGTTTTCTTACATTTTTGTCCGTTTTCATACATTTTCGTCTGTTTTCGTCCGTTTTAATACGTTTTTGTCTGTTTTCTTACTTTTTTGTTCGTTTTCTTATGTTTTCATCGGTTTTCATAGGTTTATATACGCTTTCGTCCGTTTTTACGTTTCGTCCATTTTAGGCGCTTTCGTGCATTTTCGAACGTTTTCGTCCGTTTTCATCTGGTTTTACGTTTTCGTCCGTTTTTGACGCTTTTTTTCCCGCTTTATACACTTTTCATTCGCTTTTATATCGTTTTGTCCGTTTTCATACTTTTCATCCGTTTTTGCGCTTTTTATCGTTTTCGTCTATTTTCATATGTTTTCATGCTTATTATAAAACTTTATTATATTACATGTCTAGTATAAATTGTGATATTTTATTATAAAAAGTTAATGTCTAATGTCACTTGTGATATTTCATAAACAAACAAGTATGTTTTTAACCTTTAATATCACCCGAGATATTTCATTCTTCTGTATATTTTTATATATTATCACCTATGTGTTTTCTAATATTTTATAATTTTCGATTCAAGATAGTTTTTGTACCTTTCATCGCAATTGACAAACGCATATTTTTTTAATGCAACAAACGTTATATATCACTTGTGATATTATACTCTTAGTAGAAATAAAAGGGTTAAAGTCTCTCTAGGTGAATTCTTATTTTGTTAAAAAAAATGCTAATTTAATGCAACACTTGTTTGATTTTGAGAATATGTCAAGTCTCAATTTTCATAGTTTGCTTCCTTTTTATTAATTTGGATATTTTTAAGTGACACTTATTTATCTCTTATAATATAACACTGTAAGAAAGATGAAGAGTATTACACTCTTGATCATATATGTGTTATCAGTTGTGATACTCAACTAAGAATGTGAAATATTAAATTCATACCAAATGTGATAAGAATTTAGTATTTTACCATGTATATATGAAAGAAATGATAATAAACATTACTTATTATATTACTGTTATGATTCTGTTCATTTTTTTTATTTGTGTTTTTGAAATTATTTAGGAAGATTTTTGTGTTTTATGATAATATGAAATATTAGAAAAGGTGTTTAATTGAAAACAAAAGATGTTATGAAACTTTTGTTAGACTTGTGGTGTATTTTTTATTTAATGGCTACATTGTGCATGTTTCGATGGGTTTTATAGCGAATTTAAAATATCCATGGTTGAATCAAAGAACTAAAGAAGTTATGATTGAAGAAAGCACACATCTTTATAAACAAACTGAGTAAGCTCAAACACCTGTGATATCACACATGATATCACAGGTGATATCACCTCACTTGTGATATCACATAATATCACAGGTGATATCACAAGTAATATAAACTATGATATCACACATGCTATCACCGGTAAATTCACACATGATATCACAAGTGATATTAACGGTGTTATCACACATGATATCACGTGTGATATCACAAGTGAGGTGATATCACGTGTGATATCACAAGTGAGGTGATATCACCTGTGATATCACAAGTGTTTGAGCTTCCTCAATTTGTTTATAAAGATGTGTGCTATCTTCAACCATAGCTTATTTAGTTTGTTGATTCAACCACAGATATTTTCATATCCCGCTATAAATCCTATCGAAACATGCACAATGTATCCATTAAATAGAAAAATCCACCACAAGTCTAACAAAAGTATCATAACATCTCTTGTTTTCAGTTGAACAACTTTTCAAATATTTCTTAATATCATAAAACACAAAATTGATGAAGTGTAAATACTCATCATTTTAGTCAATCTGAACCGCAAAGCGTCTAAAATGCTCGAAATGCATCAAAATCTTGAAAATATCTCAAAATGTCATTTTATATGTTTCAGATGCAAAATGTTTAAAATCAGATGAAAAATGAGCAAAGTTTGCATAATTGGCAGTTTCAGTCCCTCAACTTTCAAAATTTGTCAAAAACAGTCCCTGAGTCAAAATTTCAAAAGAAAAATCACCAAAGGTCCTTTTTAAATCATAAGTTATCAAATTTAGTCCTTTGGTGAAAAATGTCAAAAGTTTGAGAAAATTACAAAATTGGTCCTTCAAGTTTGAAATTTGGCAGAAATGGCCCCTGGAAATTTGAAATTGTCAAGTTTGGTCCCTGTACTTTTGAAGCTTGTCAATTTCAGCCCTTGAATCAACTTTGCATAAATGGCAGCATAGGTCCCTTAAATTTCAGATTTGGCACTTTAGGTCCTTGTGTTATTAATTCTTTACAAACCCATTTTGACCCTTGCCCATATTGGACCCCTGTCACTACCACTTTGGACCCTCTCTTATTAATAACCCCCGGTCAAATATGTTTGACTAATCCCTACGCGCCAAAATTAAGCCCACCTTCTTCCCCACTTGCTTTCTGCAAACACCTCTGCTACACTCAAGCCCTCCTCACCTTATCACAAACCTTGTCCCCCCTCCTCATCATCCTACCTACCTCCACCCCCCACCTAGTTGCTAGTTTCCAAACCCACAGCTGTTATAAGCTTTTCTCGCCAAAATCCAATCAAAGGCCAAAATTAGCTCTGCTCATCCAAGGGTCTAGATTTCAAGTGGGATTTGTTCAGACATGAGAGAGAAACAAGCTGGGTATAAAAGGGAGCAAAGAGAAAGAAGAAGAGGGCAGTAGTTAGTTTTATTTATTTCCTTTAATGTCGTTTTTTACCTAAATGTCTTAGTTTAGTAGAAAAATGTTGTAATTTCATTTCTTTGTATCACATTCAAGTTATATTCTCATTTTGAAGTGTTGTTAAGTATCAATCAAAGTCTTCATTCAAATTCCAAGTTTATAGTCTACTGTGGAACTTTTCAGTTTTAAATTTTATGAACAAGCTTCTCATAAGCTTATGCTAGAGTCAAATAAGCTCCTTTAAGCTTATTGTAGCCTTTGGAAAGCTTACAAATCAGTTTTAAGTAAATTTCATGCAAGGTCAACAAAAGTCAATCTTGAGCTCATATGGTTTGGAAATGGTTACTGTTGATGCAGAGGTGATCATGGGTTGAATTAGTTAGGTTAGATTAGAATTTGGTTTGGTTTTGGCCTGCAATATCAGCTGGAGTTCATGTGAGTTAGTTTCTCTTTTCAAAATTTCAAGTCATTTGCATTTTATGGTTGTTTATGTATCCGTGGTTATATCTTTGTTAAAACTTGTTTAGATAGTTGTATTTAGGTCATTTGGACTCGGTTGGATCATTCTTACAAGTTGGTTTAGTGTTTAGTTCATTTTAATTACAAAGCAGTGGGATTCAAGAGGTGTTTGGTTTGGGCACTATCTCATCTTAGAGGCCTCATTGGGTATCTTTTGTTGTTTCATGTTTGTTAAGTCATTTGAGACTCATTTGAGTCAATTACACGTGTCTACAAGCCTTCAAAGTCAAAATCCATCTCATTGGTCCTTAGCGACTTCTTGTTGAGGTTTTACTAGATCATAAGCTCATTTTGTGTGTTAAATTCATAGGTCAAGCTTGTAGTAGCTTTATTTCATACATTAACATCTATATCGGTCATTAAATCAAGATTAAAATCCATAAAAGTCAACTTTCCATGTTTTCATCAAAAGTCAAATGTTGCAATTTCGGTTTGAGCCAAATAGGAAGATTTTCATGAGCTCGATTCAATCAAATTTAATGAAACTTGTTGTTTTAAATCCTTCAGTTGGTCTTGTTCCTTATCAGCATTTTTTCAGATTTTTACTAATTTTTTCTAAGCCCCAAATCAGCTTGTTGAAATGGGACCAAATCCCATGTGCAGGGCATTAAGCCTGCACATGGCTTTTGCAGCTTTTGCAACTCTTGCATTAAGCTCATGTGAGCTCATCTAGGTCTCAAATTGGGGAATTACATAGCCACCCAGGTCTATTTTAAGATTCAACTTTTAGTTTCTAGTTTCCTGCTTATTCTAGTGCTTATTTCCTTGTCTAAAGTTACCCCCCATAACTGCTTTTTAGCCAAAAGCTCATAGCATCAAATCTGTTGAGCTTGTTGTTTCAGAGGTTTAGGCTTGTTGAATCTTGTCCCATTTTAGTTCTTTTAGCATTTCATAGCTTCTGTTTTGGGTTGGTGGCTTTTGGAATCCATTTGCTTATATAAGTGCTTATTTCAATAAGCACTTTGATCATCATTTCATATTCTTGCACTTAACCCCATGTTTTCCAATTTTCCTAGCTTCCTAATAATGTTTTAGACTTTTCCTGAAATTTTCAGATTTTCTAAGTTGTTTTGCTATTTTTCTTAATTTAAATTAGTTGTTAAGCATTTTTAAATAGTATTTAATACAAAAATTAAGAAAAGGTTCAAAAAATAATTTTTCATTTTCTTATGTTAATATAAATATAAAAGCCAAAAAGTATTTTCCATATTTTCTTAGTTAAATTTGTATTTTTAAATAATTTAAGTTGTTTTAATAGTTTAAAATTCCTAGAAAATAGAAAATAATCGAAAAATACAAAATAGTTTTGAAAATTCTAGTTTGATATTTTAGACTTTTCCATTTCATAATTTTATTTTTCTAGCTTTATTTCCTATTTTCTTGTATTTTAGGTAATTATTTAATAGTTAAAAATAGTTTTTAATTAATCATAATTAGATAATTAGTTATAAAAATAATTTTCTTTTTCTATAAATTTTCTTTTATCATTAGGATTCTAAAAATGTATTTTTCATATTTTTAGGCTTAATCTTGTGTAAGTTTCACTTTTTATTTTGTACGTTTACGTATTTTTATTTTAAACGTAAGTTTTTAGTTTTAATTTTTAAACTAACATCATTTTGTAAAAATAGTGATAGCGTTTATTTAATATTTTTTATCTTTTTAATTTCCTTTAATTTGCATTTAAGCCGTTGTAATTTGTTGGCTTTTCCTGTAGTTATAATATCATTCAAAATCCTCCTTTCCGTCCAAATCTCCCGATCACTTTACGTTTGATAATCCATTGCATAGCTCATTTGGGACATAACGACCGGAAACACTATACTCCCGGATCTTCATTGAGTTCGTTCGAGCCGTTTTAAGCTTGTTACGATTCGCCATTCACTGAGTGGCGGGCTTGAGTGACAAAGCTCGATGATCCAGAGCGCATCAAAATTTTGGCATTGCCGGGAGTTGTCTTGATTATCTTCCGTTTAGCGATTAGTAATTTGGATACTCACTCATTTGTTCATACCATCCATCAGTATATGTTTATATTTTCTTATCCAAAATACAAAAATACTCTTCTCATTCCTCTTATCCGTATGATTCTATTTCTCTTACCCCTCGCACTGGTTTGATTCTACTCTTCTTTAACCTCAAAACCATTTGATTCTCTTCTTTTCCTCTTATGTTTAATTCTAATGGCGGACACGCCGCACGATGTCGAATTGCTCCAAGTACCCATCGAGGGTTCTGAAGATGCTATCGTTGTCTGGGAGATTCTTTCCGAGAATTTCGAGATAAACAGGTTTAATTCAACTAATTATGTCAAATCCATTCTATGGTTTTGAGAGGGCGATCCCTATGCTCACATCCGATGGTTTGATAGATTAATTTCAACTATAAAATATAAGGATGTTCCTCATGACACAATTAAGTTGATGTTATTCTCATTTTCTCTCGGGGGTAGCCGGAATTGGCTCGATAAAGAACCCCACGATCGATCACTACTTGGGAAGATCTCGTTTAAAATTTTAAATCGTTTCTTTCCTTATTCTAGACGAAAAATCTTAAGAACGAAATTACAAACTTCCAAAGCGTGTTAATGAAAGTTTGGTGAGGCATGGGAAAGATTCAAAGATCTCTATGGAAATGCCCACATCATGGTTTCTCGAATTACTCCGGATCGATATATTCTACAATGCTTTAATGCAAACCGATCAAGATTCACTTAATACCTACCCGATGGCAATATCTTGTATCGTACCCCAGGGATATATTGACGATCATCGAGAACAAATCGAAAGTTCCGACATCAAGAAACAAACCGGTTAAGATGGTGAGCCTACCAATGATATTCGATCGTGAAGCAAAACCGAGCCCGTTGATACCGTTTCCAAAAGATGTGATTATTGTGGTGGTCCCCATCCTTTTACGATTGTCAAGCCACCGATGGCGAGGTTTATAATGCTACATCAACCCAATATCACAAGACTTTCGTTTCGATGATGATGAGGATGAAAGAATATTATGCGAGTTTGCTTTGGCCACAACCAATCTGTTTACGAGCCTTTCATTTCCGACTCTTCCCTTCACTCACACCGGTTGAGAAGTAGCGTTGTTTTAGAAGAGTTCGATGATCATATTTCAACAAACATTGTTGAACCCGTTGACTCTCTCATAATGGGGACGAGCCTCTTGCACTATTCCGAAATGGAATCGTCTAGTGTTGAGCCTTGTCCCAATCCCAAGTGAGTCCGAGGTTATCTCCGTGAATGTGTGATAAGCCTCTTGATGATGATTCTTACCTCCTCTTGACATTCCAAATGATCATGTTGATATGTTCTCCGATTCGACAACGATTGTACTTCGTTTGACGATTCTTTATCTTGTGGAGACATCGATTATGTCGAGAACTTACCTTCTAAGCTAGAGGAAGTGAGAAATTCGATGATCCGGAAATTGAGGACGAGATACTTCGTGAACAATTGTTCAATATAAATCTCCTCGTTTCTAAGATCGAATCATTTTGTGCTAAGTCGACTTCATCTCCTATCCCGTTGTGGATAGTGACTTACATTGACAAGCCCGAGCTTGAGGCTTTTTCAATGATTCTCTTCATGAAGAGTTCTCCGGTGAACTCTCTCATGACATATCTCCTCAGGAATATGATCATTTCCATTTTGATCTTGAGGATGATATTGGCTCGGAGGAAGGTGTACTCTATCATAAGAGTTTGCTTATTGATGATACTACCTTCACCCTTCCTCCCGATATGTCTACATGTGAGGATGAAGGCGGATCTTGATTGTTATCAACATCTTTCTTCCATTCCTCACATATGATGTGACTTCTCTCTTCTTCACTCCTTGGGAATGAAGACACTATCTTTGACCCGGCATTTTCATTTATCATCGTGAGCGGGTCTTTCTCTATATCTCATCGGTGTGGAACTTTCACGTGCTTGAATGTTTATCGAACATCTTGAATGAAAGTCCGATGGAGATTGTATCTTCCACTGCTTCCCCATGAACCAATGAATTGGGTCGAGTCAAGCTAGCGACTCGGTAACCAAAAACAGTGAGACACACCATATGGGTTTTCACCCATATTTCGACTTCTTACCCCTTTCTACCACTAAGTGTGGGGTGATGCCCACGTTATTATAAAAAAAAAAAAAAAAAAAAAAAAAAAAAAAAAAAACTTTCAAATAATGGTAGTAGTATTTCCTTTTCCGTTCTTTGTTTCGGCATAACTGCCGGTACTTTGAATATTGAGGGCAATATTCATTTCTAAGTGTGGGAATTCTCACGAATTTTATCATATAATTATACCAATTCCCGTTTTGGCCAAAATTTTTTTGGAGTAAGTGTTTACACTTTCTCATTTAGTTATCGATCCGCCATGTCGTAAAACAAAAGGATTGGCTAATCCAGAGCAAGCGGCTCTTGGTAAAGATATCTCAAATCCGTTGATCGACTTGCAATTTTCCCAAAATTGTATGGTATTCAAATTCACCATATCCTAAAAAGTGAAGAGTTGGCTAGCCATAAGTTTATGGCTTGTGGTAAAGGCGATGGAAAATCCATAATTGGTAATCACTCACCAAAGATAATATTGATAATTTATCTAAGAGTTGGCTAGTCCGAGCAAACGGCACGGTAAAGACAAAATCAAATCCGTTGAAATTTGGTGGTTTGCTCAAAATCACATGGTTATCGGTGTACCATAGTTCTTACTTGAGCTGAAACATTTGGCTACTCCGAAGTAATGGCTTTTGGTAAAGAGTTTCAAATCCATTAAGTTTTTCTCAAAAGATTGCTAGGGACTAGCAATAGTTTAGTGTGGGATTGATGAGTGTGTAAATACTCATCATTTTAATCAATCTGAGCGCAAAGCGTCTAAAATGCTCGAAATGCATCAAAATCTTGAAAAATCTCAAAATGTCATTTTATATGTTTCGGATGCAAAATGTTTAAAATCGGATGAAAATGAGCAAAGTTTGCATAATTGGCGTTCGATCCTCAACTTTCAAAATTTGTCAAAAGCAGTCCACAGTCAAAATTTCAAAGAAAAATCACCAAAGGTCCTTTTAAATCATAAGTTATCAAATTTAGTCCTTTGGTGAAAATGTCAAAAGTTTGAGAAAATTACAAAATTGGTCCTTCGAGTTTGAAATTTGGCAGAAATGGCCCCTGGAAATTTGAAATTGTCAAGTTTGGTCCCTGTACTTTTGAAGCTTGTCAATTTCAGCCCTTGAATCAACTTTGCATAAATGGCAGCATAGGTCCCTTAAATTTCAGGTTTGGCACTTTAGGTCCTTGTGTTATTAATTCTTTACAAACCCATTTTGACCCGCCTATATTGGACCCTGTCACTACCACTTTGGACCTCTCTTATTAATAACCCCGGTCAAATATGTTTGACTAATCCTACTGCGCCAAAATTAAGCCCACCTTCTTCCCACTGCTTTTCTCGCAAACACCTGCTGCTACACTCAAGCCCTCCTCACCTTATCACAAACCTTGTCCCCTCCTCATCATCCTACCTACCTCCACCCCCACCTAGTTGCTAGTTTCCAAACCCACGGTGTTATAAGCTTTTCCGCCAAAATCCGATCAAAGGCCAAAATTAGCTCGCTTCGTCCAAGGGTCTAGATTTGAGTGGGATTTGTTCGGACATGAGAGAAACAAGGCTGGGTATAAAAGGGAGCAAGAGAAAGAAGAAGAGGCGGTAGTTAGTTTTATTTATTTCCTTTAATGTCGTTTTTACCTAAATGTCTTAGTTTAGTTGAAAAATGTTGTAATTTCATTTCTTTGTATCACATTCGAGTTATATTCTCATTTGAAGTGTTGTTAAGTATCAATCAAAGTCTTCATTCAAATTCCAAGTTTATAGTCTCTTGTGGAACTTTTCGGTTTAAATTTTATGAACAAGCTTCTCATAAGCTTATGCTAGAGTCAAATAAGCTCCTTTAAGCTTATTGTAGCCTTTGGAAAGCTTACAATCGGTTTAAGTAAATTTCATGCAAGGTCAACAAAAGTCAATCTTGAGCTCATATGGTTTGGAAATAGTTCTTTGTTGATGCGAGAGGTGATCATGGGTTGAATTAGTTAGGTTAGATTAAATTTGGTTTGGTTTTGGCTTTGCAATATCAGCTGGAGTTCATGTGAGTTAGTTTCTCTTTTTCAAAATTTCAAGTCATTTGCATTTTATGGTTGTTTATGTATCTGTGGTTATATACTGTTAAAACTTGTTTAGATAGTTGTATTTAGGTCATTTGGATCATTCTTACAAGTTGGTTTAGTGTTTAGTTCATTTTAATTACAAAACAGTAAGATTCAAGGGTGTTTGGTTTGGCTGCACTATCTGTCTTAGAGGCCTCATCAGTGGGTATCTTTTGTTGTTTCATGTTTGTTAAGTCATTTGAGACTCATTTGAGTCAATTACCTGTGTCTACAAGCCTTCAAAGTCAAAATCCATCTCATTGGTCCTTAGCGACTTCTTGTTGAGGTTTTACTAGATCATAAGCTCATTTTGTGTGTTAAATTCATAGGTCAAGCTTGTAGTAGCTTTATTTCATACATTAACATCTATATCGGTCATTAAATCAAGATTAAAATCCATAAAGTCAACTTTCCATGTTTTCATCAAAAGTCGAATGTTGCAAATTTCGGTTTTGAGCGAATAGGAAGATTTTTCATGAGCTCGATTCGAATCAAATTTAATGAAACTTGTTGTTTTAAATCCTTGATTGGTCTTGTTCCTTATCGCATTTTTGATTTTTACTAATTTTTCTAAGCCCCAAATCGACTTGTTGAAATGGGACTGAAATCCGTATGCCAGGGCATTAAGCTGCGGGGCTTTTGCAGCTTTTGCAACTCTTGCATTAAGCTCATGTGAGCTCATCTAGGTCTCAACTTGGGGAATTACATAGCCACCCAGGTCTATTTTAAGATTCAACTTTTAGTTTCTAGTTTCCTGCTTATTCTAGTGCTTATTTCCCTGTCTAAAGTTACCCCCCAGAACTGCTTTTTAGCCAAAAGCTCATAGCATCAAATCTGTTGAGCTTGTTGTTTCATAGGTTTAGGCTTGTTGAATCTTGTCCCATTTTAGTTCTTTTAGCATTTCATAGCTTCTGTTTTGGGTTGGTGGCTTTTGGAATCCATTTGCTTATATAAGTGCTTATTTCAATAAGCACTTTGATCATCAGTTTCATATTCTTGCACTTAACCCCATGTTTTTCCAATTTTCCTAGCTTCCTAATAATGTTTTAGACTTTTCCTGAAATTTTCAGATTTTTCTAAGTTGTTTTGCTATTTTTCTTAATTTAAATTAGTTGTTAAGCATTTTTAAATAGTATTTAATACAAAAAATTAAGAAAAGGTTCAAAAAAATAATTTTTCATTTTTCTTATGTTAAGATAAATATAAAAAGCCAAAAAAGTATTTTTCCATATTTTTCTTAGTTAAATTTGTATTTTTAAATAATTTAAGTTGTTTTTAATAGTTTAAAATTCCTAGAAAATAGAAAAATAATCAGAAAAATACAAAAATAGTTTTGAAAATTCTAGTTTTATATTTTAGACTTTTCCATTTCATAATTTTATTTTTCTAGCTTTATTTCCTATTTTCTTGTATTTTAGGTAATTATTTAATAGTTAAAAATTGTTTTTTAATTAATAATAATTAGATAATTAGTTATAAAAATAATTTTCTTTTTCAATAAATTTTCTTTTATCATTAGGATTCTAAAAATGTATTTTTCATATTTTTAGGCTTAATCTTGTGTAAGTTTCACTTTTATTTTATACGTTTACGTATTTTTATTTTAAACGTAAGTTTTAGTTTTAATTTTTAAGCGAACATCATTTTGTAAAAATAGTGATAGCGTTTATTTAATATTTTTATCTTTTAATTTCCTTTAATTTGCATTTAAGCCGTTGTAATTTGTTGGCTTTTCACAGTAGTTATAATATCATTCAAAATCCTCCTTTCCGTCAAATCTCCGATCACTTTCGTTTGATAATCCATTGCATAGCTCATTGGGACATAACGACCGGGAAACACTATACTCCCGGATCTTCATTGAGTTCGTTCTGAGCCGTTTTAAGCTTGTTACGATCTGCCATTCATGAGTGGCGGGCTTGATGACAAAGCTTGATCGATACAGGCGCATCAAAATCTTCCTAAATATTTTCAAAACACAATCATCACATTCTTAGTTGAGTATTACAACTGATAACACATACATGATGAAGAATGTAATACTTTTCATTTTCCTTACAGTGTTATGTCACAAGAGATAAATAAGTGTCACTTACAAATATCAAAATGAAAACATCTGAAAACGGATAAAAACGTATAAAATCGAATGAAAAACGTATAAAACGGACAAAAACGTCTGAAAACGGACAAAAACGTATTAAACAGACAAAAACGTATAAAAACGGATGACAACGTATAAAAACGGATGAAAATACATGAAAGCATAAAAATCTGACGGCGCCTAAAAGCGGACGAAAATACATGAAACCTAAAAAGCAGACAAAAGCGTATGAAAATGGATGAAAACGGTGAAAATGGACGAAAAAAGCAAACGAAGCGAACGTGAAAGCGTAAAACACGTGCAGCGTATGAAAATGGACGAAACGAAGAAAGCGTGTAAACGAGCGAAAGCGTAAGAAAATGGACAAAAGCGTATGAAACAAGCGAAGCGTAAGAAAGCGACGGCGTATGAAAGCGGACGTAAATGGACGAAAACGTAAGAAAGTAAAACGTATGAAAGCAGATTTAAAACGTATAAGCGAGGACGGCGTCGAAAGCAGGCGAAAATGTCTAAAAGCGGACGGCGTATGAAAGCAGACAAAAGCGTCTAAAAGCAGCGAAAACTTATATAAATGTATGAAACGCGTACAAAAGCGTCAAGCGCCGAGAAGCGGACGAAAACGTCAAAGAACGGAAAACGTCGGAAAAAGGATGTAAGCGTACGTAAGCGGATGAAAGCAGACGAAATGTCGAAATCGACGAAAACGTAAAAAGGACGAAACGTATGAACGAGGGCGAATACGTATAAAAGCGAGCAGCGTATGAATACGGATGAAAGCGTATGAAAGCGAAAAAAACTTGAATAAAAAATACGTGAATTTAAAATTAAAAAATAATAATAATTAAAAAAGCGTGAAATAAAATTAAAAAAAAAACATGAATTTATAATAAAAGTGAATTAGAAAAAAGGAAAAAGAAAAAGAAAAAAATGTTAATAAATAAGAAAACAAAAGACAAAGAAAAGGAGAAAAAACATGAACTTGGCTTCCTTATTAAATCTTATGTTTATCCCCACCATTAGATCAAACTAGATGAAGGGTAGGGATTTATCCATAGAAGCACCAAAATAAGAGTAAACATTTGAAAATCCCTCTTTGATAGATATGTTTTTAATTGGTTTTACAATATAAATAAGTTATTATACTTTAAATAATGAGGTGTTTTAATAATAATATTAATTAGACAATACATTTCTCTCATCTTTCACTTTCAACTTTTCACTTATCAAGGTTTGACCATTTTTCTATTATATGTAGTATAGATAAAACATTACTTTCTTTTCATTTAATTACAAAAATGTCATAAAATGTTTGATCAAATATTTAATGGCTAAGATATATTATTTTGATTCTCAAAATAACCTTTCACTTATACAAATTTTGTTAAAGAAAGTGAAATAATTTATTTTTTTGACTAATCGAAAAGGTCAAAATAAGCCCATGTAACACCATCTTATCCGATAAGATAGAAAAAGATATCATTAACCACCATTCCTACCCAAACTGTCTTTTTAACAACCTTTCCCTCCATTTCCATCACAACCCATCACCATCATGGCCACCGAAAACCGCGAAAAAGACATGAGCACAGTCACACGAAGAGTCGCAGCCGTCACTAACCACCTCAATCCTATGTTGGCACAGCCGCATTTGGGTTCGAATGATATAAGTTTGTCGAAATGCAGTGGCTCTATGAATGACAGCTATCATAGGATACATGGAGAAGTGTCGGATAAGATACCGGTTTGGAATGTCGCGTGTGATGAGACGGGGGTCGAGTTTACGGATATAATATATGAGAAAGCTGAAGGTGAAGCTATTGCTAAGGTGAAGTGGTTAAAATGGTTATTAGTTTACTATAGCTAGCTAAATAAGCTGTTTTGGATAATAAATAAAGTTAAATAAATAAGCTTTAGCTTTAGGTGATAAGTACTAAGTCAATCCTAACACTATCATATGCATTGTTCTGGTTATCTAGTGAGGTGTGTTTATAAGCTTTGCCAAGCACACCCTTATACAACTTCATCCAATAAGCTGTTTTGGACCAGCATATTTATATGTAAGATACTCTATCTTCGCTAAGCTAATAAGCTAATCCAAACGCTGTCTCATGCAATTTGCACAGCTAAGAAGCTGTATTGATAAGCTTTTCTAAACACCCCCTTAAACTTAATGCATTGTTTTGGACCAACTTATTTTGTATGAAAAACACTTTATCTTAGCTTAGCTGATAAACCAATCTGACCAGTACCTCGTGATTTATTCTGCTTAGCTAATAAGCTTTCCCAAACACCAGGGCGTAGCCGAAAGTTTTGCTCGAGGGGCACACTTTGATAAATTTTAGAAACTACGACAAATTGGGGTGGGGTGGGGGTGGGGAGGAGCAAATTACAAAAAGCCAAATATTTTAGAAAATTTACACTACACTTTTTGCTAGGAAGGCACGTGCCTTGTGCTCCCCTCCTATCTCCACCATGCCAAACACCCCTTAAATACCTAGGTTGAATAAGCTGTTTTGGACTAATTAGTTGTATATAAAAAAACAAAAAGAACTCTAGCTTAGCTTAGCCTAGGTGACAAGTCGGTCCAAACATTGTACCATGTATTGTTCTGCATAGCTAATAAGCTGTTTTGGACCAAACTAATCATATAAAGAAACCTTTAGCTTAGCTGATAAGCCAATCCAAACACTATCTCCTATAATGTTCTGAATAGTCAATAAGCTGTTTTTAAAAGCTTTTCCAAACACCCCCTAAACCACTTAGATCAATATAAGCTGTTTTAGACCAACTTATTTATATGAAAACACTTTAGCAGTTTAGCTCTGCTTAGCTGAAAGCCAATCCAAGCACTACCTTGTGTTTTATTCAGCTTAGCTAATAACCTTTGCCAAACACCCCCTTAAACACCTTAAGGTCTTTTTATCAGAAATTCATAACACAATGCCAGGAGACGGAATTTGAGCTGGTTTAACATATGGTAATAAACCTTAAGCTGTCTGGATCCACCCAGTCACTTTCTTGGTAACATAACCGGCTGCTTAAATAAGCTTATCCAAACACCCCCAATTAACAAGATAGTTCCAATCATGTTAAAAAAACACGCCAAAAAGATTAACACTTTCGTACACAAAAAACTAGAAACTCATTATAATCAGATACGCACTTTTCAAATGCAACGCCAAACACCCCCGAATCCTCTTAATTTTGAATTGTTTAAAAATGGAAATAGAAATACTGTTACATGTTTGATCTTGAGTATCAGAAGAGACTGCATTTATTTAACAGAACAAAAATAGATTATCTATGCATAAGAGTTGCATCCTTTCAGGAAGATTATTTCTCAGTGTTTTTTTCTTTTTCAAATGTATATTTAGATAACAATAAATAGACCCGAGAGGAGAAATGCATTCCGACCACATACAATTAAGGAACTGATTCGTGCTTTCAACGATGCTAGAGATGATAGTAGTATAGGAGTCATCATTCTCACTGGAAAGGTACTATTTTTTCTGAAGTAACAACATTGTAAATATGTCAAAGGTCCATCTGTGAAAGTTGTATCCTTTCACGACGCCTATTTCATCATATTTTTGAACAATTATTGCATATTTTTTATCAGGGAACTAAGGCCTTTTGTAGTGGCGGTGATCAAGCACTTAGAAGTGGAGACGGTTATGCTGATTTTGAAAACTTTGGCAGACTCAACGTTCTTGATTTACAAGTAATTATTTTCATACAGTAATTTTATTAGCTTGTTTGGTACCTAGTTCAGTTCAGTCTTGTGCCAGCTAGTTTCAAAACAAGGCTTATTTTCTTGTGGGTATTTGACAATTAGTCGAACACATTTCTTAGTTGAATATTTAGAATGTTTTCGGTTGGTTTGACAAGTGTACTCAAATTCCATTACAGGTGCAAATGCGGCGGCTTCCAAAGCCAGTAATTGCAATGGTAATTTTGTTATTTATACTTATCAATCATTGCTAAATTTGGAAATGGGAATGGTACGAATAACATTTTGTGTTGCCTCTTATAAGGTTGCAGGCTATGCTGTTGGCGGAGGGCATGTGTTGCACATGGTCTGTGATCTAACAATCGCTGCAGATAACGCTATTTTTGGTCAAACGGGTCCAAAGGTAAGCTGGTCAAACCATATAAATACACTTATATTTGACTAGTAATCGTTAATAATGTGTTGGTTGTGTGTAAAAGGTGGGAAGCTTTGATGCTGGCTATGGGAGTTCCATAATGTCACGATTGGTGAGCTTTCATCTAATTCATATTAATAATTTGATACTAAGCATGTTGTGTTTACCATTGAATTTTCTCTTCATTAATAATCACTTTGTGGCTAAGCAGGTAGGGCCTAAAAAAGCTCGTGAGATGTGGTTTTTGGCACGGTTTTACACTGCTCAAGAAGCAGAAAAGATGGGACTGATCAATACCGTGGTACCTGTAAGTTCATTTTCATTCATATAATCACGATCTATGTGTTCATTATTTTTAAAACGGGCATACTGTATGTGAAGGAACGTACGTTAGTCGATACTTAGATTGGGCTAATTCAGTACTGAGAATTTTTTTATTCATGTTTTAGCTAGAAAAGCTAGAACAGGAAACAGTTAAATGGTGCAGGGAGATTATAAGAAACAGCCCAACTGCCATTCGGGTGCTAAAATCATCCTTAAATGCAGTCGATGATGGGCATGCTGGGCACCAGGTATTCTCATTCAGCACTTTTGCCATCTTGATAATCATTTCAATTGCTCATTTTCTTATTCCTAATAAAATGGTTCATGTATTTCTTGTTCAGGAACTAGGAGGAAATGCAACTCTCATTTTCTATGGAACTGAAGAAGGTAATGAGGGGAAGACGGCATACATGGAACGTGAGGCCTCAAACTTTTCAAAGTTCCTCGGCGACCATAAACTCATTGAACTATTCTTAAATAATTGGCTGAATCTTTATTCTTTTAGAATGGAATTGTGTAATTGTTTGAACCAACATAAAAACATCTTTTTGTATTTGCTTTCTATCAAAACGATATGTTTGTTAACAGTCAGACGAGGCTATTAACGGCTGAACATGTATCCTAAGTATTAAGCATGAAGGCTTAGTTAGTGTTGGAAATTAGCTAAGAAAATTATTATTCGCCAACTTTTGACACATTTGATTATATGTGTGTATTACACATATAAGTATTAGTTTGTGGGTTTGTTTTCTTCTTGACGAGTATTTCATGGTTTTACTTTTGTCCCACATCGGAGTTTGATTAAACTTTGAAGTGGGTTATATAATAGAACAAATTGATGTAAGAATAAGTGATAGCCAGGGAAACAGAGCTCAAGCTTGACTTATGAGTTTTGACTCACTTCATTTACTTTTTTATTATTATTTTAAAAGGCCAAGCTTGACTTATGAGTTTTGACTCACTTCATTTACTTTTATTATTATTTTAAAAGGCCAAGCTTGACTTATGAGTTTTGACTCACTTCATTTACTTTTTATTATTATTTTTAAAGGCCAAGCTTGACTTGTTTAAGGAAAAAAGTATTTTTAAAAAGTCAAAGCATAAAAATGTGATAAAAGTGAGCCTAATCACTCTTTGGTATGAAATTGGACTCGAACTCAGGCTCGTTCTAGCTGAATCGAATTGAGCTTGACCTTCAAACCTTAATTACTCGTTTTTGAGATGTATGAGTTTGACAACCTAACGTTTATGTAATTTTTTTTACAATCTAATGTTTATGTAATTTGTAATCTGTTTTTAGATTGATAAGAATGTATATGCTCTCTTACGATTAGTACTTTAGAAATATTTTTTGTTTCAATCTATAACAATCATAAGTTATAATCTTATCTGAAGTTCTAAGGATATTTGAGAATAAAATTCACGCAATATATCAGCTGCATTTGTCAAACGATTTTTACCCAGCACCAATGATGAGACTTAATGGATGGTTCAAGCTCATTGTTCATTGGGCTTGCTTTGCAGCTTGCAAAATAAGTTTAATTTTAGAGAAATGTTTAGAAACATATATAGATCGTGCATAGACTGATAGAAGTCTAACACTTGGTATCAAATGAATATATGTGCTCCACTTTGTATGGCCAATGAATTGCTGAAGCTCAACAATTAGTCGGTGGTATTGCTTTGCCAAAAAAGTTTATTACTCTATTAAATATTACTAGTATTAAGAAACATGCATTAGATCGTGCATTGAACTCTAACGCTTGGTATCAAATGAAGATATGTGCTCCACCATGTATGGTCTCAATATATTTGATAAAATAAATATGAAATCATTAATGAGTATAGAATGTTGATGTGCAAACTTCCAGGGCCAGTAGGATATATTCTGTACTTCTTGTGAAGGTTTTTGTTGTGCCAATGTTTCAAAAGGAAGTGTCATTGTCATAAAATGAAGTTGTATTTGTTCCATCAATTTTGTGTTAAAAATATTAGCTATCATATTTCAAGTGTAAAGAAAGAGATAAATAAAGTGGTTGTTATTAGGGGCGGCTCAACCTTCATCGGGGCTTAAAAATAAACTCTAAAACGGAGCCTTTTTTATTAAGGTTATTTGCCGAAAAATTGTTTATGTGAAATTTAAGTTTCTAGCTTCTTTTTTTTTTGTTGCGAAATCTTTGATATTTGTTGCCATCTCATTATTTTAGACCTTTTATACTTTGCTTCTTTTTCCTCTTTTTATAAGATCCTAATCTTGTTTGTATGATACCATTCTCACATTGGGCATATAGTATCAATAATTTTACATTCTTTTGACTTGTTTAATCAAAGATTGGTGGGTAATAGGCATTTGTAGACACGAATAAATTTTTGGATCTTGTAGGATCGAGCACACTAGAAAATGTAGACTAAATGGATGTCGACTACCAAAAAGCTTTTGATTTGCAGAATATGTGCGAGAGTTATGTTTTAACTAAGTCTCGTCTAAATAGATGTGAGATAGATTTATACAATTGTAAATGCATGAAGTTTTTTCCTGTTTAGGTTATTTGGAGGTGAACTTTTTTGACTCAGATGTATTCGGTCTCATCAGATTAATCTTGTGATTGTTTCCGACTCTTTTTAGTCACCTCAAATATACACACTTAACGAGGTTTGAACGTTTGACATTTAGTGAGAAAATCAAAAAATTTACCACCAGAGTATTGAGTGATGGTTTAGATTTATACGATTGTGTAAAAAGTATACACAAATGGGTGTGCGGATTTGTGTTTCAATAAAAAATGGTGTGATCCGCTTTAGTCAGGTAGTGTTAAATTAAAAGCACAAAAGTAATTTATTAGTTATTACATGTAAAAATCTATGAACAAAAGATAAAGAACTATGTCATACTTGTCACATAGGTTGAATAGCACATTGACCGACCCACGTACATCTTGTGTAGTGACATTGAAATGCAAACTTGTAATTAAAAGTAAAGATAAATAACTACCTGTACACTTGATACGGAATCAATTTTCCTCTATGCAATCACGCTTGCCACACTCTCTATTCCATCTAATCACATTGATCATACACATTTCACAAGTGGTGAGTGATGACCACTCCTAATTACCAACATTGTCAATCCGACAAGCCCCAACGATTTAAAATATCTTCATCACCCACTATTCAACAATAAACCTCAATGCTCTTTGTATGTTATAACATATATGCTTACTCGCTAGATACCACAAGTCTGTACTAAAAAACGGTACATGTGTGAGATATATGTCTCTACCATCCATAGTGGTGGTTCAAGTCACGTGTAACTTACGCGGTGTGTGAGATTGTGTAGCTTAAGTATAAATTGTGGTTTATTGGTATGGTGCTCTCCCAAAAATCACGAGATTTGAGTTCAAATCTCAATGAATAAACATCTTAAAGGACCGAGTCTTCAAAGTGTTACAGAATATTGATTAAACCATGTACATCAAAGAAAAAATATGAAACTTTCAAATACAACTATGTGGTTTGCCAAGTTTTAAGGTTTATATCTTTGTTAGAAAAGTTGGGACATATACATCCCTCGTCAATAAACGTTAGACAATATACATCACTAAGGATGAACGATGCAATTTTTTCCCGTTATATGCTACATGAGCCTAACGTGAGGGGTGTGTTTAACTTTTTACTTCTAAGAGGGATGTATTTTTCGGTTTATTATTACGTGCACAAACACCAACATATCTTCTTCGCCCTTTTTCTTCTTCAAGCACACACTCATAATTCCATATCTAATTTTGTTTTGTGATTGTTGGCGGTGGTTAATTTAGAGAGGGAGATACTCATTATCTTCATTTCAAAAAATAAAAATAAAAAACATTAACATAAACAACTTAACATTTTCACCAAAACCATACATGAACACGAACATTGTAAAATTATTGAATTGATTAGTGAATATTGTATGATTACAATATAAATGATGATATGACGGGCTATGCCTCCCAATAATATTACATGACTAGTATGTTTATTACTCATGCTAGACGTGCCATTGGTATACCACAAAGATTGGTTTTGTGAATCATGCATGCGAGAAGTATTATCATGAATGAATTGGCAAACATTACCAAACTTACAAAAGCCTTTAGCAAAATTAAAGCACACCTAGGGTTCAAAGTTACGTTGAGTGATCTGATTATCATGTCCATTCTCTCTTCGGGATGTACCATTCTCGGCTAGTAGGACGGTAGGAGACGAAAAGGTAGCAGTAGCATTTCTCTTTTCAGGCATTCTTGTCCGTGTAAGAATTAGGAATTCCTCTTCCAAAGGTTATGTCTTGGACTTCAATCTCATTTCTTTAGTAGTGACCATAGACAATATCGTATTAAGTTCTAGGAAAGGATCCAGATGAGCAATAATTCAACAACTTGTTCATATTTATCACCTATGCGATTAATAGCATAAGTAACCACATCATCATTGCTCAAAGGCGACCCAATATTCCTCAAAAGAGTAGCAATGGACTTGATCTTTCGAAAGTAAGCATCCACAGAAAGATCACCAAGTTGTATCATCCATACATTTAAAGCAATGGTTTTGTGCGGTTTTTTTATCAAAGGATGTGGTTTCAAGATGATTGATGCGCGTACGAAGTGCGTTCGGGGTCAAAGGAAACTTCCTTTTCGTCGAGCAAGTTTTTCAACCTCCTAGGCAGTGAACATAATCGTTGTAGTGTAGTATTGAGTAAGCCTCGGGGATTGATATCGTTCTCTAGGGGAATAGGAATGCTAGTAAGAAATGTATGACAAGAAGGTGGGGGTTGAGGATGATTTTTTTTTTTTATATATTTTTATGGTTTTTTAGAAAGCTAAGGTAAATATCTCGGGGCAATTGGTTGGGGGTGGTACTTCTACCAATTACTCTATTTATCTAATTATCTAGTTACTACGGGTAGCTATGTCTATTTTGATGTGTGCTCGTATGATGATTAAAAATGTGTTTACCTAGATACTATTACTCCCTAGTTATCTTTTATTGGTCGGTTGAATTGTCACACCTTATCTTAACATGTTGTATTCCTAAGGTCGTAGGTATCGTATTCCCTAGTTCTTTGAGGTTATCTCTTATACAACCTACGGAATCAAGAAGCCTTGGCTATTTCATCCATAGACCATATCCTCATAAAGCATACTCAAGCATTAAATACAACGAATGATGCCTAGTTGCACTCCTAAGCCAATTTACAATTAAGATAAGAAAAAACGTAATAATAATCAATAACTAGGTTTCATAGATCTAAGCAAATACACAAGAAATTTAGCTAGACATGGTAAACAAGCAAGCATACATACAATCAATCGAATAAGGGATAGACATAATGTTACTTTGGATTAAAATACTTATCTCGATGTGTAAAATAGGGTATGGGACCCCACGACATCGTCAATTCGGACTACAAACGATTTAGGGTTTTTCTCCAAAAGTCTACCTCCTAAATGCGTAAAAATCAAATTATATATAGATTTACAAATGCGACGTCACCTTTTGATGGGGCCACGTCACGCCATCATTAGGGTTTCGTCTGGGCCAAGTCGATGGGACGGCGGCCACCTAGAGTTGTGGCGCCATCGGTCTTCGTTGGGACGTCGTCTTGATTCTAGATCCGGGCCGCCCGAGATGAAAACTGTGGTGACGCCTTCTTCTTTAAGGCGTGACGCCATCAGGTTATGTGAACAAAATTTTCACTGAGCCGTCGCGTGCATGTTTTGATCAAGTCTTCATATAGGGACGGTGTCGCCCTTTGATTGGGACGCCGTCAGGTACTGTTGATTAGCTTTGAGTGGCTTCGATCTTGACTTTGTCATTTTCTTCATGTATTTGCTCCTTTTCGTCCAAATATGCTTCATTCCAGCATTTTGCTTCCAAGAGACCTAAAAAGTGAAAAGGAACGAAATTAAGCAGTAATGGATATAAAAGTGGTCGATTTAGGGCTTAAATGATCCCCTAAAAGCGTACGTTTTAAATCCTTATCAATGATTAAGGTCGGCAATTTTGACACGAAACTCATTATTACCTATTACCGACTCGGTCTTAACAGTTCGTGTTCGACCTTTAATAGGTTTCGTGTCTTAATGTGTCCGACTCGTTAAGACTGTTAGGACCTCGTTAAAATTAAAATATATATATAAGCCTTGAAATTACAACAAACCCTACTCATTTACCCACTCACTTAAAATCCGCCTCCCCTTCCCTCTCAATCTCTCTCTCGACTCATGCGAGAATCAAGACCCACACCTGTGTAAAATTAGCTTATACATAATTACATATATCGATTTCGTTCAACAATCAACTGATTCGACCCCGATTCTTTAATAACTTCATCTTTAATTACATTATATCGACTGTGTGAAAACGTAGAGGGGGGGTGAATACGTTACCGTTTAAAAACGTTAGATCTTTTGTATCAAATCGTTTATGAAGCTTGTTATAATATGAAAGTACCAATTATTGTTTGTAACTAATATAAAGCATAGTAAACCAAGTTGTCACACAAGCATAAACATCAAACCACATCACAAGCAATTATAAAAGTTAAGAGATAAAGAAAGGAAAGTGCAAACCGAACACGAGGATTTATAGTGGTTCGGTCACGGATCTCCTTTCCGCCCCTACTCCACTCCCGAGTACCCAACTCGAGAGTTACTTCACTAAATCAACAAGCTCCCTTCTCTGCGGAGAAAACCTTACAATCGTCCGCTACACTTTTCGGTAGACAAAGCTAAATACCGGGTTCTAGTTCGAGGTAGAACCAACCTAACGTCGCTTATACAATATTTCCGACACTAAGCTAGATGTCGAGTTCTTTTCAAGGGTACAACCACTCCCACTATGTTTTATGGCCCAACATAACAAACCTTGTGTTTTATGGTACAAACACATAAACCATCTAATCTAGTTTGGTGAAAGTGTTGTGATGATGCAATGATGTTTACAATGATGATCCATGACATAAATGTCTAATGGATATGAATGACTAATCTAAATGATCTTCTTAATAAGAAGTCTTCAATCAATGAGGATATCAAGAGATCTTGAATCTTCATATGTTGATATGCTTTGGTGAATGAGGATGGCTAGATCTCCAAGCTTTCCTTGGTTGATCAAAATGTAAAGTATGCTTACAACAAAGATGAATGTTAGAAGCATTATGATCATGTGATGATAAGGGTGATTAATGTATGTTACTACATGGTTATCTTATAGATCTAAAAGATGAAAGAAAGATAGAAAGAATGTGTTGTTGGAAGGGATGGTTGAAATGAGAAGACAATGGGCTCTATTTATAGCCAAAAATGTAATCTAAAAAATAATACTTTATTAGATTTGATATCTTAGAATATCTTTCAAGATCTTACAAATCTAACCAAATATTGACCAAATCTTCTAAAGATATGATGATGCATGAAGTGATGTAAAATTATATTTTCATTTAGATTAAAATGTTCATGAAAATAAACTTGTAAAATGTATTATGTAACTAGTTTATAAAAGTCTAATTGCCTTTTATAAAATAAAATATCTAGTTAGGTGCTTGTCAAAATAATATATATTTTGTCAAGTGTAAGTAAACTTTAGTACTTGTATGAATATTATAGTTAGTTTACTTGTACAAATAAAAGTATATATTTGTTAGACATTTTACAAAAGATGTATTTGTATAAAATACTTGTGAATGCAAGATGTAAAATAAGGTTCGAAATAGAATGGTTAACCTATTAAAATACTTAGTGACTCTAAACGTTTTTAAACATTCTAAATGATTTGTTAATGGGTTTGATCATAATGCCACATAACAAACATGTACGAACCTCGTGTTGTAACATACGAGGACTTGAGACATCGAGAGGTGTTGAATGTATGTTGAGACAAATGTGATTACAAGTAACTTGTACATTTTACGTTATGTATTACAAGTTACATGTTTATCATCAATCAAAACAAACGAGATCAGTATAGATTAAATATCGTAATATTTGCACTAACAATCTCCCCTTTTGATGATGAAAAGATATGTAAACGTAATAGAAAGTAAAATGTAAAAAGTTACTTGCATCCTTACTACCTTTACATTACCTTCTCCGCTTACACTCTTCTCCCCTTTGTCGAAACAAAAGGCGTGTCCTGGAGTTTAACTTCATTTCTCCCCAAAAGGCGAGCTTGCATCATCCCTAGTGAAGTTAAATCATCTACTTAATCCGCTCCTTGTTAGGTAGTGGATCCATGGATCAAATAAAGAGGCTTAACATACATCAAGGTTAGTTTTATGCAACAAAATTATGAGAAATATATGAAAAAAGCATAGCAATGTTAGCTTATTTTCTCCACTTTTATTGAAGCAAAAATGCTTGTTGAAAGTGAGAATGATGCTAAATGCGCATGCTCCCCTGACGGTTGCTCCCCCTTGTTTGAGGCGCCGAGGATATGATTAAAACCTAAAAACAAATATTAGTGCAAAACTATATTCGTCATTGACGAGTAAGTGATATACAACAAAAGTGTGTATAAGATGCATTCAAGAAATTCTTGACGAAAGCTCCCTTGCTCTAGGTCGTCAAATGAACCTTCAAAATAAATATTAGTATAATAGAAGCTTTGTCTTTAGACAAATATGTCATATACAAACAAGTGTATAGGCGATGCAATATGAGTCCTTAAAGGATATTCCTCCTTGTTCGAGGTGTCAAGAAGCACCTAAAATAAGAAAAATAATTGATGCAAACTTCATCCTTAGATGAGTAAGTTATATACAATCGAGTGTATATGATGATGAACCTACAATGAAAACATTAGTGTAATATATTTCATCTTTTTCACAAAGAAAAATAAGATGTATATATGTGATAAATGATATAATCAAAGATCTCATGAAGAGTAGTCTCCAATTACAATCATAAGAAAAGTGAGAATATAATATGATAAAATCCTACAAAATAGTTCCTAGAAAGAAGATATGAAGTCTTCCACCGGGTGTGCCACGAGTGGTGCTAGTGTTGGTGTCGGTTTACTAGTAGGATTCATGTGGTGATGATAGATAACTCGAGATTTACAAAAGTAAGTTTTCGCTAATCCATGGTGGTGATGAGTAGTGAAAGTGGTGATGGAAGGTGGTGGTGATTAGGTAGGAAGCTATTAAGGAGTTAGAAACTCGTATGTATAGCAAATATAAAAATATGGACTCATGCAATCCTTTCGCTATGTCAAGTGACCAAAGCTAAGAAGAAGAAAATATGAATGGACATTGCATTTCAATGATGCATAAGGTTATGATTTGAATGATTTATTGATGCTAATGACCTATTGTTTTGAGCAAGTTCTCATATGCTTCAACCCAAGAGTAATCAATAATGTGTTCTATCTAAGAATATATAAAAGTGATAACATGAAGATAAATTCGCTCATTGATTGACATGAATTATAAAAATGACCTATTCTAGGTGACAATGGGAAAGGTAGTATTAGCATGGTTTTGACCGACATGGATGATTATCACTTTGAAAGAAGTGAAGACAATATGGAAAATACTAATAATAATAATAATGAGTACCTATACGAGGATGAGAATGACATCATATAAGTGAGAGTTGGATGGACCAACGTGTTGGAAATGGTCGCTTTTGATTAATATATCGTTTGCAATCGACAATGACATGCATGATATATGTCAAGCTAGAAAAGGATAAGATCCTATGATGGTGTTATAGATAGTGAAGTTGTAAAGTGCTAGTTTAAGGAAAATCCTAGATTCGTTGATTGTGGAGATGAAGAAGTTTGTAAAACACATGATGTGTTTTTCACTTTGATGAGTATTGGTGCAAACTTGTGATATAAGGTTAAAGATGTTGAACTAGTTGTGGTTTCGTGAACCGGTTTTAGCTAAGTGGTGTTTACCTATGTGTTGGTATTTTAGAGTCTAAGAGACATAAATTTTGACAAAAGACAATTATGTGAATGGATTTCTCCCCTTAATTGGTGGACATCCAACATAATGTGTAATGTATCAAACAAGGAATGACAATAAAGTGTTTAGGAGGTTATTCGGGTTAACGAAAGAGTGAGCTTAGTGATGTTTTTCTGGAAGATGGTTTGCATACAATGAACTTCATCCTTAAAGTCACATACCTCTTCTCGATTAACACGAGATGATCGTATGATGAGGCATGTGGTTTCCTAATAGGAAGTGAAGAGGATTAGAGTATTGTTATAACTAAATAATGATGGAGATGATTTTTGGAAGCGCAAGCAAAAAGAGATTGGAAAGAGGTCGGTTGAAAAAAATGCAAAGCCAACCCTCTAGAACTTAATTCTATATGCTTTTAAACTATTTGCAAGTGTAGGGGTCCCATAAAGCATAATATTAATCTATGTAGCAATAAAGGGATTATGCAAAGTGAGCATATAAAGTTAGAACCAAGTGAGATAACAAATAATTTGTTATCAACCTACAAAACAAATTTGTTAGTGACAAAAGATGTTAACATGATAGAAATCAAATGATAACATATTATATAAGCAAAACAACATATTGCACTTAGTAGACAAGAAATCACCACACAAGATAGCATCAAAACAACCATATTATGCAAGAATAAGACTTTATTCAAGACATTTCATTATGAGATTGTTTTGTCGTTAGACTAGACACTTAAGCATACTTGGATATACAATAATCTATGTGATTAATTTGTAAGATAAAAGGCTTCTAAAAGTTAGTCATACCAAGAGCACTTTGACAGATTATATGTGCACACGTAGCAAACAAATAGTGTGACAAGAAGCAAAAGAAACAAGATGAAAGATTCATGCAAGCCATGTTTAAGACATAAAAATTTGGAACATGTATCATTTGGATCGCATTACATAGATGTAATGAATGCCAACTAATAGCTTCCAAACACAAATATATCATATCAAAACTTATCACGTATCAAAATGGCATATTATGAGTTCATAAGTAACATGTTAATCATGCTAAAATTAATTCAAAATTAAGTATCATGCAAATAAAGTTTAGGTTTAAACGTTTAGTAGCATGAAACAAGAATACAAGCATTATAAAGATAAAACCGTACTAAGGTTTACACATTTGACTTGTTATCAAACACTAAGATAATGTCAAATCAACTTATCGATAAACAAGAACATGTAATCAACACATGTAAGTACAATGCAAGTGGTTTTACTAAGGTTTACATATGACTAGTTATCAAACACTAAGATAATGTCAAATCAACTTATCGTATCAAACAAGAACATATAATCAACACATGTAAGTGCAATGCAAGTGGTTTTAAAAGAAAAGTCATATATACTACTTGTTTGATTAGTATTCCTAAGGCGAGGCAAACTATCAATGTTTTAACACTTACTTTAGGCAAGTATAGGAAAATGATTTTTCAAGTTGGAGAATGAATATGAGACTATTACTAGCGGTGCTCAATTAAGGCTAAACACGACCATTTTTACGGGTGATTCCACATACCCAACTTCTCCGTGAAGCAATTCAACCGTTAGGTCAAATTGAGTTTCTAGTGCAATAGGTTCTCCAAAGAGTCATTCTCATGTTAAAGATGGGAATTCCTACTTTTCCTATTAAAGTGCATAAAAGATGATAGTTTACAAATACTTGGCTTAATTTGACACAACTAATATGCAATATAACTAAGGTGATGAAGATGTCATGTTATATACATGAATTTTATCAATGGTGTGTTGATAAACAATATGTTTTAATCTTGTGTTTAATCTAAGGTTGTTCAAATTACATAGCTAATTGTATGATCTAATGGATGACATCTTTATGCTGAGTTGAAATGTATACTTTAAATGTGATTTGATTATCTAAGACTAGGAATGGAATATGTTAAATTAAGAACGTTCTCAAGAAATCTCCTTTTATTTAACAAGAATCTAAATAAGGTTACCACTTCAATAGATCATGTGTATGTTCTAAAGATGTAGTTTTAACCTTGATGCACAAGATTTGAGCAAGGTTAGGTTATGATGTATGCTTGAAAGGAAATGGATACAAATAGTATCTTTCAACAACGATGGGATAAAGTTATCATGCTTATGAAAATAAGTATGACAAGATGAATTGATATGCTAGTTCATAGAACTTGTGGATGTTCGTTTCAAGATCATTTAGCCAATGAGGTGTAATGAAATCTCTTGTAACATAACCATTTATGTCGCAAGGATAGAATGATGCATAGAATATACAATATCCTTTTAACAAGATGAATACTTAACGCATAATTTCTTAAGCATAATGTTTTTCAAAACATCATGTTTTCCTAAATGAAGATATGAAGCCAAAGTGTTTGAATCGGATAGTCCCGTCTAAATAAACTTGGTCTCAAGATTATATTCACTAGATGATGACAAGAGGAATTCACCTGAGTTTCTTATGTATACTCCTCAAGAGTCATTGTTGTGGGTGTATGATGTTGGTTTTGAGATTGCATTTAACATATGTTGTTAAAGTGTTGATTTGAGGTTTAACAAATTTATGCGAAGTTTAACGACAAAGTATTACTAATACTTTGATAATTTGTGAAGGTAGTACTACTTATACCTAGTGGAAATTGGCAACAATTACCAAGAGCACCATGCTTATTTGATAGTTGAGGTTCTAGCCGTAATGAATTATCTAAGTCCTTATATGTGGGAAAGGATGGTTGAGTTTGTTCAAACGTGCATTTGATTCAGTACAAGTGTTGGACACAAGGGCTTTTAGATCAATACACTCAACGAATTCAAATGATGGTAAGGATGGTGGATTAGTTGATCTAGGTGGTAGGTCTTCTAGTGTGTCTAAATAAGGATGTGGTGATGTAGGGGTTTGTTGTGCTATGGGAGTACTTAGGTTGATTATTTTTCCATAGATGTTGAACACAAAAAAATACGGATACTAATTCTTATGGTTCATTGGTTGCTAAAACTAGTGGGTGAAGTGCTTGAAGTTTTGGTCATGTCTACGGCTTAGGGTCGAGGTATAGGTTCATCTTGAAAGAGGCACGTTTGGTTTAAAGGATGCTCTTGAAGTTCATGAGCAACACGCTTAATGGTGTCAAAAGATGGAAGAGGGATAGTAGGTGTCAAAGAGGATAAGTAGCACGCTGGGTTGTTTGTTTTGGATAAGTGTTTGATTCATTTTAGGATTAGTGTTTTAACATGTGTTGTTAAAATACTTGGTGTTGATTTTCGGATATGACTTTTAATGACTACAATCGAAGTCGATATACTTGAATATTTGGATGAAATACTTAAGTTGTCAATCCTACCTTGTTGAGACTATGGAGCTTAGATTGCACTCGAGGATAACAAGACTCTTTAACATACATGTGAGTTATGACTCGATGTAAATGCCTATCGCCTTGGAGGATGACACATTATTTTCATGTTAACCAAGTGAGGCAATACATGTAGATACAAAATAATATCTAAAGTCATATGTTAGACTGTGTATGATATCTTTGCAAATAATGAGTCCAGATTAGTCTAGGTGGCAAGTCATCTAAGTTATCCGCAAATAGATGAGAAGATGTTGGTGGTGTTACACAAAGTTCGATAGGTACAAGTTTTGGAAACTTTGGTAGTGAAGGTGTTTTGGATGGTTGTGAGGAAGTCATAATGGTGGGTGATTTTGGTGCATGGAGTTGGACTACTTAAGTTTAGAAAGTTCTTATCTCGAGTGGTGATGAGATGTCGAGAGGTGACTAGTCCGAGGATGAAGAGTTCAAGGTGACGAAGCAACAAGATCGAACGCTAATCCTAGTAGTTTTCTTAAGTGTCTTGTTTGAAGGTGATGAGGCTAAGGATTTAGTCATTTTGACTTTGCTTAAAGAAATGCTAAGCTTAAGGAGAATTAATAGTTGGAAGGTGAAATGACCATCCTAAATGTGTCGATTTATGGAACTAAGGATTCACGGAGATGTGTTTTATTTGATGTTAATTCATACAAGGATGATAGTTTCTAATGAGATGGAAGTGTCTAAGATCATGTTAAACATCCGGTTAATCCATTGAGGATGTGTTGAGTGAGATATGAAATATATGCATTAACAACTATCCTAGAAACGAAACTTGGTAAATTAGATTGGGATTTAGTAAAATTCAACAACTTACCGTGGGATCCACGACACCATTTCTTCACACAGTGGAACCCTTAAATTACGCCACCGGTCCGCCTGCATAAGTATGGCGGTACCAAAATGTATAGATGACGGTACCAACATTTTGGTGCCGTTCGATCCGCGGACACCGTAAAAGTTCATGACCCATTTTTAGGTGTCGGGAATTTTCCGAAACCTCAAATTTTGCTTAAAACACATGACACTAATTATTTCTAGTTAGGAAAAGTCGATAACACATACAAAACATAGTGGAGCATTGACTTTGACCAAGGGCTAACGGTTTTCACATAAAGGTGAAAATGGGTAAAATCTGATAACACTCGTGGTGCTATCCCCGCATAAACCGGTTAGCATACAACATTTTTCAAGTTATTTTATCATCCTACAAAGTAAACACGACCAAATAGTATCATACACCATTGTTTTTGTCCTTGTACCAAACACTCTTAAAACCTCCATTTTTCAAAGTACTTGACTAATTTACTTAATACTCATTGCTAATTGAGTTATGACATTTCATAAGTTATGCGAGATGTTATCATAACCTATGCAAAGAAAGTGATCTAATTCTACAAGCGATGGTAAAACAATTTTCCAACTTAATGCACAAAATCTAGCAAATGTCCTATTGTGCATAAACAAGAAATCGCCAAACAAGTGAATAAATAGCATGGCAAGATTGACACTTATATTATGTAAACAAACAAGTATAAACAACAATTTGAAAATAAGCAAGCAACATATATGCAAACAACATATACAAGTGGTCATTTAGCATAGATAACAAGAAAAACATTTTTCGTCATTTTTGCTTTAAGAATGACGATGTATACCAAGCTTGATTAGTTTCCTTTAAACATATTATCAAATTATTTAGTTTCAAAAGAAATTGTATCCAAGTTCTAAGAATACCAACTTAAATTACTTGACCAAAAATTGAGTTTTTATGTTAAAGCGAAGCTTAATATCTTAGATATACTGTAGTATTTGGTCTATTTTACCTATTTAAAATTTGACTCAGGCCATGAGAGTATTTTTAAATGAAAGTAGACTCAATTCCCTTTAAAATGATAGGTGGTTCGACTCTACTACGGACTTACGGTTAATAAGTTATGAATTTTTAAGTTGGCAAAATCACAGATCACAAGCACTCAAGGAACCAAAAGTTTACAAGCAAGGAGCCCTTTTTTGGTTCCGCCCAATCCGTGGTCTTCACAGTAAAGTTGAAAATGTACTTACTCATGGCGAAAAAGTGTAGGACTTACTAGATTTGATAGAAAAATATAATACACATATTTTGTTTATTATTTTTACTAATGCGACTTATCTAAACATTTAACAACAAAATTTCTAAGTATAATTAGCAAAACATTTTTCATATTATATTTCGCTTCAATGGTAATTTGATACATGGATCGCGGCTCATTTTAAAAACCATTTGTTTTGAAAATAAGAGCTACGAGGCTCGATACCAATTGTGAAAACTAGAGGGGTGAATACGCTACCGCTTAAAAAGCGTTAGATCTTTTGTATCAAATCGCTTGAAGCTTGTTATAATATGAAAGTACCAATTATTGTTTGTAACTAATATAAAGCATAGTAAACCAAGTTGTCACACAAGCATAAACATCAAACCACATCACAAGCAATTGTAAAGTAAAGAGATAAAGAAAGGAAAGTGCAAACCGAACACGAGGATTTATAGTGGTTCGGTCACGGATCTCCTTTCCGCCTACTCCACTCCCCGAGTACCCAACTCGAGAGTTACTTCACTAAATCAACAAGCTCCTTCTCACGGAGAAAACCTTACAATCGTCGCTACACTTTTTCCGTACAAAGCTAAATACCGGTTCTAGTTCGAGGTAGAACCAACCTAACGTCGCTTATACAATATTTCCGACACTAAGCTAGATGTCGAGTTCTTTTCAAGGGTACAACCACTCCCACTATGTTTATGGCCCAACATAACAAACCTTGTGTTTTATGGTACAAACACATAAACCATCTAATCTAGTTTGGTGAAAGTGTTGTGATGATGCAATGATGTTTATAATGATGATCCATGACATAAATGTCTAATGGATATGAATGACTAATCTAAATGATCTTATTAAATAAGAAGTCTTCAATCAATGAGGATATCAAGAGATCTTGAATCTTCATATGTTGATATGCTTTGGTGAATGAGGATGGCTAGATCTTCAAGCTTTCCTTGGTTGATCAAATGTAAAGTATGCTTACAACAAAGATGAATGTTAGAAGCATTATGATCATGTGATGATAAGGGTGATTAATGTATGTTACTACATGGTTATCTTATAGATCTAAAAGATGAAAGAAAGATAGAAAGAATGTGTTGTTGGAAGGGATGGTTGAAATGAGAAGACAATGGGCTCTATTTATAGCCAAAAATGTAATCTAAAAAATAATACTTTATTAGATTTGATATCTTAGAATATCTTTCAAGATCTTACAAATCTAACCAAATATTGACCAAATCTTCTAAAGATATGATGATGCATGAAGTGATGTAAAATTATATTTTCATTTAGATTAAAATGTTCATGAAAATAAACTTGTAAAATGTATTATGTAACTAGTTTATAAAAAGTCTAATTGCCTTTATAAAATAAAATATCTAGTTAGGTGCTTGTCAAAATAATATATATTTTGTCAAGTGTAAGTAAACTTTAGTACTTGTATGAATATTATAGTTAGTTTACTTGTACAAATAAAAGTATATATTTGTTAGACATTTTACAAAAGATGTATTTGTATAAAATACTTGTGAATGCAAGATGTAAAATAAGGTTCAAATAGAATGGTTAACCTATTAAAATACTTAGTGACTCTAAACGTATTTTAAACATTCTAAATGATTTGTTAATGGGTTTGATCATAATGCCACATAACAAACATGTACGAACCTGTGTTGTAACATACGAGGACTTGAGACATCGAGAGGTGTTGAATGTATGTTGAGACAAATGTGATTACAAGTAACTTGTACATTTTACGTTATGTATTACAAGTTACATGTTTATCATCAATCAAAACAAACGAGACTGTATAGATTAAATATCGTAATATTTGCACTAACAGACTGATTCGTTAATAACTTCATCTTTAATTACATTATATCGATTGTTTGATTTCTTAATTAAAATGCTACTCTTGCTGATATATATTTGTATTAATTAAGAGTTTTCTGAACTTTTGTAATGTTAAGATTTATTATCATTATGTATTAGTTAAGACTTAAGATTTGTGAAATTGTGATGTGATAATGTTCTGAAATTGTATGTTTCTGTAGGTCCACGACAGAGTGATAGTTCTTTCTATGCATGTTAAGTGTTACTGTGTTCTTAACAGTCTTTAATGTGTTAACTGCTTATTTTCGTGTCGTGTTCGTGTTTGAGAAAATGACACGATAAGCTAATGTGTCGTGTTCGGTTTGACCTTAACAGTTCGTGTCTTAACAGTTCGTGGACTGTTATGCCACCTATCAATGATCCCAAGCACCTTTAATGCTTTTGGATTAGCAACAACTAGATGTTCTGAAGAGCATCCAGAGGGTTAAAAAGATCCAATATTTGACAATGGAATCGGCTATAAGCCATTCGGGAGTAGGAGAAGTCGCAACAGTCGCGATAGTGGATTTTCCTTTGATATGAGTAAGAACCACAAAACCTTCACAATGGTTTTTAAAAAAATAACACCAAGAGGAATAATTAAGTTTGTCAACATCCAAATTGACAGGCACAAAAGGGGTGATGTTGTTAATAGTCAGTCGTTTGTCGGTTAGGAATAAAGTTGGTGGAGGAATTGGACCACCATGATGCTTATGTGATTGATAGGGCATAGTTATGGTTTATAAAAAATAAAAAGTCGACTAAAAACTAAGGGATGGAGAATAATGGCAAAATAGACGGGTTGGGTCGGATCATATCATGGGTCTATATGAGTTTGGGTTTAAACGGTATGGGTCCGTGTAGATGGGTCTTCTAGAATGTGTCTAAATGAGTCTAGGTCTAGAAGGGTTGGGTCCGTGTCTAGATAGGTTTTTTGTCATTTTCAAAATTTTTTCTTTAAAAAGTTCTAATTTTTTTCCGCCAAACCCGCTTAAAGTCGTTGGGTAATTGTTAGTATATAATTACATTTTCTATCAAATAATCTAGGGGTGTTCACGGATAGGGTAATATCCACCGTAACCGAAAACCGAAACCAAACCGAACCGAAAAAACATAACAGAATTCGTAACCGAATCGAACTAAATATTCGGTGCTCCATTTTATTTCCCATTGAGGCCGAACCTAAACATGTGGTTATCGGTTTCGATATGGTTATGGCAATGGAAACCGAAAACCGAACGGAAAACCAAATTCTTATAAATATATATTTTTTCTATGCATTGATATGAAAAAAAATACTAAAACTCTTTCTTTTAGTATAAATATAACATTTTTCTATGTATTTATATGAAAAAAAAAATACTAAAACTCTTTTTTAGTATAAATATATCATTATTTAAGTTTGAAAATAAATTTCGTACTAAAAATATATATAATTAAATAAAAAAATAATTAAATTTATGTAATTCGGCTTATTCAGTTCGGTTTTCGGTTATAGGGTTCGGTTTTCAGTTTCAGTTCAGTTGAGTCAAATTTGAATTCGGTTCGGTTCGGTTGTCGGCTTGACCCAGAAAAAAATTAACCGAATAAATCGAATAACCCGATAACCGAACCGATGAAAACCCTAAAATAATCAATTAGACCCATTATAATATTTAGGCATACCCGACTAGACTCAATCCCTAATATATATTTACCCAACTAGACTCATCCCCTAATATATATTTACCTAACTGACCCATTTTAACCAATGGGTCTCAAATTGTTACCTCTAAGAGAGAGGTAGGGGTCGACTAGGGTTAGAAAATTTAAGAGAAAATGATCTTAGGCCTCCCAATAACATTATAATGAGCCCAAATTAATAATAACACACTAACAAACACCGCCACTAGAACCCCACCACCGCAACCACCACCGTGAAACCGCCACAACCACCACAAAACCCTACACATATCTATATATATACTACAAGCATTTGAGACGTTTTATAAATAAAAAAAAAAAAAAAAAAAAAAAAAAATTAATGTAAAATTTGAAAATTTAACTCTCATTTAAACCATATATTAACCCTTTCAATAATTGTATATTTTAACATAATTGTTTATAAGAAAAGATCACTAAACTTATAATGTAACGCCCGACCCGCCAGGGTAAAGGAATCATGAGAATGGTGTATATCAAAGCAAACATAAATAACCAAAAGAAGTCTTAACATAAATGCGGAAATAATCCAAGTCAAATGACTTCAATACATAGGTCCCAATGAAACGAAATAAACTTCAACATAATATCCGAAATAAAATAAGTCTTAATGGCATCATAAGAAATCAAAGCTAAAATCTCTAAGGTAAGTCCACTCAAGCACTCATCCCAGCAACCCGAACCCAATGCTAGATACCGCCGGAAGAAAAGAAAAGGCGCCGAGCTTCAAAAGCCCAGTGAACAAATATGAAAGCAAAAGCGAATACTAATCGATAACGAATATGAAATAAAGTGAATGAGCGATAGCAAAATCATAATCATTTTCAAAGTATAAATCGAATTTCAAATAAAGTTTATAGTCAACTACCACGAGCCCGTAAACATATATCGATCATATTCATATTCACATAAGGCAACATTTGTAGGAGACCTACCATAGTTATGAAGGACGTGCATGCACGCAAAGATCAATCATCGACAATGATAACATATAACGATAATGATCTAGGATGCATCCATACGCCTTCCTACATATTCACAAATATGCTTCACCATCCGTAGACGTGGCGTAACATCACTCTATCGCCTAGAGTCATATCGAGTGCATCATCGATACGGACATGGAACCCCATGACTAGTTAAATATTTGGCTCGGGTGTCAAACTATCTTAGGTCAAATCGTAATGTCATAATCGACATGATCATCTTTTATCGAAAATTATTCATGTTTCCAAAATCATAGTTTTCATATCGAGATAGTTCAAAATCGATGTTTCATAATTCGTAAATCGAGTTCGGATAAGCAATAGCTCAAACAAATCGGATTTGGGATTCATAGCAAAGGCTTAGGAAACCCTAATACGAAAGAAAACATTAAGAGGAAACCTCATCGAAAGGTCATAATATCAGACCTTATTCCAACGCAAATGATCAAAAGCGTAAAGACGAAAGGCAAAGGATTACTCCCTTCACAAAACCTATAGACATTAACATTCGCCCAAGTTATTTATGATTTCGTAATCACAAAATGATCTTTTAATATTTGGTGTTCATAATTAATGATCTTCATACTTTAGAGTTTTATTAAATGAGACTTAAGTATTTTATAATTAATGTTGTAGATTAGGGTTCGTTATGTCATTTATTAAAGTCTATGTTTAAATGTGAAAATAGTTTATAAGTCATAACTCACACATGAAATAACGAATTACTATATTTAATACAAACCCTAATCGACTCTCATTTATGTTCTAGGGTTTTCTTATTCTTTAATATCTCATTAATATGTATTTACTTTACATGTTACGTCTTAATGACTCGCTACTTAACCTAATACGTAATTGATAACCATCTTTCCTTTTACACTTTACCATGCACGCTTATGATTTCATGCACCATAAGTTATTAGGGTTTAGTATACTTTATTCGGTTCCCATATTTAACCTAGGGTTTATGTTTACATGACCTTTACTCGCTTATTACACATCCAAAACTCATGTACATGTATTCGGTTCAACTAGGGTTTCGCTAGCAAGTCATACGCAAGTCTTAGCTCATCTAAACATGTTATATATTCAAGTTATAACGTTTTACATAGGCCGAATAGATTACAAATGGTTCGGTCCTAACTTATGCATGGTTCGGCCTAGATTAACTCAACATATACATGACCCGATTCAATATTACATCTTACGTTACATGTTCCTTATTAGTTACAAGGTTTAATTCATTAAGGTTTGCCTTTGTTTTTGATTTACACCTCTCGGCCACAAGAAAAAGAAAACAAAACGCGACCAAACAAACTATAGCTCGACATATACATGCAAGGTACGTTAAAGGAAGTCGAATAAACGTTATACCTTAACTCGTTGAAGCAAAACTCGACTCCAAGGGTCTCTTGAGGTTCGGCCGAATGAAAACAAAGAGAGAAGAGAGGCAAAACAAAAACTAGGGTTTCAATTTAATGATTATGTCATGTATTTATAGTTGTAGCATTTAGTTTAGGTTTAGGAAAGGGTTGGGTTTGGGTCGGCTTGGTCCAACCGAACACACAAGCTCACCCACAATGGGCTTCGGCCCTTGGTCTCACGAACACAAAACAAACGCCCCTCTTGGGCTTCTCTTGGTCCTCGGCTTGGCGCAAAACAAACAAAACAACGAGCCCGTCCGACAAATAAACGGCCCAACATTATTAGCAAAACGTTTAAGTCCTTGTCGTACCAAAGTCGTTCATGTAATTTTATTCGTTAAGTTTTATTTATTAGGTTTTTAATTTCGTAATTTATTATAAACGTGTTTTACGATTTTTATGATTATTGGTTCCAAGGGTATTTTCGTACTTATATATGTTTTAGATTTTCGGGTTTTACAATTCTTCCCTCTAAAAAAATTTGGCCCTCGAAAATTGAAATGAAACGAAACGAAAACGAGATGAGAACATACCGAACTATTCAAAGAAATGAGGATAACTAGCTCAGATCGACTCTTCGGTCTCCCAAGTAGCCTCACGCTCGGGTGATTTTTCCAAAGAATCTTAACGAACGGAATGACTTTACTTCTCATGACTCTTTCTTGTCTTTCTAAAATAGCTTCCGTTCTTCAGATAAAGACATATCGGATCGAATTTGATCAAACGGATACGAAGCAACGTGTAATGTATGATAATTGTATCCTTAGGAGAGATACATGGAAAACATCATGAACATGCGATAACCGGGCGGAAGTGCTAATCGACACGAAACTTCTCCTATACATCCAAAATTTCAAACGGACCAATGAATCGAGGACCGAGCTTGCCTTGATTCCAAAATGTTTCACACCTCTAAACGGCGAGACTTTCAAAAACACACGATCACCAACTCGAAACTCTAAATCACGACGATGCTTGTCGGATAACTTTTCCGACGAGACCTAGCCTCCTTCAACTTTTCTCTAGCACAGCCTACTTTCTCATTAGTGATCTCAATCATTTCCTGACCTTCGATTAGGCGCTCACCTACTTCATCCCAACAAGTAGGTGATCTACATTTCCTTCCATAAAGAAGTTCAAACGGTCGCTTAATGCTAGCGTGCCAACTGTTGTTGTATGCAAACTCTACCAAACACAAATATTCATCCCACCGGTCCATTCCAGCACAAGCCCTTAGCATGTCCTCTAAGGTCCGAATAGTCCTCTCTCGACCGACCATCCGTTTGAGGATGAAACGCCGTACTAAAATTAAGTCGAGTACCCCAAGCTTTTTGCAAACCTTTCCAAACGAAGTAAAGCGCGGATCCCTATCTCGACACAATAGACGTTGAGTACCATGAAGTCTAACTATCTCTTGTCGAAAAATATCCGCCAATCTACCAATACCATAATCCTTTCTAATTGGTAAGAAATGAGCCGGTTTGGTTAGCCGATCAACAACCACCCAAATCGTGATCATGCTTCTTCTAGTAAGAGGTAGTCCACCAAAGTCCATAGATATCTTATCCCACTTCCATGTCGGAATATCCAATGGTTGTAACAATCCACTAGCTCTTTGATGTTCGATCTTTACTGGCGACAAATCATACACTTCGACACAAAGCGTCGCCACATCTTGCTTCATGCCGTTCCACCGAATATCAAGTTTCAAATCCCTATACATCTTGGTAGAACCTGGGATGGATAGTGAAAGGAGAACTATGAGCTTCACCATAACTTTCTCACGGTACCGATCATTAGGAACGCAGCCTATCTTCATACCATACAATTCCGCCGTTATCAACCTTAAACTCCGCTACCTTCTTCAACATTTGAGCTACGCCCACAACTCGCTGGCCATCTTCTCGAGCTTCCTTAATTTGCAGATAAGGTTCGACTCCACCTTCATACTAGCCCAGATCCACCAAAACCTCGACGACAACTCAACATCCAACGCTCTAAGTCACGAATGATCCTAGGTTCAATCTCAATACTTGCAAGCATACACGATTTCCGCTAAGCCGTCGCAAGAATTACATTAGCCTTACCGGGATGGTACTTGAATGTTAGTGTCATAATCCTTAAGAAGTTCTAACCATCTTCTTTGTCTCATGTCGAGTTCCTTTCGAGTGAAAATATATTCGAGGCTCTTATGATCGGTGAAAATATCACACGCCTCCATACAAGTAATGTCTCCGGATCTTCAACGCGAACACCAAGCAGCCTAACTCAAGGTCATGAGTTGGGTAATTCTCCTCATAAGGTTTTAGTTGTCTTGGCGTAGCTATCACCTACCATGTTGCATCAAGACATGCCCAATCCTTTCTTAGATGCATCGCTATAAATTTGATATCCTCAGAACCGGATGGAAGAGTCAAAATAGGAGCGGACACCAACCTCCGTTTCAACTCTTCAAAACTCTTTTCTTTCATCCGTCCACACGAACTTTTCACCTTTCCTCATCGATTGGGTTAAAGGCAAAGCTAAAGCGAGAGAAACCTTCAACAAAACGTCGGTGAGTATCCCAAGTCCTAGAAAACTCCTAACCTCGATCAACACCGTAGGTCTGGCCACTTAGTGATAGCCTCAACCTTAGAGCGGATCCATGGTTATACCATCACCGATACGATATGACCAAGGAAAGCGACTTGTCTTAACCAAAATTCACACTTCGAGAATTTGGCGTACAACTTCTTCTTCCTCGTAATCTCCAAAACTATCCGGAGATGTTGCTCATGCTCCTCTTGAGGACTTAGAGTAAACTAAAATGTCGTCGATGAAAACAATAACGAACTTGTCGAGGAACTCATGGAAAACACGATTCATCGGGTCCATAAACACAAAGAAAGCATTCATCAAACCAAAAGGCATAACGAAACTCATAATGACCATATCTCGTACGAAACGCGGTCTTAGGAACATCTTGCTCCTTCACACGTAGTTGATGATAACCGGACCTCGATCAATCTTAGAATAGAACTTAGCTCCTTGCAGTTGATCAAACAAATCGCCTATGCGTGGAAGAGGATAACGGTTTCAATAGTAATGTACGGTTGAGTTCACGGTGAAGTCGATACATAAGCGATACTTCCATCTTCTTCTTCACAAACAAAACAGTGCACCCACGGAGAAACACTAGGTCGAATGAATCCATTCTCTATCATCTCTTGCATTGCTCCTTCAACTCCTTCAGGTTCTACAGTGCCATACGACACGGAGTCTTCAAATCGGTTTAGCACCGTGAATCAATTCAATGCTAAACTCAACTTCTATTTGGAGGAATACCGTGAAGTTCATCGGGAAAACGTCGGTGAATTCATAAACAATGAAAGGTTTTCAATGTTAGGACTCTCCAAAGATGTGTCCTTAACGGATGCTAGAAAACCTTGACACCCATGAGCAATCATGGTCCGCGCTTCATAGTAGAAATGAATTTAACGAGATGTGAGTGGTTTAGAACCATAGTAAACGAATTCGGGATGTTTTACGTCTCCAAAGATCACAGTTCTAGCATAACAATGATGGAAGCTCTATGATAAGCCAACCAATCCATGCCTAGAATGATATCAAAGTCGACCATATCGAGAGGATACGATGATGCGGGCGAATACGATCATCAAAGCGAAGAGGACACTTAACGATTTATGATCAATGATCATATGGTTTTTCATAGGCGTAGATATCGATAAGTGATTCGTTAGTGGTTGTGGCTTCATATTAAGTTTCTTAACACATGTGACAGATATAATGGAGTGTGTGGCACGTGTCAAATAAAACGAAGATGTAATAATCATCAATGAAAAGAGTGCCGTAATGGTACTCAAGTATGCTCACTTTGATTCCCGAGTAGTAGCATAAACACGTCCGATGGTAGGTGGCGGCTTGGTGTAGTTTCCGTGAATCGTCGGGTTCCTCTTATGGCAATCCTTGATCTTGTAGTGGTGGAACCACAAGAGAAACATCCACCGATGGCCTTGAAACACGGTCCGGATGAGCCTTTCCACAAGTAGTACGAGATAGGTGGGGAGGCAAAACTTGGTGTCCTTTGTCGACCGTAAGATCTGAAGCACGACCACGATTCGATCCTCGCCGATCGATCTTTTGTGTAGCGTTGGTTATTGTTACCTTGATTACGACGATCATTTCCATTCTTACCAAAGCACTCGCTATCGACCCCTCGCCTCCAGGCGCTAGAGTCCCATTCCTTCCCGACCGACCTCACCGATCATAACCCTTATCCACTTGTCCCCGAATCATAACTCATCAAGATTTCCTTATACTCATTACTTTGAGTCCCACCGAATCCGATCACCATCGCGATTACGCTTGTTGTAACCCGAACCTCATGAAAGATCTCAATGTTACTGTAGTGCATCATTGCGGGCCGACACATCCTCATACTCGGTGTTAAGCGGTCGGTCCAACACCCACTTCTTGATCCCCATTTGAAATGCTTAGCTTGGCGCCAACCATCTCCAAGAATCGCCTCCAACAAAGCTTACCAACCTCATAAACCTACTCATGTACTCATTGGAGTTCTCATGATCAAGCGGTAGATCGCCTGATAATCTCTCTCATACCTTGCCGCTCAAAGATCGTGAAATGTGGTTATAGAAGATAGTCCGAAACTCCGCCCAAGTACAAGTAATGCCGAAAGCATCTCCTCCTCGTGCTTGTTTCAATGCTTTCCACCAATTTAAAGCATCACCTTCCAACTTAAACGCAGCCCAAACGAGTCTTAAACTCGTCTCCACAACCCAAGACTTCAAACGACTTCTCAACATGAGTGATCCGGTCCTCGCCTTCAGCTGGGAGTAGCGGTGCTAAAGAAAGAGGCTCGAGCTTACCAAACGCTCGAGCCAAGTGTGAATGCTGTGGGTTGATTTCCTCCACCACTACCCGGCACCATTCGATTACGAATGTTGGTGATCATTGTTCCATCATCTCGGTGTAGTCAAACCAGGAAAAGAGAGTTGAGCGATTCGCAATCGCAGATCCATGTTAGAGCATCATCATCTCCATCCAAATTTCGGCGAGTTCGAACCATCCGAATGATATTCAAACGATTAGCAAAGAACAAAGTGAGATACGAAATGGAAGTTCGCAGAAGGAAACCTAAGTCACCCAATCCTCACGAGTGTCAAATCCTAACTCTAAGGGATAACCTAAGGTTCTTACGTTCATGGGTCCCGACTACAAGTCGTAAACCCAGGCTGATGCCATAAATTGTAACGCCCCGGACCCGCCAAGGGTAAAGGAATCACAAGTAATGGTGTCATATCAAAGCAAAACATAAATAACCAAAAGAAGTCTTAACATAAATGCGGAAATAATCCAAGTCAAATGACTTCAATACATAGGTCCCAAGTGAAGCGAAATAAACTTCAACATAATATCCGAAATAAAATAAGTCTTAATGGCATCATAAGAAATCAAAGCTAAAATCTCTAAGGTAAGTCCACTCAAGCACTCATCCCAAAGCAACCCACTTCCGATGCTTAGATACCGCCGGAAGAAAAGAAAAGTCTTGTGAGCTTCAAAAGCCCAGTGAACAAATATGAAAGCAAAAGCGAATACTAATCGATAACGAATATGAAATAAAGTGAATGAGCGATAGCAAAATCATAATCATTTTCAAAGTATAAATCGAATTTCAAATAAAGTTTATAGTCAACTACCACGAGCCCGAAACATATATCGGATCATATTCATATTCACATAAGGCAACATTTGTAGGAGACCTACCATAGTTATGAAGGGCGTGCATGCGCAAAGATCAATCATCGATAACGGATAACATATAACGAGATAATGATCTAGGATGCATCCATCGCCTTCCTACATATTCAAATATGCTTCACCATCCGTAGACGTGGCGAACATCACTCTATCGCCTAGAGTCATATCGAAGGCATCATCGATACGGACATGGAACCCCCACGACTAGTTAAATATTTGGCTCGGGTGTCAAACTATCTTAGGTCAAATCGAGAATGTCATAAGCGACACGGATCATCTTTTATCGAGAAAATTATTCATGTTTCCAAAATCATAGTTTTCATATCGGATAGTTCAAAATCGATGTTTCATAATTGTAAATCGAGTTCGGATAAGCAATAGCTCAAACAAATCGGTTGGGATCCATAGCAAAGGCTTAGGAAACCCTAATCACGAAAGAAAACATTAAGAGGAAACCTCTCTGAAAAGGTCGAATATCTCACCTTATTCCAACGCAAATGATCAAAAAGCAGAAAGACGAAAGGCAAAGGATTACTCCCTCTTCACAGAACCTATAGACATTAACGGTCGTCCAAGTTATTTATGATTTCAGAATCGTCAAAATGATCTTTTAATATTTGGTGTTCATAATTAATGATCTTCATACTTTAGAGTTTTATTAAATGAGACTTAAGTATTTTATAATTAATGTTGTAAATTAGGGTTCGTTATGTCATTTATTAAAGTCTATGTTTAAATGTGAAAATAGTTTATAAGTCATAACTCACATGAAATAACAATTACTATATTTAATACAAACCCTAATCGACTCTCATTTATGTTCTAGGGTTTTCTTATTCTTTAATATCTCATTAATATGTATTTACTTTACATGTTACGTCTTAATGACTCGCTACTTAACCTAATACGTAATTGATAACCATCTTTCCTTTTACACTTTACCATGCACGTTTATGATTTCATGTGACCATAAGTTATTAGGGTTTAGTATACTTTATTCGGTTCCCATATTTAACCTAGGGTTTATGTTTACGTGACCTTTACTCGTTTATTACACATTCAAAACTCATGTACATGTATTCGGTTCAACTAGGGTTTCGGCTAGCAAGTCATACGCAAGTCTTAGCTCATCTAAACATGTTATATATTCAAGTTATAACGTTTTACATAGGCCGAATAGATTACAAATGGTTCGGTCCTAACTTATGCATGGTTCGGCCTAGATTAACTCAACATATACATGACCCGATTCAATATTACATCTTACGTTACATGTTCCTTATTAGTTACAAGGTTTAATTCATTAAGGTTTGCCTTTGTTTTGATTTACACCTCTCGCCACAAGAAAAGAAACAAAAAGCGACCGAACAAACTATAGCTCGACATATACATGCAAGGTACGTTAAAGGAAGTCGAATAAACGTTATACCTTAACTCGTTGAAGCAAAACTCGACTCAAGGGTCTCTCGAGGTTCGGTAGAATGAAAACAAAGAGAGAAGAGAGCAAAACAAAACTAGGGTTTCAATTTAATGATTATGTCATGTATTTATAGTTGTAGCATTTAGTTTAGGTTTAGGAAAGTGGTTGGGTTTGGGTCGGCTTGGTCGACCGAACACACAAGCTCACCCGATGGGCTTGACCCTTGGTCTCACGAACACAAAACAAACGCCCTCTTGGAAGCCTGCTTGGTCCTCGGCTTGGAAACAAACAAAACAACGAGCCCGTCCGACAAATAAACGGCCCAACATTATTAGCAAAACGTTTAAGTCCTTGTCGTACCAAAGTCGTTCACGTAATTTTATTCGTTAAGTTTTATTTATTAGGTTTTTAATTTCGTAATTTATTATAAACGTGTTTTACGTATTTTTATGATTATTGGTTCCAAGGGTATTTTCGTACTTATATATGTTTTAGATTTTCGGGTTTTACATATAACCACCAATTTAATGTTAAAATTTGAAAAATAAAGTAATAACTATTTACACTATTAATATTTTAGACGTTCTACTTTTGAAAAACATATATATACTATGTTATAAAGTATTTGGAACATGCTAAATAAAAAATGTTTAAAATTGCTCACCACAAAATAGTCACGGATCTCACGTCAGATCACATTGTCTTGGTCTTCTAGTACAAAATTAAGAATAAAATGAATTCAAAAGAAGTAGAAAGAGAATTGGGAAATGGTGAGACGGTTGTGGTTCTTATGTAGTGGTAGTTTTTTGTGGTGATTTGGTGGCATGGGTGGCAGTTGGGTGATGGTGATGGTGGTGATGGATGTGTATAGTGATTGATGGTGGATGAAGATAAAAGTGGGTGTTGGAAGCATTTGTATTTGGCACCAAGAAAACAATGAAAACACCCCTCACATGATAAGCACGTGTAGTAGAGAAACGAGAAATCTTTTGACTCGTTCATCATTAACGATATGATTATTGTCTAACATTTATTGATGGACGAATATATTTACTAAAAAAAATAACTCTTATCTTTTTCAAGTAGCTTAGACTAAACATAATAGAGTAGGACCTCTTTAAAGCCGGGGACATTAGTGTAATATTATAGGTTTTATAGTAATTTAGTTCTGAAACAAATCTCCGATTCCCCTCAAAATTAATGGTTAAGTTTCTTGAGATCGGTTACCAAATTTGTTTAGTCTCATTCGTCCCATACTACCCCAACCAAACCCAAGGCGTCCCCCTACCCCTCTTTTTTGATTCATTTGGTCTGGTCTCGGACCGAACCAATTGTTTGGTTTGTGTGTGTGTTTTTTGTATATATTTAATTTTGTGGTCTTTGTTTTTGGTTATGAGTGCGGTTCTTTTACTACAAATGTTTGATTTTGGTTTGGTCTGAAAAAAAAAAAAAAGTTGAGATGACGCTCATGTAAGGTTTAATATTGATGTAGTCTTATTACTATCAGCCTTAAACAATTACATAAAAATAAAAGATAAACAAATTGTTTGGTAAAATAATAATAGCCGTAATTTTATTGTGTAAAATGACATAATGCTAAATACTTATTTAAAGGCATTTAACGTTTAATGTTTTTTTCCTTATAAATGTTAATTACTAATCATTTCAAATAAGCCTTTTTCAAAAACACTAAATGATAAATACTAAATACTAATTGCTTTATTTATACTCGCCACGAAACACGTGAAAAAGTGAAAGATAAAAAGTGGTAGTGGGGGAATAACGAGTGAAAAAGATGTGATGTGTTTTGCATTTATTTAAGCCCAAATAGCGTTGACGTATAATAATACTCGCCCTCCCTCTCACAACTCAACCCCCTTCCCCTTCTTTCTCTCTCGATCGATCCCTCTTCGTAACAACACATCTTCTTTCAGGTAAATCAATTCTTCTTCTTTTCCCTTTTTTCAATTTTATTAATTTTTCTAACAATTTTATGTGCTTAAACTTTAAGATCTCCGGTAATTCATCTACAACGTTTTAGCTTTCATCAGATCTATGTAATAGATTTATATACAATATCCTATTTATAACCGTTTAGATCTCTGGTTATTGATCTAAAATATATAATTATGCAGTTTTTAGGTTTTAATTGATTATCATCATATTTAGACATAAAATTATGTTAATCTGATTTAGATCTCTCGTTATTGACGTATGCGGCTAGTCGTTTTACGTAATTGAGATATTTATGTTGGACGGATTAGGTTAGCTTATGATTTGATGTATCTGATCTGTGAACGAAATGTTGCGAAAGTTAGGTTGTATTCAGATCTGAATGTTTTGTTTAACGTTGTTTTGGTGGTAAGCGAGTGTCTCGTTAAGTGTGTTTTGTAAATTATACGTAATTGGGCAGTTTGTGTGCTATCGTTTTGATCCATAAGATGGATCTAGTGATCTACGGGGTAAGTTATCGTTTTGTTAAAAGATGTAATTGAAGATAGACCGCATCTTTTAGATCGGAGAGGTTTAAGTTTAGGGAGAATGCGGGTTTTAATTAGATCTGCTTGGTTTCCTTTAGGATGTGAAATTGTTTTTCCAGCATGCGTGTGTACTGTGAACTTTGATTTGAAAATCGACCTAAATTAAAACTTATAGTTACAATTTTACAACTGCACGTATATTCTTGTTAATAGTTACAGTATATTTTAGTGAGTGGTCTACGCACTGCATTTTGTTGGTGTAATTGTATTGGTTTTGCATACGTTATTAGATTCAATAGATCAAGATCATTCCTGACTATGAGATGCTATTTTTCATTCAAAATCTTGTTTATTAGTTAAATTTCGGCTAAATGGTGTGAATTGGTTTTGGTGTGTAGGGATCTTTTCCGCCAAAAGAATGGGGCTAACGTTCACCAAGCTCTTTAGCCGGCTCTTTGCCAAGAAAGAGATGCGTATTTTGATGGTGGGTCTCGATGCGGCTGGTAAGACTACCATTTTGTACAAGCTCAAGCTTGGTGAGATCGTCACAACAATTCCTACCATTGGTATGTCTTATCTTTCGTAGATCAATTAGCAAAGCACGTGAACTTGTATAATCTGGTGTTTACGACTGTGTTTGTTTGTAAATTTACTGAATACCTATATAAGGATGTTCAGAACAATGCATGCAATTAGTGCCTATATTTCAGTATTTTTGAACCATTATTGGATGTGCATACTGAGATATTTATATGTATATGTCCTATATTAACATGAAAAGCATGCTTATAATGCAAATCTACTATGATGGCCTCTTTCGAACCTTATATTTCAGACTTTTAGACATGTCTAAACTTGTCAAAACGCATCTCAAAAAGTATGAGGTCTCATTGGGACACCAATACTCTGATATCACTGGATATAGCAACGTCTTTTGCATTGTTATCTCCTTGCAACATTCTAAAAAAATCGATAGGTGGCTTTAATGACAGACCAATTTAAAGGGTACAGGTGGCACACTTTTGATATAGAATAGGTCATACAAGAACAAAAATAATTGTAGTTGTGCGAAGACTTAATGTATATTGATGGATATAACTGTAATTTCTGTTGCTATCAACAAGTTTAACCAGATATAGAATGCGTTTTCATTCATCATGAGATACGTCAGCTTCAGGCTTTAGTTCAGTTTCTCACCGGTTATATATGTGATTCTTTGCAGGGTTTAATGTGGAGACTGTCGAGTACAAAAACATCAGCTTCACTGTCTGGGATGTCGGGGGTCAAGACAAGGTAGGTCTAGGAGTTTAATTTTTTTACTCTTAATTGGTCTCTAATTATACATTTCACATTTGTATGTTAAAATGCATACACAGAGAGACCAATATCAGTAGCACTGAACTGAGGTACGCTCTAGAATCTTATTTTAAAGTGTTGCATGTGCAGATTCGTCCACTATGGAGGCACTACTTCCAGAACACGCAAGGTCTTATCTTTGTGGTTGACAGCAATGACAGGGATAGAGTTGTCGAGGCAAGAGATGAGCTACATAGGATGTTGAACGAGGTAAGTTTGCATTTACTTGAAGCATCATGCGTTCTTATGTCAGTTGAATAATCATGAGAGGATTTGATAAGTTCAATTATATCTTAATACTATATAACTATAGATGGCTTTTCATCTGATAATTTGTTTATACATGGGATTAAGTTTCTTATATTGTAAAATCTAATTTTTAGGCTAAAAGCAATAATAATCTTTCATCTATGTATTGATACTTGCGGTAGTGCATAGTTGTTCGAGGTGGTGAGATGGGGTCAGGAGGCATGTTGGGTAACAGATCAACTGAGTCATTTTTAGTACGAGTCGAAAAGGACCGGCTCAGCTTGTATTGACCTGAAAACACCTTCTATTATTTGTATCTTCTAGCTTTTTATGGATGATTAGCTCATCAAATATAATCATTAAAGCATATTGTTTACAATATATTTTTTAGAAAGGCAAATACACTCGCACGTCTATTACGTCACAGACGAGACTTGAACCTACCACTGCTTGGTTGATTGGCCACTCACATTCCGCTAAGACAAATAAACGCGGGTGACTTCAACCCGTTTGGCTTATTGGACCTGCTCCCTCTTTTTGATTAATCTCTATTAATACATAAATTATGATTAAGAAATCAATATTGTTTACATCCAAGTATTTGAATAAACCTGGGGCGATTTTTAACCATTTTGGCTCATTTGACCTGCTTATTTGACCAGTTCGAGATCAAACCCGAATCAACCAATTCATGAGTAAATATCGATATATAAGAAGTTGTATGACGACTAGAACTCTAGATTTACTCGATACAATTTTATCTGCAGGACGAGCTTCGTGATGCAGTCTTGCTTGTATTTGCTAACAAACAAGATCTTCCAAATGCAATGAATGCTGCTGAAATCACCGACAAGCTTGGTCTCCATTCCCTCCGACAGCGTCACTGGTAAATATTTTTCTGAATTGAATGTTTGATTTATGTGATGCTGGAAGAGAGTCGAAGCGAGGTCGACTGTGGCTCTAGGACTCTAGACTAAGCTCAAGCTTGATAATAAACTTCACTCTTTTGCAGCACCCTGGTTTTATGAAATTCTATCATATTATAACTCATCATTTTTTTACCACAGGTACATCCAGAGCACCTGTGCAACCTCAGGAGAAGGACTTTACGAGGGTTTGGATTGGCTTTCTAACAACATTGCTAACAAGGTAAATAATTTGCCTGATTTTTCTATGAACATATGATTGTTTTGGTCTTAAGTTTGAATCAAGTGATTTCTTATGGTGTTCGTTTGTTACAGGCATAAGGTGATACTGAACTGTTTCATGAATGTGGATTTGGATGCGAGCTTATACTGCTAGTGGTGACGTTCTTATCATCCACTTTCCCCATTCTCGTCTTGTATGAGCTGTGTGCGATTCTTGGATTTCTTCGTTAAACAGCTTTATTGTGCTTTTCTGGTAGCAATGTGTCTGATATAATATTTGGTTGTATTGCAAGTACTTTTACAAGTATTGTCTAGGTTTTACTTTATAAACCTAAAGCTGTAACAGAGGTTAATTTTGATTGTTTTATATGTTTCTTAGATTATACTTTTGCTTGTATGCTGTGCTTTCTGCAGTTGGCATATTACTCTGTACTCGATAAAATAACGGCACAAAAACCGTTTTAATTGTTACACATGAGATTCTTTTTTATACTCAATCCTCCAGAGATATAATGTCTTGAGTATTCGGATAGGAATCCTCATACGGTCCTTGTAGATTATGCTGGTGAACTTTTCTTTGTTGCCGAATACAACCTAAGATACTTTTTCCTCTAGTTTCTTTCTTCTACACAAGATTTTAAATAAATTTCAGTTTCTGTTCATCTCGTACATGCAATTGTTGTTACTTTATGTAAGCTGGAGTTGAAATGACTTGTTAACGGTTTATGTCAACCAGTCTTGCGACTAACATGTTAAATAAATCGTGCAACGCTATGACTAAAAGAACATGATAGGTATTAAGCGGGTAACCTCAACGGTATGCTCCATCTCTCGCCAATGTCTACTACTACGTATAAGACCGAAACTATAAACTCAAATTCAATCAAAATTCATTGTTTAAAGTAATAATTGACCAAATCAAGTTATTGACTTAATCTTTTAGCCTTTATTATTAATCATTTTCTTTAAATTTTGGAGACTACTACTTTTTCAATATAGACAAACATGTATTGGATTGTCGCAATCTAAATAATATTCGTTCGATACCAATAATTTTTGTTCCTATTCCTAATAAACTAATTCTATCAAAATCATATGTCAAATCGGGCTATTATTTTTTAGAAAATTAACACGTCTTTCTTGATGAATTTGTATGTTTCCAAAGATCCAATCTACTCACGCCAATATATATATTTTTTAATAGCTTGCATGAGAGTCAATAATATTTCACCAACTCAGGTCATTAAAGAAGTACAGTAATTATTTCGTGAGTTTATTTATTTTGTCCAAATATACTATCTAACAAATTATAATATAAGGATAAGCGTTTAGTACTCTTTAGAAAAATAATTTTATCTAGTCTTGCGAATATTGTTTTTTAAGTCCTTTTTGTTACAGTATTTGAAAATTACACATTTCCTTTTAGGGAAGTTTGAAGGTTTCCAATAGTTCAAGCCTGTAAAATTGACTGTTTAACATCGACACTTTTACTGTTAATATTTAATAAGTCCTCTTGTACTTATGGTTATAATAATGATTAAATCCATGAATTGGCCATGAACTTTCTTAAATTTTCAACGTAGGTAATGAATTTTGAAAAAATACTACTATCACACTTGTAACCTATTACAACTTGCATAAAAAGGTAATGTGACCTATTGGCTTCCACGTCAGATTTTTAGGCTCACTAGTCACCACACATTTTGTTACAACTGACCTTTTGTATTTTTTCATCAATATTGGGTTCCATGTTCACCAATATTGTTCAACCCAAAAAAGCAATACCTAAATACCGAATCTAAATCTAAACATAAACCATAACAAATTCAACATTTCATTGAATAAAAATACTGTTAGAAATTGGGGTTAGGGTGATGATAGTCTTGGATATCTTCACGAATCGTGTAATTTCATTTTTCGTATAAAGTATTTCAACCCTATTGGTGTCTGGGTATCACGATCCTTATCGGGATAATTCGGGAAGAACACTTCGTTTCTAGGCACAAGAGAATGAAGCAAGACAGAGAGGAGTGTGTGAAATTCGTATGTTAGGAAGAGATGAAATAAGTCTGTTAAATAACAGACCAAATTGACAGTTATGGCGATTAGAATCGGTTAAAGTCGGTTAACTCCCAAGAGTCACAACTCTTCACCAACAGACATGTTGGTTAGGTTTTGGCAGGAAAATATGTTAATTCCCTTAATACCGATTCATGAAAGCCGTTTAGGTTTAGGGCTTGCCCGAACCCCGTGAGGCGACTCCCCTTGACCTGCCTCTTTCACCCGGGAGGCGGGACCACAGTGGCGCGCCTTGACCCCCTGTCGTTTTCTGGGCGAAAACATATCAACTCAAGCAGTGTCACTCCACACTTTCCTAACTCGTATCAGAAGCTTAATATGTTTTCCACATGTCTCAGTAAATTGCAATTACCTCGAATAGTTGATGACACTAAAATCACCAACAAATACAAATCCGAAACAATTTTCAAATACAAACATAAACCAAACACCAACTGCTGGAACAAAAATTCACCCTCTTCGGAATTTGAGCTCGCCGACAGCCGTCGAAAATAGTGGGTTCAGGTGGTGGTTGTTCCTAAAAGATTGTTAGGTGATTATGGTTTCCGCCACGGTTCACCATAAATCCGACGAGCTTGTTTAAACGACGAGGTCGTTTTTTCGGTGACCTCCATATCCGACCAGATCTATTCTCCGATTATCATCATTTGAACTCCTATAAATTCATCCGATCTTGATCCCCAAAAATTCATATTTTTCGTTTCTTCATTTCACAGCCACCATTATTTCTCCTAAAAAGAAAACATAAAAACCTTTCACCTAAACCACTTTATCTCTAGTTTAAATCACACGAGACTTATATTGAACTCTTTTGGTTTGTTTATCCAGTAACACGATATACAAAATAGGTTTTTGTTTTCCACATATATTCCTTGTATATGTAACACCCGTTTCCCAGATACAAACAGGCCTCAGCCTAGATGGAATCGACTAGGCCTAAGTATATTTGACTAAGGATTTATGGTTGGTGGTTTAAGTGTAGATGTGTATTGGCCTGGATACGGCATATCTAGGAATGTGTATACGGCGTATTGGATGATAGGAGAAATAGAACAGACTTGTTTTAGTACCAATACGGCGTATTGGTTAAAGTGTATACGGCGTATCGAAGATTAATATGGATATGGTGTACCAAGGGAAAGAATACAGAGTATTAAGGGATTTTTAGTGGATACGGCGTATCGACCAAAGTGGACTAAAATGACTATTTCCCCTTTTGACTGGGTTTATAAGTGATAGTTCTAGACATTTCCGCACAATTCTTGTGTGTTCTCTGTGGTGTTGAGCTAGAGAGAAATAAGGAGAGAGATGGAGCTTATGATGAAGATGTTGTGATAGTAAAGTTCTACAATTTATAGGATGTGTCCCTAGCTTGTTTCTCTATAAGGTATGATGAGTAATTAGGGTTTAATTGATGAATTAAGAGTTAGGGTTTATGAACCCCTAATTTGGGAAAGTTGGGTAAGTGGGGGTTTTAAGATAATTAAAGTGTTATAGTATTAACGAGATGATTTTATAATGGGTTTAAGTTAGTGAATGATGGGATTGATCATCATATAATCAATATATGATTATATAATGATTAGAGGTATTTTGGAAGTGAGCTAATGGTTGTATAAACCATTATTATTGTTATTTGATTATGTATAGTGTTTATGTATGATGATCTTATCATAGTATGATGATTATGAATATGATGATGATGATGCTTTGATATGCTTAGCTTGGAGAAAAGGTAAGTAAAATGATGATGGCATGCTGTTATATGAATTCTTAACGTATATGTGTTATGTATATTATGTGCTAAGTAGTAGGAGACTTGAGATAACCTTAAGTGTTGCGATGAATGTGATTTAAGTAATGCTATGGTGTTATAGAGAAGTTGATGCTAGGTCCTTAAGTGCGACTTAAGGTATAAGGCCCGTGAAGTAAGTGTTTGGTTATATGTGAGGCTTATATGTTGTTTGAAGTATAATGGTATGTTATGATCGTTTTACTTACTAAGCGTTATCGCTTACGGTTTAAGTGTCCAATGTTTTGTAGGTTTATGCGCAATGGAGGTAAGGGTTGGATTATGACCTAGCGATGGAAGTGCAAGCTTAGATGGTTTGGAATGTGTTAGGAGCTTAGGTAGAATGCCGAGCTCAATGTCGATGTTATACCCCATGAGTCGTTTAATGGTTTATAAACGTGTGTCAAGATTTCTATAATGGATTGGTAGTCATTTGGTACGCTAAAGTGCGTTATAAGTGTTTATGGTAAAAGCTAAAGGGGTGTTTGGCATAACGTGTGTTTATACCCATTTTGGGTTATAACGGGTCAAGTGGCGTGTAAGCATCATAGTATGAATGGTTACAGTTTATATGATAAACGAATGATGTTTTATAAAGATTATAGTAAGAAATTGGTGTCAAAGTATGTTGTGTTGTGTGTTAAGTTTATGCAGGTTTTCCTGATGGTGTTCTGTCTCAGATGGCCGATGCGGCGTATCCATCATGTTAGATACGGCGTATTCAGTGGTTATGATGATACGGCGTATTGGCCTAGGACCCAATACGGCGTATCCCATTATATAGATACGTCGTATTGGGGGTCACATAATGGTTGTTTGGTTTGTGTTATGGTAATTATGTAAAATGTTTTAAAGGGTGACTAAGTATATGTTCTTCTAACGTATTTAAAGAGTTGTAATATCATGAATTCTTGTCGTTTAACGGAGGATTCAATAGAGTATTTTATAGTCAAAGCGTTTCCCCATCAGAAGTTTTTAATTTTTGGTCAAATCGGGCATGGGTTGTAACAAATTGGTATCAGAGCTTCGGCTTAAGTAAATTAGGTTTCCACTATAGGTTGCCTAGTCTTAAACCACTCGTAGAAGCTGTTAGAAATTAGAAATTCCATAGTGAAGAGTCGGTCACCCCAACTATTATCTAGCATAAGTTAGCTCGTAGACATATCGTTATTTACATGTTTGTTAGTTAGTTATTAGCTTAGTTTAGCTTAGAGTAACACCGTGAAGGAAGGACGGGTCTTTACCCATTGTATGCACGATCCACAGGTCCGAAGGAGGGCGTTTAGTATGTAACTATAAATACCTCTACCTCCCAGGTGAGGGTTGGACCTTCACTCAATCTAACATTCTTTCTTTTGTTCACTTTCTCTCTCTAGAAAGGCTCCCATTCTAATTTCTCTCTCTAAACTCTCTTGTATAATTCGACCCATATATTGTTATGTGATGTGTTTATGAAATCCAATATGTAACAATTGGTATCAAGAGCCATGGTTTGATCATCTCTCTTACATGTTCTTGGATTTCTAGTGGTTTTATATGGTTTTTGGGTTTGAAAAAGTTTAGTGGTATTTGCATCATTTTGATCATTTCTAGTGTTAAAGTTTGGATTTTGATAGTACTTTTGTGTTTAGAATCATCATATGTGTTTAGGTTTTGATTTGGAAGGCTTGAATCATCGTGGTTAAGGTGTTTTTGGATTGAAAAGTTGTGTTTTGAACTCTTCTTGAAAGCGACTTGTGCACGGTAAAATATTCATCCAAGCGACTTGTCTTTGTTTGGTAGCGACTTTTCAGTTTCAAAGAAGCGGTTTGTCCAGATTCGATGTATCTGAAGCGACTTGTCTTTGTTTGGTAGCGACTTGTCTTCCTAGCGATTTGTCACTCTAGCGACTTGTCACTCTAGCGACTTGTCCCTCCAGCGACTTGGCTTTCTAGCAACTTGTCACTCTAGCGACTTGACATTCTAACGATTTGTCAATATAGCGACTTGTCATCAAAGCGATTTGTCAAGGACTGAGATTTGTCTATTCCTGCGATTTGTCTCTAAACCTAACATACAAAACCCTTGTTTTTAAACCCTAATTCTCCGAAACAGGGGGTATATATAAAGAATTAGGGAATATCACTAACTCAACCATAACACCATATATATCTTTACCACCAAATCATCTTCTAGTTCCCTTACTACATCCTATTTCTCACTCTCTTACGATTTGGTCTTGATTTTAGTAAAATCCCGTGAAAGATTCAATTTCTCAGTTTAAATCACAGACTTGTAAAATCCCGTGTACACAACAACATCATGTCTTACACTCCTGACTCGGTGATTTCAGAAGTGCTTAAATTGTATGATGCGGTGGACAACAATGATAATGAATGCTACACTGAACGATTAAATGTGTTTGAATTAATCAATGAGGATGTGAGATCTTCATGTTACGAGTACAATGAGAATGAATTGCACCGCTAATGCTACTGAATGCCATGCAAAAGCAAAGCGACATTGAACCTTATCAACAACTTCACTCACCTCATGTTACTTCTACCCACATCAATGGAGCGAACATGTATTGCCTCTTCCGTCGGGACTTATCCACATCAACGGGAACTTTCTTTGTTAAATCTAGAGCAATTGGAGCTACAAATTGACAAAAGAAGGTTCAAAATGATAGTTCGGTCTTTGCACTTCAAGTGATCTACAAACATTTTCGGTCATTCATTAGAAGGAATTCACATCGATTATGATCAAGACATGATGGAATGTCTTTCAAGAGACACCTTGGAATGGAAATTTGCGTGTTCATAGAGACACTTATCCATCTCATGGATAATGTGGAAAGCGTTTATTGAGGAAGTTACTCGGAAAGATGAAAAAATGGATGAGAGTGCAGTGCGGTTGATGAAAGTTGTGATGAGTTGGTTAATGTATCGATTGAAGAATCGGGTGTTCGAATGCGAATGTCGAGACAACAAAAATGATGTAACCATTGCTCAATAACTCTGTCTCACAAGAAGTGGATGTTGTGATTAGAAAGGTGAATGAATGTCGGGTACAATCAATAAATTGTAGTGTTGAGACCGAGAAGGCATCGGGTGATGGATCGATTGACACTAAATCTGAGGCTCGAGACAGATAAGCTTGAAACAACCGGTGAGTTCGGTGACTCTTGTTACACATAATGTGGATGCAAATATCGGACCAACAAATGAACAGGTTTCATGTGATGAGGTACCATAAGCTGTTCAACATAGTGCATCCGCTAATGTACCTAAACAACCGATCTTAATCTGAACATGATTCGATAAATGTTCCTTGGTTGAGGTCGAGACTAATAAATTCAAAACAAATGATATGGTTGATAAAAAGGCTTTTGATGAACTTTCAAACAAATTCTCAAAACTTGAAAAACATTGCATTTCTCTTGAAATTGCAATACAAAGAAAGGAGGAAAGTTTTCAAACTAAGAAACCATGTAAAAATCCGGAATTTCCTTAATTTCGTGAATTTTTAGAAATAAACGATTTAAAAGCTCAGCTTCAAGCCAAAAACTAGACTATCAATAATTTGAAGAAACATATTTCTGGTATGCATGTGAAAAGTAATTTAATTGCAACTAATTATGATGTTGATGCTATTTATGATATTCAAATGAGAAATGATGAATTAGCAGTTTGTGTGGCCAAATTACTAAAGGAAAATGAGTCTTTGAGAAAGCATCACATAGAACTAAGTGACTCTGTCAAAGAAGCTAGAACTAAGTCAATGGAAACAAATTCTTTGATATAAAAAATTGATGAACTCAAAGCTCAACTTCAGGAAAAGAGTTTCGCTATTGTTGCCTTAAAGAATGAGCTTAGAAAAATTATAGGAAAAAGTGTGAACACTAAGTTTACAAAACGATCAACCTTGGGGAAGCCAGTTTCTCATTCCATTAGAGACCGGTATGTTGTTAGGCAGCCTACTACATTTAAATCTGAAAGAACAAAATTTTCAAAAACACGGTTTGCCTCCCAAGTTGATGTGAAACAAGTTTTGTCAAAACCGATACTTCACCTTATTTGCCCAAGAATTCACATGATATGAATGACTTTTCAAGAACTATGATCTAGAAGAAGCTATGAAAAGGCCTGATTCAAAAGATGGAATTTTAGGTGCTAGACCTAGGGTGATGAATTCTACAGATTTCAAGGCATCGCTAGTAGTTTTAAACCATTACCTAGGAACACTCAACTAAAGACTAGGGATTGGCTTGTATCTAAGAGTAGTTTCGTTTTGAATAAAGCTATTCCCATAGCAGATCACTCTAAGAACTCTAGATAATTTTCTGAATCCAAACAAGTTGTTTGCTCAAATTGTCTGAAATGCATCTTTAAGGCAAATCATGATAATTGTTTTTCAAAATCCCTAAAGAAAGTAAATGCTCATGCAAAGGTTCAACCTGTTAATTCTATGATTTTCACTAAGTCATCTACTATGTATATGAAGCAAAACAAACTGAAAACTTCGCCTAGATGGATACCAACTGCTAAATATTTGGAAACTAGGAATAAGGATAAGTCTTCCACTATGCATAAAAGCCTAACAATCCTAGACCTTGCAATAAGTGGATGCAATCGCTAGAATGTTTAAGGATCTTTGGACTTAGGTGGATACCTACCGAATCTGTTTACCAATGGCAAAATCAAGGTTGACCACGAAACCCCAAAAGTTTGGATACTAATGTCACTAACCCATATATATGCAATCAAGCTTGTAATGTTAGTGCGGTACTCCTTACTTAGTTGCAGATACTTGATCCTTCACTACATGGATCGGCTTAAAGTATGGATAACAAATGGATTGATATCTCATAACTCGGGTTCAAGTAACTCAACCTTGATATTCAATCTGCTATGACGTTTGAACACAGCAGTTCAAGCCTCGTTCTCAAAGAAAAGAAAAGTATGCGTTTGATGCGCTTTATCTTTAAAAGAAGAAATATTCTTATGACGTTTGAACACATGATTCAAGCCTCGTACTCTAAAGAAAAGAAATGTATACGCTTGATGCGCATTATCTTGAAGAAGAAATCTTATCATTAATGACCATTCTCATCAACATGCTTCATACTTTTTCCACGCGCTTTCAGTTATCAAGTGAACCGGACTAACAATGATTGTTCTCTTATTCCACTTGCTCAATTAAAATGACGATGGCGACATCATGTGCTACCTTTGAGGGGGAGAAGTGTGAATAAACTACATTTGTTGAAGATATTCACTTGTTTAATCAAGAATGGCAACTCCTTATGCAATTCTTGAGGGGGAGAAGAAGTGTGAATTTACTGCATGGTTGATTGATATCTGAGAATAAATGGTCAAACGGCTTCAAACTCATGTGAGAACCGAGCTTCTTCTTATCGGGTCACCTTTACATGGAGTTTCTTCTAAGAGCCGCTGGTTGACATCTTCACATGGGCTGATATGATTAAATGACAAAGTGCTTCTAGTTGCTGGGCTGATTTCTTTGATGAACATCTTTCTGTTCTTGTTTGATTGGGAGGGATTTTAGTTAAGGAGATTTGCTACATATAAGGTAATTGGAACGCATTTGGTGAGATGAAGATGTTAACTTTCTATTTCCCCATTTGGACAATCTTGAAGAAGGTCTAGTCTACAGTATGTTCTACATTTTCTGCTGCATGTTTGAAGACTAAAGACGAGTTGCATTTAACGATCTAAAGACTTCTTCTTAATTCAAGCATTCATCATAAAGATTGTCGGTTTAGGGGAGAGCACTAATTGGGGGAGAGTGAAAAGCCTAAGTTAATCCCCAATTAGACTTGCTCACATTCTTCAGCAAGTTTATTCTCACAGATACATCTGAGCTAATGATGTTCTTCTCATAAGATTTCTAGTATATGGGCTTACAATGTGTTGTTGATTCTGAAGTATCAAAACCAGCAAGGGGGAAGGAGACAAATATCTAAACGCGAGTAAACATTGATGAACTTAATACTTCTAAGTGATTGAAGATATCCCGGGAAGACTAATGTCATTACCGCAGAGAAACTCAAGGTTTGACTCATGGCGTTTAGTGTTCTTATTCCAAATATGTGGGGGAAGAGATGGAAGAGTTAGTTTTTGGTGATAAAAGAGGTACACAAGTGTGTGATGGTTTCGATGTTATCACAATCATCAGGGGAGAGAGATTGTGTACATTGGGGACACTCAATTGTTTCACTTGAGTGCTTAATCGGTGATTCGAGATATACTCACTTATTCGGAGTTGACATCCGAGAGATAATCGATGATTTGGCACCTTCTTCAATGTTATCGGTTATTCTCTCTTTGGGCATTGGTGCCGGTTTCTTGAGCTTCATACACTATCATCGGGAGAGAATAGTATACATGGGGTTATTCTTTGGCTATCGGACTTAATCTGCTACTTGATGGTATAAGTTTCTCGTCTTGGTATATGTGTATTCGGGTTCGTGAAATCTAGTCTAAGAGACTGGTTGCATCAATTCATCTACTTGGAGGAAAGTGTTCTCATGACACCTTTTGGAATGGATTGCTTCTGACTTCAGTGGAAAAGGAATTTGAGAAGATTATTCAAGTGTGGGATGATTCTTTGTTGTTTTACTTGATGATATAACCCCGAACGAAGACTTACGATGATCCTTCTTATATGGAGCAGCAAGATCGATGATATGGTGTGCGTCTTTGTGCATCTGGCTAAGTCAAGCTTGAAAGAAAGCTTAGAATCTGCTCAATAAGAAGATTTACGGTTTTGGGGGAAGCCACCAAAGTCTCACTTTCAAATGGGTCAATTTCTCTTTTCGATTCAAGAGCCTTGGAAGCTTTGGTGGTGAATGTTTAAGAGATGATGACTTCTATCTTCTTCAACGAGGCTGCTCGATATCCTTATCTCGGTACTCGTATCATCATCTTCTTATACTATATCATCTACTCTATCTGTGTATATATTTATCAAAAAGCAAAATACAAAATTATAAAACCAACAAAAACAAAATAGAAAAATATAAAATCAACAAAATCCCATTAAAATCAAAAATATTTGAAAAAGACCAAAAATATTGCTTTTATCAAGACATGTCTTCTGGTATCGATAACATCTACGGTCTTAGAAATGTCATTCAACAATGGCACGGGACCATAGATGAAGTTCAAGTAGAAGGTGTAAATATTTCTTTTCAAAACATGTCTAAAACTATGGCTTGCAGTTACTTCAGACTGTAACCCGTGCTTAAAACTATGGCTTGCTATTATTTCAGATTGCAACCCGTTCTTCAAGAAAAGAAAGTGTTGCGCTAAACCACAAAAAAAAATATATCGTGCACTTATCCTAAAACCAATTGAGGAAAGTATGTCGAAGGACTGCTGTTCCTACTCAAATATTTTTCCTTCTAAAATTCTTCAGAAAAATACTTGTTTTAACAAAATTGGTGGAAAATGAGTTGCTTGAAAAACAATCAGTATCAGAATGTTCATATAATTATAAACTCAATCAATGACTTCAGCGCTTTTAAACTTTTCAAAAAATAAGTCATTGGTTGAGGGGGAGAATGTTTTCAAATCTATATCATCTAACGAGCTTATCTAATTATCCTATATACTTAAATGTAAAACATGTTAACCTACGTTGAAGGACTAGGTGCCTAGGATATGATTGTTATGATTAGATGATTAGAGTTTGATAAATACATTATTCCCATACTTTATATGATCTGATTGATATGTTGAATTGACTTTTATTAGTCGATTGCTGTTTGGGTGTTGTCGACCACCATATATCTGTTTGTGTTGACTAACGTATGCAGATAGCATGGTTTATAAGAATGTTCCCAATCCGGATCCCACAAATGAAGAGGATTGGATGCCGAAAGGAAAGGGCAACTATTTCTTGGGTCGACAAAAGAAGAAACGGAGACTTAATTAGATCTCTCTATGGATAGTTGGCACGATAGATGCAACTTCAGAGCTCTCACTGCATCTGCAGATGGTTTTTCTTCAAGCCTTACAACAACAACAGAAGCAGCTCAACCACTTAACATATCTTTATGCAAAAAAAAAAAAAAAAAAAAAAGTATCATTTATAAACAATTTTGAAAATATTGTTTTGAAAATGATAAAATATTGTTTTGAAAATAAATTGGACTAAATGTTGGAAATCACCGGACTTCATTTTATCAAAACTTAAGTCACTCAATCAACCGACTACGGTAATCGATTGAGGGGGAGAGTGATTTAAACTAAAATATTTTCATACGACATTTCTTTATAAAAGTCCGGTTTGTACGTAATAAAGTGGTAATCTAAAGTATTAATGTTATGTCATGGTATGATTTTCTTTAAAACTCAAAGATCTTTCAAAATGAAACTTTTTATGTTCTTGTTTGATTGTGAAATTGTTTTATTTTACTTAAAGATCTCTTAAAATCTATCATACCTGACACTAACAATCTTTAATGTCTATAATTGGTCCTCATCAATCAATTTCAAAAATTAAATCGTGCCACGTCTTTCCCTAAAATTTTCTAAATAATTTAAATCAATTGGGATCAAAAATCTCAAATGGTTTGATATTTTTTATCGGGGGAGAGATCGTGATTTAAATCTCAAATCTGTTTTAGTCCTTTAAAGGCACTCCTGCCTCCATGTGCCAAACGATTTCAAATACATAATGCACATGTTGAGGGGGAGCATTTAACCAAAAACCAGATGAGTATTTAAACCATGCACATTTTCTCCCATGTTTTCTAAACCTTATTAAATCACTTGGGATCCAAAATCTCAAAGGGTTTGATATTTTTGATTGGGGGAGAATTTGTAATTTAATAATGAAATTTGATAAATGATGATCGATTTGATTCAAAAGTGCATCTTTGCTCTCCATATATGCTAAACGCTTTCGAATCTCAAGCACATATTGAGGGAGCATTTCAAAAGAAAATTAACTTTCAAGGTACAAAGATTTCTATTGTAACAACCGCATTTTTCGAGTTACTTTTCATATTTTGAAAAGTTACTATTCACTTTACTATTCACTTTCACTATTCATCCGTAAATTTTTAATCCACATTCTCGTAAGATAAATTATTTTAGTAATAACCGAGAGTTCGACCATCGTTAGATCATTTTCGCAAAAGTTATTAAGAAAACATCGTTTTAAAGCTTCATTTGGTGGAACACCATTTTAACATCCACAGATAACGAAAACCGTCTCGACAATTTTCCTCGCATCGGATAAATTTTAGATCACTCACAATTAATTTGAGAATTTTTAAGATTTATTTTATGTTACCAAATAAGCCCGGTAGAAAACTAAACTTACGCTTTAAACAATTCTACTCACATCCGGACTTAACGATTCACCTTTGTGTTTCTAATATGTTTTGACACTTTTACATTTTTGGAAAAGTCAAACATATTTCCCTCCTTTGACCATAAAGAAATTAAGCTTGTCTTGTCTACGTTTTGCTTAAATCGCGTAACTTTTAAACTTCACAAATAATGTTAAGTTATCCCGCGTATGAAGAAAACCACATTTAACATCTCATATCACTTTTAGACTAATTTTAGTCTACTCTAAATAAATTCACATTCGTTTCACGAAATTTCGTTCTTTTATAGAAAAGCTGCGTATTACTGCGTTTTTACCGTATTTCCGACTTTAAGCGCGTTTTGCACCCAATGAGACTTATCACCCATTTTATATTTTTAGATGGAGTATAATGATGAGTCTCATCATTCCTGCAAGTTTTGTATTTTTACGATACCGGTTTTACGTTTTATGGCTTAACGACTTACGGTTGGCATTTAACGGAACCGAAACTTACTCTAAACTCAAGATATTATCAAAACTTATCATCTAAGCCACCTAGACACATTGAGACCGACCTAAGGAGGGGGAGTCATCATATTGGTGGCTTAATCCTAACCAAGGTTCATTTTGATCATTACAAGTGTCCTAACTTAACCATGGTTAATAATTAACCCAATATATGGTTAACCAAACTTACCCTCCTATAAATAGGAAGTGAAATAAATCATAAACTCCCTCACATACTGAATTTGGTCATTCATACCCTAAAACACTCACATCTTCCATCATTTGATCTATAAACTCCAAGTTTATGCAAGGAAGTTCCAAAGATCAAGCTACTACATCAAATCTCTAGCAAGTTTAAGTGATCTTCTTGAGTTTAGATCCACTCAAGTCACTTAGTACTTCATCACCAACTCTTCAAGTTTTCAAGGGTGCCAAGGTGTGGAAAGCTAGCTCAATCCGAAGTCTTACGCGATCAATCAAAGTCTTAACCTTACTAAGTTACTCCTTTCTTATTGAAAGCCAAAAGTTGTAAGCAACTTATCACCACCATCATCTCATCTTTATTATTCATAATATTAACTATTTCATGCTATAAATATAGTTACTATGTTGATTTATGATGTACATATACTCAATCACTTGTTTTAATTCACATATGGTCATAAAAGTAACAAACTAGTAAACTAGTCATAATCTACACATGTGAGACCATTAAAAACAGTAATATAAGGACTTTCTAACTTACATAATATGGTAGACAATATAAAAAGGTAAACATAGCAATTTGAATCACCTAAAACGGACAAACGAGTCAAAAGTTATAAGCAAAAGAAGTTAGCGAAACCTAAACGCCAAAACTACCATGTATAATTGTTTTCGATTCTGTCTTTTAAAAGTGGTACTTCTTGTCCGAATCATTAAAAGTTAAAACACGAAAGTTGTCCGGAACGACGTTTTCCTTTAATATTAAAGAAGCTCGGACCTTGAAAACGCATAAATAGGCCATAATCTTTCAAAAAGCGAAGCTAGTAAATAAAGTCTCACAACTATACTTTTGTCACAACTAAAGCAAACCAAGAGGCCTAATGGCCATAAGCCAAGACCACGGCTACGGCTAAGGCCAAAGCTAATTCTCAAGACCATGGAAGTCAAGACCAAAGTCATGGCAAGGCCATGGCTAAAGCCTCAAGGCTTGTTTGAACGACGAGAACTTGTAAAAACTAGATAGTTATTAAAACATGATAAACTTTATGTTATAACAATCTTCACTCAAAACATATGTTGTATTTACTAAGTGCTACAATAGTAGGGAGCTTCATGTGAGGGTTTCATTTGAGTAAAATGTATCGACGAGTTCTTTGGATTTACGAATTAAAGTGTCCTAGCTCCTCGACGTTCTTCTTGCATGACCTACGAATTATGATGGCCCGAGCGGTAGTACGATATCTATAAACTAAATACGTTTTCACATATTAAAGATCTTTCTATAAACATCATATGATAATTGACTACATCATGATCAACATAGGATATATATATATATATATATATATATATATATATATATATATATATATATATATATATATAGGATGGTTTATGTTTTCTTAAACATTATTCCAAACTTAAGTCGCAACATTTCATTTTTAGGTTGCACGTAGAAGTCTTCCGACTTATCCATCACATCCGTTAGTACTTAACATCATCAACTCTCGGTGAGTTCATAGCCCCACTTTCTATTACTTAATTGTTTTACAAACCCTTGGGACCCTTGGGGGGGATACATGCTTTATTTTAAACCGAACACATTGCTTTCAAATTCTATACTTATCGATTATTTTACTTGCACTAAGTTACCGCATTTTCCAATCTTAAGTCCCTAAATCATGAATCATTAATCACGAGTGAAGTGGCGCAAATATTGTGGATAGATCTATCGGGATTGATGAATCCCGTTTGTTTGACGTGATCCGGTAAACAAACGCACTATATTTGAGTACATCGGTAAAGCGGCAAATTTTACCTACTTGGGGCATCGGTTACTATTATATGATGACAAGTTAATGCCTTGATTGCATGATGCTTAGTGAATAATAACTGTTTTGTTTTAAAAACATTGGTGTGAGTTTAATTAACTCACACTACCAACATAATGTGTTCAACCATTTAACAAACTTTATGAATTTCACTCAACCTTTGTGTTGTGAGTTTAAGCATGTATTTCGGGTCCATAATGTCAAGTCGGCACGGAAGAGCGAGGACTAGATCAAGAAGGCTATAAATATTTTATCATTCATAAAACATCAAAGACTTTATATTGATGTCTTTTGTAAACAATGGAACCAAGCGGGACCTATTTTGTAAACTCGATATATTTGAATAATTTGAATGATAAATCCTTTTTAAACGACTCTTTAGAGATCGTTTTCTATTATTATGATCACAGCGATACTTGTCTTGATCAGCGAGGAACCGTGGGCGTGTACCTAAATTCAACGAAAGTGATCAAAGACACTTTCGTGTGTTTTATTGCTAAGCTGTTGTTTGCGGTACATTTGGACGGTTGCGGTGATCGTAATTGAGAAGTCAATCTAAAGCCGCATGCTTACGACATCCACACTTAATTAAAGAAATCATGACAAGTGCTTATCTACATAATCGGCTCGATATTTTATACTATGCTTTCTGCTGCAGTAAATATCATGAACCGATAAAAGCTTCCATTACTACGATGAAAAGATGTCATGATCCGAAAGTGTAAGCATGTCGGTCCGAAAGTCACAACTTCACATGATGGCAACACAATAAAGGGTGATCCAGAGACTTACTGTGGCTGATGATATCAAAGAATGCTCGAAGATCATCAAGACGTGGATCAGTCAAAGACCTCCACTAAAAGTACGAAATAATCTGACTATAAAGAGTCACTGCTAAAGCACAAAGATGCGGAAGTTGAAGAATTAAAGTCTACGAGCTCAAGACTGAAGATTAAATAGAATGCTAAGATTCAAAATGTAAAACATGGGGTGACCTCCCTTAGGGGGAGATTGTTAGGAATTAGAAATTCCATAGTGAAGAGTCGGTCACCCCAACTATTATCTAGCATAAGTTAGCTCGTAGACATATCGTTATTTACATGTTTGTTAGTTAGTTATTATCTTAGTTTAGCTTAGAGTAATACCGTGGAGGAAGGACGGGTCTTTACCCACTGTATGCCTGATCCACAGTCCGAAGGAGGACGTTTAGTATGTAACTATAAATACCCTCTACCTCCCAAGGTAGAGGGTTGGACCTTTCACTCAATCTAACCTTCTTTCTTTTGTTCACTTTCTTTCTCTAGAAAGGCTCTCATTATACTTTCTCTCTCTAAACTCTCTTGTATAATTCGACCCATATATTGTTATGTGATGTGTTTATGAAATCCAATATGTAACAGAAGCGTTGAACGTAAGTGTTAGTAATTAAGTAATCGTTAAGTATGAGATGGATTATGTTTTATGTTAGATGAGCTTATTGATGATAAGTGATGGATGCATGTTATAGTACTGATGTGTATGAGATGTAAGTTCGTGGAGGACTTGAAGTGTTTGAGTGATGGTTTAGTCGTGCACCTCGTTAATGTTATAGATTGTGTTGTGTTTATATGCATGAGTGTAAGAGTAGCGGTAGTGGATTGTGTATAGGAATGGTAAGTGGTATTGGAGATGGGATAATAAGTGAATTAAAGTTTTATTATGCCTTATTTATAAGGTAGAATTGTTCTTGCGACTAATTAAAATGTTGATGCTTAGACATAGAAGGATTGTGCAATGTGATATATGAGCCATAGACTATATGATTTTATTTTGATTATGAATGTGAGAACACTTTTTGGATAAGTGTTAAGTGTTAAGTGTTATTGTTTATGTGATGCTAAGTCTATGGTAGCAGTTTATTATATGTCTAAGTTTTATGTAGTGTGCTTGAGAGCATGATGCATAAAAGTGTATGAGATAAGACCGATGCATTTGAATGCATACTAAGTGAGACTTAATCGATATACACGAGTAATATATATTGAGCAAATATGGTTGATGATAGAAGTTGTGTGAAGCATGGATTAGATTTAATATAATATATAGTTGCCATATTCATGTGATGACCTGGTTTTGGTCAAAATAGTTCGAAGAACACATTGACATGTGAAAAAGTTAAGAAGTATGGTAAGTGTTTGATAAAGCATAAATGCTTAGAAAGCTTGAGATAAAGTAAGAAATGAATAATGAAGTGTGTTTGTAGTTTGATGATTAGAAAGATATGACTGATATAATAACGAATAGATGCTTTAAGGCATGAATTCTTATATGATTAATTAAATGAGAAATTTGGAGAGTATAGTTAAGACGTGATGAGATCATGTTACATATAAAACATAATAATTAAAATGCAAATGTAATAAATTGACAAGTATTATATAGAAACTTGTCTAGATGAAAGTAAACATTGTAGCGAATGTTGAAATTGCTTAAGGCAATGAGAACTGAGGAAATGATAATGTGTACTTAAGGATAAAAGTACATGAAAGATAAAATGCGTAAAGATGATATAGCTTGGATCCAATGCTCTAGTTTTAGTATCCTTCAGGATAGCCTAGCTTGCCTTCATGGCATGGTTGTTAGCTTTCCTTCACGGCATGGTTGTTTAGCTTGCCTTCACGGCATGTTGTTTAGCTTGCCTTCATGGCATGGATGAAAGGTTAGTGAGATTGGATCCAAGGCTAGAAAAGATGAAGAGTAGGTAAGTATGATTGTTTTGTCGGAAGTGCGTAAGTAGGATGATTTATAATCTCCTTATTTAAATGGATTGGGACGCCTTTTTATTTAAGTAAAGAAATTGTAAATCGCCGAATCATAAGTTTATAATTCCTTACTTACATAGATTGGGACACCTTTTTATGTAAATAAAGAATTGTAAATGAGTGGGCTTATGTATATCCGATATGATATGAGTACGGGCAGAGAGATGAGGAAGTGAAAACTAAAATAAATTAGACGTTATAAGAAAAGAGATTAGATATGAATAAAATTATAACGACGTTAAGATTATGTGTGAGACCTTATATAGACGCGTAGAATGAGTTTGTACTTTAAAGTTGAGAAGATGATGAGTAGTATTCTCGAAATTTAACAAGAAAGATTGCTTAAGTAATGCGTGTGAAAGATTTTGAAAGTGTCGTTTATATGGTACTTTATATAAACTTTAAATAATTTATCAATTTTGAAGTAGAAATGAGTTGGGTGTTAAGTAGAATGCGATATTGACCGGTTTATGACTTAAGGTCATGTTAGTGCATTGGCGAATGACGTGGAAATAGTATTGAAGTTTGACTTATATAAAGTCAAATAGTAGATGTTTCTGGATGACAAGTCGTCATTGTTGGAAAATTTAGATAAGCTTGTAATGAGAAGTGTTGTTTATGGTGGATTATGAGTAATGATTATGTTATAGTAAGTTTAGAATTGCAAGATCATCTAGATCGTGCAATGAAATGACTAAGGATTCAAAGTATGAGAACGGGTGCATGTTGAGAATTAGTTTTGGATAGTAATAGACGAGAGATTTCAGGGACAAAATCTAAATAAAGGGATAGAATTGTAACACCCGTTTCCCGGATACATATAGGCCCCACCTTAGATGGAATTGATCGGGCCTAAGTATGTTTGACTAAGGATTTATGGTTGGTGGTTTAAGTGTAGATGTGTATTGGCCTGGATACGACGTATCTGAGAATGTATATACATCGTATTAGATGATAGGAGAAATAGAACATACTTGTTTTAGTATCAATACGACGTATTGGTTAAAGTGTATACGACGTATTGGTTAAAGTGTATACGGCTTATCGAATATTAATATGGATATGGTGTACAAAGGGAAAGAATACGGAGTATTAAGGGATTTTTAGTGGATTCGGCGTATCGACCAAAGTGGACTAAAATGACTATTTTGCCCTTTTGACTAGGTTTATAAGTGATAGTTCTAGACATTTCCATACAATTCTTGTGTGTTCTCTGTGGTGTCGAGCTAGAGAGAAATAAGGAGAGAGGTGAAGCTTGTGATGAAGATGTTGTGATAGTAAAGTGCTACAATTCATAGGATGTTGATAAGGATTTAAAACGTACGCTTTTAAGGGGTCATTTAAGCCTATTTCTACACATTTATATCCGTTCTTGCTTAATTTTGTTCCTTTTTACTTTTAGGTCTTTTGGAAGCAAAATCTTGGAATGAATCACATTTGGACGAAAAGGAGCAAATACATGAAGAAAATGGCAAAGTCAAGATCGAAGCCACTCAAGATCGATCAATAGTACTGACGGTGTCCCAACCAAAGAGCGCGCCGTCCCTCTATGATGACTGATCAAAACATGCACGCTGACAGCTCGGTGAAAATTATGGTCTTATAACCGACGGCCACGCTTTAATAATGGGCGTCACTCGCGGTTTTCAACTTAGACGGCCCGGATCTAGAATCAAGGCGACGTCCCAATCGAAGACCGGCGACATCACAACTCTAAGGTGGCGTCGTCCCATCGATGACTTGTCGAGACGAAACCCTAATGACGGCGAATGACGGCGTCCTATGCAAAAGTGACGCGATCGCGATTGTAAATCTATATATAATTCGATTTTTACGTATTTTAGAGGTAGACTTTTGGAGTAAAACCCTAAATCGTTTGTAGTCCGAATTCGACAGTATCTTAGGGTCCCATACCTATTTTACACATCGAGATAAGTTATTTAATCCAAATTATCATTATGTCTATCCTATATTCGATTGATTGTGTGTATGCTTGCTTGTCTATCATGTCTAGCTAAATTTCTTGTGTGTTTGCTTAGATCTATGAAACCTAGTTGTTGATTATTGTTAGGTTGCTTCTTATCTTAATTGAAATTGGCTTAGGAGTGCAACTAGGCATCTTCGTTGATATTTAATGCTTGAGTATGCTTTATGATGATATGGTTTATGGATGAAATAGCCAAGGCTTGTCGATTCCGTAGGTTGTATACGAGAGATAACCTCAAAGAACTAGGGACTACGCATACCCTACGACCTTTAGGAATACAACGCGTTAAGATAGGACGTGACAACTCAACCGACCAATAAAAGATAACTAGGGAGTAATAGTATCTAGGTGGACACATTTTTAATCATCATACGAGCACACCTCGATTAGACATAAGTTACCCATAGTAACTAGATAATTAGATAATTAGACAATTAGATAAAGTAGAGTAATCGGTAGAAGTACCACCCCCAAACCAATTGCCCCGAGATATTTACCTTAGCTTTCTACAAAAACCATAAAAAAATAAAAAAAGAATCATCCTCAATCCCACCTTCTCGTCATATATTTCTTACTAGCATTCCTATTCCCCTAGAGAACGATATCAATCCCCGAGGCTTACCCAATACTACACTACAACGATTAGGTTCACTGCCTAGGAGGTTGAAACTTGTTCGACGAAAAGGAAGTTTCCTTCACCCCGAACTCGCCTTTCGCGCGCATCAGATGTGTTCCTAGCTTGTTTCTCCATAAGGTATGATGAGTAATTAGGGTTTAATTGATGAATTAAGAGTTAGTGTTTATGAACCCTAATTTGGAAAAGTTGGGTAAGTGGTGGTTTTAAGATAATTAAAGTGTTATAATATTTATGAGATGATTTTATAATGGGTTTAAGTTAGTGAATGATGGGATTGATCATCATATAATCAATATATGATTATATGATGATTAGAGGTATTTTGGAAGTGAGCTAATGGTTGTATAAACTATTATTATTGTTATTTGATTATGTATTATTAAGTGTTTATGTATGATGATCTTATCATAGGATGATGATGATGATGGATATGATGATGATGATACTTTGATATGCTTAGCTTAGAGCCAAGGTAAGTAAAAAGATGATGGCATGTTGTTATATGGATTCCTAACGTATATGTGTTATGTATGTTATGTGCTAAGTAGTAGGAGACTTGAGATAAGCTTAAGTGTTGCGATGAAAGTGATTTAAGTAATGCTATGGTTTTATATAGAAGTTGATGCTAAGTGTTTAAGTGCGACTTAAGGTATAAGGCCCGTGAAGTAAGTGTTTGGTTATATGTGATGCTTATATGTTGTTTGAAGTATAATGGTATGTTATAATCGTTTTACTTAGTAAGCGTTATCACTTACGGTTTAAGTGTCCAATGTTTTGTAGGTTTATGTGCAATGGAGGTAAGGGTTTGATTATGGCCTAGCGATGGAAGTGCATGCTTAGAAGGTTTGGAATTTGTTAGGAGCTTAGGTAGAATACCGAGCTCAATGTCGATGTTGTACCCCCGTAAGTCGTTTAATGGTTTATGAACGTGTGTCAAGATTTGTATAATGAATTGGTAGTCATTTGGTACGCTAAAGTGCGTTATAAGTGTTTATGGTAAAAGCTAAAGGGGTGTTTGGCATAATGTGTGTATATACCCATTTTGGGTTATAACGGGTCAAGTGGCTTGTAAGCATCATAGTATGAATGGTTATAGTTTATATGATAAACGGATGATGTTTTGTAAAGATTATAGTAAGGAATTGGTGTCAATGTATGTTGTGTTGTGTGTTAAATTTATGCAGGTTTTTCATGCTGGTGTTCTGTCTCAGATGGCCTATACGGCGTATCCATCATGTTGGATACAACGTATTCAGTGGTTATTGTGATACGGCGTATCACTTTAGGGTGATACGGCATATTGGCCTAGGACCCAATACGGCGTATCCCATTTTATGGATACGGCGTATTGGGGGTCACAGAATGGTTGTTTGGTTGTGTTATGGTAATTATGTAAAATGTTTTAAAGGGTAACTAAGTATAGGTTCTTCTAACGTATTTAAAGAGTTGTAATGTCATGAATTCTTGTCGATTAACGAAGGGTTCAAGAGAGTCTGTTATAGTCAAAGCGTTTCCGCGTTAGAAGTTTTTAATTTTTTTGTCAAATGGGGCACGGGGTGTAACAGTATACATGTATCTGACCGCCACCAACCAAAAGTAGAAGTGTTGCTGGAATATGATAACACCCCAAGCTCCCACCATACAATCTTTATTTAATTGACCTGGATCGATAGGGACAAATGGGTGAAGATTTAGGTGAAAATAAATAGATCGGTAGTTGTTGCAGGCCAAAATTTGTGACATGGGTTACGAATGAGGACGTCATTAGGTCAATTTAGTGAACTGTTCTTTGAGTATACTATCTTTGAAGGATGAGATGAGGTTAGTTGGTATTAGGATTCTTGTTTTGAAACGAGTGTGGTCTAGTGTCGCGATGGCGGTTACAGTTACATTGGTTAGGGCGGGGTGTGGTGCGTGGTAGTGGTGTGGTGGACAAATTTTGTAATTAACTCTAAGCAAAAAGTAAAGAAGAAAAAAATGACGTGGAATTGTTTTTACCGTTGAACCAATAACAAGTGAAAAGATGTGACGAAATAGCTGGTAATAGAACTAATTCAAAAGTTATAATAATGGTAATAAGATTTTCTAAAGTCCGTTACTTATAATTGAAAATTTTGAAAAGTTTATAACTAATATGTGGATTTGACCCTTATAATAAACCTAAACTTGACGTATATGTCATATGTGCATATATTTAAGGAGATAAATATCAATTTGAGAATAACCAATACCTATGTTTAAAAGGTTGGAACAATGTTTTAGTTGTTATATTTTATGATAACAACATCGTGTTAACTAACTACCTCAACCACAATAGTGTACCATAATTTTTGTAGATTTTTATCTCTTAAACATAAGTCTAAAGACCATGTTTAGCAATTAGCAAAACATCTTTTTTAAAATCTCAATCTTATGTTCTATTTAAAACCTCTGTTTTTTGTACTTATAACGTATTTTAGATTCAAAAAGAGAACAATGACAAATTAATAAGCCAAATATGAGACACTCTGTTTGTGGTCATAACATAATAATATGTATGTTTTTCTAGAAAAGGAATCTACTATAAGTATTATAATGTACACATTGATGATGTAAAGTTAAAAGGTAAAAGTGGGACAATTGTATAAAGTCATATTGCAATCTCAAACTAATGTGAACAATAAAGCTTACTTAAATTATGAGCTCTCATGTGTTTAGATGATGAGAACAAACAAAGATCAAAATTAACACGATGTTATAGAAATGCAACTTATATTCAAACTTTGAACATGGATTTTGCACATTAATTTTCAAAACTGGCATACGTCCTAGTTTATTTAGTTTTCTAAACAGAAGAATTACTGAACACGTATCAAAATGAAATCATAGTATAGAAAAGAGTAAATCGCAAAAACCGTTTTGGGGTATCGCTACATTCATGATCATAGTTTTTACAAATTTTAATATTTTTGAATTATCAATTTTATATTTTTATTTCTTTTTTTTATTATTTCGCAGCTTTATAATAAACAAAATTATAAACTAAATAAATAAAAAATAAAATAATTTTTTAGTAATGTGTAGATTTTATTTTTGATAGTGTGTGAAGCACAATCCCAACAATATATGTCTTTGCTTTTAAGAAAAGTTATTCACAAAAATCACGTCTGCATTTTTAAGTTATGAAATATGAAACACGAACTTGAGACGTATATTTCTATGTCGTTTCCCTAAATAAACATATGTTTGAACTTTAATATTATTAAAAACTTTAACATAATCTTAAATATTTTATTATGAATTGAGGGCCATGCTAAAGCCCACAAAATGAAGTCCAAAAAATAATACACATCTGGCTTCCACGAAACCAATATATGAGCCTAACTTTGACTTTAGTCAACTTTCAACTAGAAATAAAGCAGTCTGCTACAGAATATTTGTTCCCATCACTCATGAGTCATGACTCAACACTCGTTTTACTTCACATGATAATTAATTAAGCCCTTAGTTTACCAAATATATTGAACCAGCCCTTCATCAAAATGAAGCTTCACTTTTAAGTCATTCTATTGTCAAATATGCCATTTTGGAACAAACCAAAATATTATAGTACGTTTAGTTAGAGAAAAAATTCTTTTGTTTTCTATCTTTATTTTTGTAAAAATTTGGAAAGGGAAATTTATCTCCACAAAACATTTAAAAATATATAAAGCGCGTTTAGTTGATGTTTGTATTTTTTATTTTTAAGAAGGGAGGGAGGGTTGTGGGTTACAAAAGAAAACAAGAAAAACAACTTAAATTTATTTTGTAATTTTCCTTATTAAGTTAAGAAATAAAGAATTTTGTGTTTTGCAAAACATTTTGTTGAAAAACGTTGATTTGAACGCGATATCTGTTTTCCTTGTTTTTCACAAAACATTTTATGAAAAACAAATGTATTTTCCCCAACTAAACACACATTTAATGTTTTATTAACATATCAATTGTGTGAAAAAGGATAATGAAATATGCGTCATTTATGCTGTATGTTTTGTGAATATATAGTGTTTGTTATATACAATGTATATTTAAGTTACTAAAATTAAAAAAAAAAGAAAAAATAAAATAAAAATGAGAGAAAGTTGTAAACTTTTCATATATATCTTCTTGTAAATCTTATAATTTTAGGGAATGTTATGAATACTCGTTTACATCAAATAGGGTATGTATCATAAATAATCAAAATCAATTAAAGAACACTGTAACTCAAAAATCGTGACGAAGTTAGTTACGAAAATACTTTCACTGCATCTTGTAATAAACAAGCATGCAAAATTCCTAATATTATCATCTCCAATATCAAAAGTCGTTTTTTATGTAAGAAAGAGTTTCATATGTGGTGATATACTCGAGATTTTAACTTGAACATTATTGGTGAGGGGGCCAGCTTGAAAAGTATTTATTTTAGGAGGACCGATATATACTACGTTGAAATATTTGTATTGATAATGACTAAATTATATATAAATGGTATAAAATGTACATGAGGTCAAAAATTTTGAAAGGCAACAACCTCCTTAGTCCCTTCTAATTTTCGTCACTGGATATACTTTAATATCACGAGCCGGGTCATTTAAAGATCAATACCTTAATATATGTGGTATAATCATACACTTACAAGTTTATAAGATAGTTGATGATTTTTCAAAATATAATAAGAATAAATAAGAGTATAACTTTAACGATATATCATCCGTAACGTACGTTCTTCATATCTTAAGTGTTGTAATGAACAAAAGAAATGTACTACAAATATTACAAAGTTCAAAGGCTAATATGTAACATCGTTTGTTGAACACACTAATCCTATTGACCCGCATACTAACTTTAACTGTTAATTAGACAAGCTAGTCGTATCGACCTGTATACAATTAGTGCGTTTTGAACTAATGTATAAAACACACACAAAGTAATTGACACCAAACTATACAATTTACAACCGCAAGAACCAATCATGTAACATACCCAAACTCAAAGCCCCATTTACATAAATTCAACCATCTCATCAGTCCACCAACACTAGTTCACTTTTGGAAGCAAGCTAAACTAAAAAGCAACACAGTCAACAAAATTTCACCAAAACTTTTATTAAAAAAAAAAACATTTTAAGGAAACATCTCTCTAATCACCTCCAAAACCCCCCTTTTTAACTCCACCAATCAATACTAAATTTTATAAAAAAAATAAAAAAATACTCCTTTTTACTCCCAAAGCCCTAATTTTCAAAATTAGTGAGATTAAGATCTTAAAAATTGGGGGTTTTGTGTCAGATCTGTTAATTACAGTTTGGGTTAGCTCAGTTTTGATTTAATTTGGGTTTTGTGAAGAAATGTGTTTTTAAGGGTTTTTAAGTAGAAAGGTGTGGTATTGAGATTTTGGGGTGTTTGGGATCTTGGTTTAATGGGTATTTGTTGGAGTATTCAGATTAAAGCTGAAACTGCTTTTTCTAATGGTAACTTGTTTATTTTTACTGCTGTTAAATTTATTTTTTACTTTGTTCATTTCTGTTAATATGTTTTTAAAGTTTGTTACTTTCATTTATTAAGTGTTAATTTTATGTTAAAGTTTGTTAATTTAATGTGGGATTTGGTTAAAAGTTGGTTAATTTCTGTTAATTTGTTAGTAGAAAGTAAATTTATTGAAGACATGTTTTTTAAGGATTTTATGGGGTATAAATTTGGGAGCTTTTATTGGTTTAATTAATGTTTTGCTGAGTTTTACTGCAGTAAATTTTGGTTCTAAAAAGGAAAGTTGCCGACTTACAGTTAATAACCGGAAAGGAAGTTTTGGTTATTTGTGTTTAGAAATATGATGACTTTTGGTTGTGTTTGATTTGTGTTTTAAATGTGATTATTGCTACTGTCTTAATGGTTATAAGATAATCGGTTTTGTCTTAAGCTTATTTGACGGGTTATGAGCTTAATGAAAATTTAATTAGCTCACAAGCTCATTTTTTATTGCTTATGAGCTTATCCAGTTAAAAATGAGCTAATGAACTTATATAAGCTATAAGATTATTAGCCATTACAAACGAGCTTATGAGCTAATCAAATTTTCAATGAGCTCATAAGCCCATCAAATAATCTAAGACAAACACCCCCTTAAAGCATTATCCAGGTTGTATTTACATTTTTCTTAAAGAGTCGGCTTTCCATTATTTTAATTTACTGTCTATTTCTCCGAGTTTGATTATTTCGACTAATGTTATTCAGAATTGTAATGGTTTTACCCAAACAGTCGAAACCACAGCAATCCACTCCCTTTTTGTATCACAGTCTTCTCAAGGAGTATATAATAAGATATTAAGATGATACTAGTTTGTTCATTTGTTGAAGTTGCTATATTTATTTTTGTGAACCTAAAACGAACTAATTGTAGTTGCAACAGGTTTTGACTCCAAAACTGGAGAAAGGAATGGGAATAGTAATTCAAGTAGCAAGTTTTCAACTGGTTCTCAAACGCAAACGCCTCGTACCGAAGGTGAGATTTTGCAGTCGTGTAACTTAAAGAGCTTCACCTTCAGTGAGCTTAAAAACGCTACGAGGAACTTCCGGCCAGATAGTGTACTTGGAGAAGGGGGTTTCGGTTCTGTGTTTAAAGGTTGGGTGGATGAGCATTCGCTTGCAGCTTCAAAGCCGGGAGTCGGCATTGTGATTGCTGTTAAGAGGTTGAATCAAGAAGGATTACAGGGACACAAGGAGTGGTTGGTTAGTTCTTTTCACTTTTTTAATCATCTACCAAGTTTATAAAAAAATTATTTTGCTGCTTGAAAGATATAGTTACTCATGCAGTCATGCATTGATACAATACAAGCATCTGAATGTAAACACGTATTTATACGAAGGATTCAACCCATTGGATGCTTCTGCTCTTTGTCATTTATTTTGAGCGTGTGACAAAAACAGATTATGGCCTTTTGATGATTTAGGGACAACGTTATCGACTATAGAGAAACAAGTTTGGTTGTAAGAAAACTATTTATGGACTACCTCCCTAATGTGTGAATTATTAGTTTGCCATTTGACCAATTCACAAAAACACATCATGGTACGCTATCATGGTATCCTTAAGTTTTTAGAATCACTTAATACATGCCTTTGCATATTACCTCATGCACTTGAATGCTTATCCTTTCATGAATCATTAACCTTGACAATGCCATTCTTAAGTCAACAAAATTTAGCTTCTTTAACAAACACATATTTCGCTTTTGCAGGCAGAAATCAACTATCTTGGACAGTTACGCCATCCTAATCTTGTGAAATTGATCGGTTATTGCTTAGAAGATGATCATAGGCTTTTGGCGTATGAGTTTATGCCAAAAGGAAGCATGGAGAATCATTTATTCAGAAGTAAGTTAACAGTATCTTCATACAGTTTCTGGTTCTCAACGTTATAGTAAAGGTGGCAATTTCGATCTATTTAGTTGAGAACAGGTCGATTTGGGTCGTGTTCTATCTTTATTGGCTCAAATCAGAAAAATAAGTTAAAAAGAGTATGACTGGTTGAAAATTGATCAAAGTCTACTACAAATAAAGCAGGGTGAATTAACCCTTTTACCCAAAAATAAAGCATACAAATCGACTTCCTAAGTCTTTCTATTTGAAAGTATTAAATTACTTGAACACTTATTAATCTTAATTGATACAATAATCAAAATGAACAAACAAGTGTTCAAGGACCAAATTTAATCCGATTCGGTCCGTTTCAACCGTGCTAAGAATGACCTTTTTCAGTTTAGACCTGTCTTAGCCTGTAATCGTGTTGCCACCTTTGGCATATAGTAGCATACCACATAGATTTTATTGACATTGTTTATGTAAAACAGAAGGTTCTTATTTCCAGCCACTGTCTTGGCGTCTACGCTTGAAAGTTGCTCTTGGTGCCGCAAGGGGTTTAGCCTTTCTTCACAATGCCGAGCCAATGGTCATATATAGAGACTTCAAGACTTCAAATATTCTGCTTGACTCGGTATGATGAAATTTTAGTAAAGCTTAGTTTATTCTTGTAATCTATATATGTTGTTGTTGTGTATATATGTTGTTAGAAATACTTAAAACTTGATTTTAGGCATCATTTATACTGAAATTCAGTTTTCTAACTTTGACTACATCAACAGAATTTCAATGCAAAATTATCTGATTTCGGATTGGCAAGGGATGGACCAACCGGTGATAAAAGCCATGTTTCTACTAGGGTCATGGGAACCTATGGATATGCTGCTCCTGAATATTTATCTACAGGTATGCCTGTTTAACTGAACCAGTGATAATGGCAGCGGATGCCTTGAATTTCACTTTACTTCATTTTTGTTTGTGAAAATTTTAAGCGTGGTTATGATAGTTGAGTTCTTTGTAGTTGAACTCAAATGGCATTTGGTAATTTTAGAAGTGTGGGTCTTTGGACAAAGAAAAATCCTTAACCCACCTGATCCATTTTTGGCATTTCTAGCAAAATACAATAGTTTTTACTGATATTTGGCGAATTTGATTGATTCTCATATAGGTCATTTAACCGCAAAGAGCGACGTATACAGCTTTGGGGTGGTTCTTCTCGAAATCCTGTCCGGTAAAAAAGCAATAGACAAAAACAGGCCACCTGGAGAACACAACTTGGTTGAATGGGCTAGGCCTTGTCTAAGCAACAAACGAAGAATCTTCCGTGTCTTGGACGCACGGCTCGAAGGTCAATATTCACTTGGCCGAGCCCTCAAGTTAGCAAACCTAGCACTGCAATGTCTATGCATGGAACCAAAGATGCGACCAAGTATGGACGAGGTGGTCACGACTTTAGAAGAGCTTCAAGACAGTGAAAAACGTGAACGTAGAGACCCACAGGTGAACCCATCAGCTAATAAAGCCAGATCCTGCAGACAAGAAGCTGGCGCAGGGATGGTTGCTTATCCAAGACCTTCTGCTTCCCTTCGTGCTTAAAGGCGTATGGGATAATAAAAAATATTAATTTTAAGTGCGGTCTATGGGTCTAGTTGTACAGCTTTTTTGTTTCCAGTCTTGTTCCCGTGTTTTGCAAGTGGGTTCTTGATACTTTGTTGTATGTCAAAGAGTATGTTGTAAAGACATTTAGTTTTACTAGGAAGACAATGATTTTGGTGGTATGATAAAAGTGCAAGTGTTAAATTAATCAGTTGGGGTGGCTTTGTAGATCCTAGAAATACCTTTATTTTCTTTATTTTCTGTGTTCATCATTCAAAAATCATCAAATCATAATAAAACTGGCAGCAGACTCGGGGGGTGCTTGTTTAGGCTTATATGTGCACTTATAAGCCTATTTGATTTTGGCTTATATTACATAAGCTTCACTATTATAGCTTATTCTAACACTTATGGGCTTATATAAGTGTATTATGATATAATAAACCCAAAACTCCAAAAGTCACAATATAAGCCAAAAAATTATGTAATATAAGTTGAAACCAAATAAGCTGTAAACTCGCATATAAGCTTAAACAAACACCCCCTCGATTTAGATTGTCATCTTTACCAATTTATGAATGACATGATTTGATTGGTATTATCACTAACAACTCCAATGTATAAAACAATAGTACAACTAACCAGACGTGACTTTAACCAAAACAATCAAACAAATTTATCATTACCCAAAATTTTCGGTTATAGGTTTTGTTTCGGTGATAACTAACCCTGCTCATCCCAGTCATGTTAACATCAAACTTATGGAAAACATCTTGATATGTAAATGAGCAAGTTGAGAGTTTAAAATGGTTAACAAACACGTTATGAAATAATTTTGATTGTAGAGCTATATAGATAAGACTGTAGAGCTTATAATGGTACATAAAGAGAAAAAAAAAAGGGAAACAGTGCAGCAAAAGTTGAGGAAAATGTAATCTAACCACCTTGACAAACAAAGGTTGGTTTTAGTCGAGCAATCTGAAAACAAGCTCTCATTATACAAAAAAAGCTCTAAGCACATCCTCAGTGAAAATATGCAGAAATCTACAGTAGCCGTTCTTTAAATAGCTTAAACATTTCCAAAAAGTTAAAAAGAGCTTCAGTTTACGAATTTGTTTATCTCCCAAAAATACTAAAGCAACTTTATAGGCCTGGGTAATACCCGCCATAACCATCCCAAACCAAAACTCGGTTTAAACAATCAAGTAATCATCGAAAATGTTTAAAGTATCAGCAATAGCATAGCAATTTCTAAGATAACGTTTGCATACAGCAAAATGCCAAACCAAAACTCGGTCTAAACAATTAAAAAAGGTAAACCAATCCAATCACAGAACAGCTTATACATTGAAGATTCTTCAAAGCTGGCTAGTAAGCTGTTTAAACAAGCTATACCCTAGTCAAATAGCAACTTGATAGCGATAAAAAATACAGGTAAAAAACAATGGCTGGTAACAGCAATCAACAATAATGCAAAACTATTCAAATTGACTAAATATAAAGCAACATCATCCGGTTATCAACGTTTTAACCAAAATAACATAAACATCCTGAATAATAATCCAAAACACATCACATAACCAATATCTAAATTTTTAATAAGATCAAAATGAATTCTAACGGAAGTTGCCAGACTCAGCAGAATTCTTCAATCTCTTCACCTCACAGCTCTTGATTTATAAGACTGCAAAACAAAGTTCAAAGGTCAAATTAAGAAAACCCAAAATTTCCAACTGAACCACGAAGAGCAATTCATGCATTCACTGATATCTAAAAAGACTATTTATTAATACTAAATAAGTTTTAATCAGTCACCAACGTTTTTATACAGCATGTTTAAATAGGAGGAAGAGTTTGGCTAAACATATTAAGCAGCTTAAGATGTTCATTAAATCTTTAGAAACCGCTTCAGGCAGTTAAATTAGCATATACAAAAATTACAATATCACCTAGGAACATAGCAATTATTTACCCGAAAGCACCCTGAAAACATATCATGTGTGACAAACTAAAAGCCAAAGCAAAAACCTGTACCACAAGTAAGAATTGATTCTAAATTCCAGAATACCTAAACATATGATAAGGGTAATGTGTGCATGTGTACTTGGCTCGAGACACAAATACATTAAATTATAACAAATCTCAATTATGAGTAGCAAGCAGGCCTCTTTTCCATATACGCTAAAGGTGTCAGATTCCAAATAAAGTACAGTATTATTTGAAGTGTAATCTGATTAAGCAAATGCTTCAATCGCCCCATACTAGGGTCCAAAACAATTACACAAGCAGTCATAAATATAACAATGCACGACATTGACTAACTTACGCATGAAAATGGCCTGGACCCTACAGTAGGCGATTAGGCATCGACCAAGTCAACTTCACAATTGACAATAACAGAAGCTACCCTAAATATGCATAGTCGTATACTCATTAGTAATGTTTAGAAGCATCAATGTCCTCTCTAGTCAAAAAGACAAATGGTTTTGTGTAAATTGAGTGTAAAAACATATAGATATTCGTTTGTTGTGGGGTTTGTGTGTGTAAGTTAGTTTTAGCTTAGCAAAACTTGTTTGTTTTTGTGCTTCGTGTGTGAGTTTTATGAGATGTGGCTAACCAAATGAATGCCAATCCTCAACAGCTTAAAACACAACTAATCTGTTCAAATAAATTTTACCCAAACATTCCCAAAACTGAATAATAAAACACAACAAATTGTATCAGCAAACAGTTAGAAAATGACAACAAATAACCATAAGCATCTAACATTTAAATAGTTAAACAACTTCCAACCAAACACACGTCAAAACATCTGACGTTAATAAAATCATAAGAAAAACACCAGCAACAAAATCAGATCCACCAGCAACAAACCTTAACACAAGCAGTCTAGTTACACTAACTACAACGACATTTTATACTATATAAATTGCATTAAAAAATAATTATACACTAATATATCGTAAAATTTCATCACAAATAACAACCAAAAAGACTGCAAAGAAACAAAAAACAATGGAAACTATCCAAAATTGAACAACCTATAACCAAATAACAACAAATCTCAACATTTCATAACAAATAACCTCTAAAATCACTAAACATAACCACTAAAAATCCAAATAAAACATAACAAAAACATAATCTATTAATCTACCTTAAACCTTCTTTTAAACATAAGTCAAAACCAAATTTCTAACAACAATGACTACCATATAATCTATAATAACATTAAACAAAAAAACAACTATAGAAACATAAACATTAAGAAAACCTTAAAATACCTTGTTCCTAAGCCTTCTGGTAGAGATAAGTCAAACCACACTTGCCACAATAATGCCTATTCTCATGATTAGCCATAAAAGTCCCGGCCCCACACTCAGCATTAGGACACTCTTTCCTCAACCTATTAACCTTCCCATCCTCACCCACTTTATAAAACTGCAACACAGCAAGCTTCACCTTCTTATGCTTATGCTTAATCTTCTTGGGCTTTGTGTACGTCTTCTTCTTACGCTTCTTAGCACCCCCACGTAGACGCAGGACCAAATGAAGAGTTGACTCCTTTTGGATGTTGTAGTCTGCTAAGGTGCGGCCGTCTTCTAGCTGCTTTCCTGCGAAGATTAAACGTTGTTGGTCTGGTGGGATGCCTTCTTTGTCTTGGATCTTGGCTTTCACATTGTCGATGGTGTCCGAGGACTCGACTTCGAGGGTTATGGTTTTCCCGGTTAGGGTTTTCACGAAGATCTGCATTTTGGATGACGGTGAGTAGGGTTTGTGTTGATGAGATGAATTTATAGTGGTGCGGTTTGAGAAATGGGTGTGTGGCTGTGGTTTTGTTGGGCTGTTTTTTGGGCTTGCGAGTGTGGTTAAATGGACATACAAGATACAAGTTTCTGGCTATTTGTTTACTCCAAAACATACAACAACAACAACAACAACAACGAACCCAATCCCGGCCCGGTATGGGAGTAGTAAAATATGAGCAGATCATACTCACCCTGGGATAAACCAGGAGTAGAGACTGCTACAGCGGACTCCAATTGGTGCGGGTGTGCGGTGAGAAAAAGAGAAAAGAAAGCGGAAGATTTGACAATGACAAGCACTGCGAAATAAGACAAAAACAGTAAACAAGTAAGAGGTCACATAAGAGAACACAGACAAAAACAAAGAAACAAAGCACAAAGGGACACAGGCAGACCAAAAAGTGGCAACAAAGAACAAGGCAAAAGCAACGCAGAGCAAAACAAAGCACCAAAACAAAAGCGGTCACGAGAAAAGCGAGCAAGCCTAAGCATACAAAGCAAAGCAAGGAAGCATACGGGGCCTAAAGCTACGGCAAAGCAAAAGGAACAGGGCCTAAAGTTAAGCGAGGCAAAACAAAGCACCAAAACAAAGCGGGGCGAGAAAAAGCGTGCGGCCTAAGCCAGAGCAAAGCAAAGAAACACGGGCCTAAAGTTACAGCAAAAGCAAAAGGAGGCACAAAACCGAAAACGCCGAGGCAAAGCAAACAAAGGCGCCTAAAGCCTAACCCACCAAAACCACCTAAACCCCAAAGAACCCCTAGCCCAAAATCTAACCGCAAATCCTAATCCTATCTCTCCACCCCTTTCTATCTGAGGTCATGTCCTCCGACAAGAGAATCTCCGACATGTCTAGCTTAATCCTATCTTCCCACCGAGATTGGGTATGCCCTTCTTCTCACGCCATCTACAACTATCGCCTCGACTCTTCTAACGGGGTCGCTTTGCTTCCTCTCGACATGATGAACCACCTCAATCTACCTTCTCATCTTCGAGATAATATTTCCGACATCAAGTTTTTCTCTCGAAAACTCCGTTCGGTATCATGTCAAGCAAGGTTTTACCACAAGTCCATCTTAGCATTCTAAGTTTCGCCACCTCTACAGGTTAAGCGTGAGCCTTGGAGATAGGCCAACACTCGGACCAGTATAGCATAGCGGTCTAATCGCCTCTATAAAATTTCCCTTTAACTTTAAGGGTACGCTTCTGTCGCAGAGGACTCCGCGCCGCCTCCATTTCGCCCAACCGGCCTCGATCCGGTGGGTTACGTCCTCATCTATCCTCCCGATTTGTGAATCATCGATCCGGTATCTAAATGACTCCTGGGTGGCGTGATTTGTCGCCGATACGAATATCCTCATGGTTGTTTGACTCGCCTCCCAAAACACATCTCGTATTCGGTCTCTCTCGCTCACTTGAAGGCCGTTGTCAAGAGCTTCCTCCATAGCTCAAGTCCGGTGTTTAACCCTTCACTGTTTCGCCACCAATACAATGTCGTCGTGAATATCATGCTCCACGGAATGCCTCTTGATCCTACAGATAAGTCATCCGTAATCAAGGCGAAGAGGTAAGGACTTAAGCGAGATCCTTGGTGGAGCCCAACTTTCAGGGAAAAACTTTGAGAGCCCAACGGTGGATCTAACAGGTCTTAGCTCCTCGTACATATCCTTGATTACTCTCACGAATCTCCTTGGGGTCCCTTTGTCAAAAGAGTTTTCCAAATCAACTCACGAGAACACTATCATATGCCTTTTCAAGGTCCGAGAACGCCATATGCAAGTCCTTTGTCTCTCTATACTTCTCCATGAGACTTCTAAGAAGGTGAATAGCCTCGATCGAAGACCTTCACGGCATAAACCAAATTGGTTCCGGATACCCGCCTCCCTTCTCGACCTCCTCAATGACTCTCTCCCAAAGCTTCATGGTGTGGCTAAGGAGCTTGATGCCCTATAATTGCTACACACTGCACATCCCCTTGTTCTTGTAGATTGGGATGACTTCACTAAGTCTCCATTCTTCCCAAGCATCTTAGCACCGAGATAAGATCTTGTTGAAGAGGCAAGTTAACCAATTTACCCTTCCCGCCCCCAAGCACCTCCAAGCTTCTATGGGATTTGGTCCAAACCCTACCGCTTTGTTTCTACCCATCTTCGTAGTGCAACCTTCATACGGTTGGCTAATCCTCGAATAGTCGCATTCGGTCGTAGGTATTGTTCTCTTCCTTCCCTCCTCCTTCAGTGCTTCCTCCGTTGAAAAGGGAGGCGAAATACTCTCCCATCTTTCCTAATATCTTCTTGGACACAATGGTTCGTCACTTTGCATCTTTGATATATTTGACATTACCTAAATCCCTCCTCTCTCTCGTGCTTTAGCAATCCTAAATATATCATTTGCTCCCTCTTTGAGTCCAATTTCTTGTACAAATCTTTGCACGCCTTATCTTTGCCATAGCCATGCCTTTTTCGCCTTCTTTAGCTACCTTATACCTCTCCTCCGCGGTAGTAATGTCGGCGGTGGTCCTCTCGACACCGACGGAGTTCTCTCGAACTGGATTGTTTCACGGCAACTTTGGCTTGCACTTCCTCACTAAACCACCAAGATTCCCCGTTGGATGGGTCGAGTTTAGTACTCGCTAGCCACACCGAGTGATTCTTTTTTGCGTCTTTAATGATGTCGGCGAGCGTTCCACAACCGGTCCAAGCGTCTCCATCGGTCCAGTCCTCGACCTAGTAGAAAATCTCAAAGACTTTCATTTTAAAAGACTCTGCCGCCTCCGTTCAAATTCTTCCATAGAATCCTTGTCGACACAGATATTGCTCTCCTTGGTTGATGTCTCACGAAAAGTGTATCCAAAGCTAACAATTTGTGTTGGGATGAGCATGCCTCGCTGGGAAAACCCTGCAGTCCCTACATGCTCTAAGGTCGCCTCTTCTCACCAGCAGATAGTCAATCTGGGTGTTGTGACCCCCACTCTGGAAGGTGATCAAGTGCACTTCTCTCTTCTTGAAGAAAGAGTTCACTACTACCAAGTCGTGAGCCAACGCAAACTCTAAAATCGATCGACCTTCCTCATTTCTTACTCCAAAGCCATAACCACCATGAACCCCCACGTAGCCATCCGAAGCCGCTCCTACGTGGCCATTGAGTCACCTCCAATAAATAAACGTTGATCGAGGGCACCGACAAGGCCGTCGAGGAGTCCCGAAGGTCTTTTCTCAACTTCACTCCGCCCACATGTGGTGCATATGCGCTAATTACGTTAACGGTCTCCCATCAATGACCAACGTAATCGCCATGATCTGTCGCTCCTCGGGTCACTTGACAACATTATCCTTGAGACCCACCGCCAAAATAACTCCAACTCCGTTTCACCGACTTAGAGCCCGAGTACCAAAGCTTGAAGCCGTTATCTCCCTCGAGCTAGAGCCCTTCCATTTAGTCTCTTGGAAGCACGCGATGTCGACCTTATGTCTCCTCAACACATCCGCCAGCTCAAAGAGCTTTCCGGTCAAGGTTCCAACATTCCAACTACCCACCCTAATCCTACGCGAGGGCGCTACCCTAGCAAAAACCCTACCCCCCCTAAACCCTCCAGGCCCTCCTACACCGCCTACCTCACTCACCCCGCCTACTCCTCCCACCCCGCCAACCCCATCTATCCCGCCTACCCCACCTACCTCGACTACCCCGCCTACATCGCCCACACCAGCAAGACATGACCTCAGACGATCATCGCTAACCAAAGTGTCTATATCACCCCAACAAACAACAACAAGGCAACAAATAAAACAACCCTACCCTAAAACCAAGCAAAACCAAGGGCACAAACAAACTCGGCAAACAAACCTACCCTAGGACCACAAGTTAAAAAGCCACTACCAAGAAACAAAATAAAGCAAAAGTATAGAAGATGAGGAGTAAAAGAGTAAGAGAGTAGAGGAGTGTAAAGAAAACAAACTCTCTGCTGCAACCGAAAAAATCCGGTCAGCAGTGGTGTCGACAGAGACGGTCGATGGCGGGGTCATCATGAAGAAGCGGCGGTTTCGAACTCGGAGATTGTCGGGTTGCAACTATCGCCGGAGTTTAAGTCCAAGGAGGCCTCAAATTAACCTGCAAAAGACACAAGCAGAAAAACCAACTTGCCGGAATTAAGCCGGCGTGTGGTCTAAAAAGAAAAAAATGGGTTAGGGCAGCTCCGGATTGGCCGGAAAACACGGGGAACACAAATGCAGAAACGTGTCAAGCTAAATTGCTTTTGTTTGCCGGAAAATAAAAATTCCGGCGAATAAGCGCCGGCGAGTGGTGGCGCGTCGGTGGTCCGGCGATCAATTAGCGAGTCCCGGTGAGATCGTACTGAGGAGGCGAAGAGGATGGTGATGTTTAATTGTTACACAAACTTGAAGACAAGACCCGATTTGGAGAAAATGAGATGCAGGGGAAAAGAAATAAACAAGGTTTACTCCAAAACATGATACACATAAATCAGCACTTAGCTATTTTTTTTTAAATGATTGGGAGACCTAAAATATATGACTAATTGTGTGCCTAATAGATGTGACAACAAATTATTGGTTTGTGAAGAAGTAGGTCCCCCTGCTGTCTACAATAGGATGTTGACACATATGTTTAGGCATATTATTAGGCATACGAGTTAGACATCCCAATAAATCATCTTTTTGTATAATAGTAGTTGCAATGGCGGAGCTAGAAAATTTTTGTGGGAGGGCCGAAACAAATTTTTTTCGGAAAATACATTAAATGGGAGGGCCGAAATAATTTTTTTCCGAGAAATACATGACTTAACTTCCGGTCCTTAATAGCTCCGCCCATAAGTAGTTGATAGTTGATAGCACACATAGATATTCTTCTAGCATGGTACACAAATTACTTCTTCTATATAACAAAATTTTGATCACATGTTCAGTTCTTTCTTTGATCCACACTTCTAAAACTGATATGATACATAGAGGGTTGCAGTGGCGGATCCAGGAATTCGAAACAGGGTATGCACGATCGATCTTTAGGAGAGTTAATAATAAATCTGACTTTTTTTGTTTATGTTCGGGTTAGGTGTTTCGGGTCGGGTTTTTTGGGATTTAGATTAGACGCAATTTTTACTTTTATGTATCCAACTTATTAAAGCTGCTATGGTTTGTAAATCTCGGTATGCGCGAGACACTATTTGAGATTTAGATTACACATGATTTTTAAAAGAACCAATCACATATGTTTTTTCAAGGCGTAAATATCAATCCTAAAAGAATTCGAAAGAGTTAATTAAAAGTATATCGAAGTGTCCGTAAACCAAAAGATATATAATTACTCATCACATTGATGTATTTTTTGTCGGTTAACATCAAACATAACCTAACGAAACAATAGAGAAAAGAAAGCTAAAAAATTAAAGCAGTTAAAATTATATATACGTAGACATTTTGAGTGAATTGAGCCCGTTAGTTAACTTGAGTGAGTCCATAACCGTACATCACAAGTTCACAACAATTGAGCCACACATAAATTATACTATTGACCATTTGACCTAAATCACCTAATGCCTAACATGCCTCCTTCTTCTTCAAACTGTCGCCTACCAACTTTGCTTCAACAATACGTTTACGCTACTTTTTTTCTTCTTCTTAATATTTTTATTTCTTTCAACAAAGGTTGAGTTGGATTAAGGTATGCACTCATATTTTTCATGTCTTTTAGAGGATATGCACTTATAAACTTTTAGTGTATTTTATAGTCACATTTGAGAAAAAACAATTTTTTTACACTACTAAAAATTTACACAGGGTATACACTTGCATACCCTGTGATTAAGCTAGATCCGCCCCTCGAGGGTGGAAACACACAAATGATATTCCATGCACACAAGACACAAAATTGATACACAAAAAATAAAAGTGGTATTCCATAAATCATGATACATTCGGTTAAAAGGACCCATTGATTGTACAAAAATCTGAAACTAAGGTACACGATTGTAACAATTGATACACAAATCTTGATCCATTTATACATCACTTGTAAATACTAGACGAGTACCCATGCATAGCAACGGAATTTTTTAGCGGCAAACAATTATAGGTGCGATAAAACGTGAAACAATCAAAATGCATAGCAACGAGATATCTAGCGGCAAACAACTATAAATGTTTCGTGTCATGTAAATACATAAAACATGAAATAATTAAATTATAATTGCAAAAGGTTGTAACATGTGATAATTAAAAGCAGATAAAATAGTTAGGTTTGAAAACATTTACTTTAAACAATAATAGCTAGCATTTTTATTTTGTACCACATAGTAGGGGGTATTCAAGTCAAGCCGGACTCAAGCTTGACATGGCTTAAGCTTGGCTTGAAATTTATAAGGTAGGCTTAAGCTTGGCTTGATACGCGTATCGGCCCCGATTTCAGAAACTATAAATAAAAGACTCGTTAACGAAGTAAGGTATCATTGGGGACCCTATGGGTCATTCCCAGGCGACCAAAAACCCCTCCAAACAGGAGAAGACCTCCTTGAAGATCCAATAATCCTAGAAGAACATCTCAAGACCAATTACATTGTGTAATAATTCGGTTAGCGAATTGTTTTCATCATGGATTTCAATTATAATGCTATGACTTATACTTTGTGTATTGCTATTGAGATTATGGGCTAACACCCTTAGGTGCTAGCCAAATTTATGAAGTTTATTTAGTTTTTATATGTGTGTCTTCTTGATTTACTTTGTTAATGGATTGGGTGCTTATCGTTAAAAACTCGTTTATTGCTTTTCACTAGTAGAAGTCTATCGTCCATGTAACTGGGTTATGATCCTTATAATTTTAATTGATGTAATTTACCTCCTGCAATAGTTGTTACTTTGGTTAAATCATATGTGTGTTAACCCGAATCTCTATTAGGAATCATTGTATGTCACATCGGAAAGTGTTTGCAACCTAATAGGACTAGTAGCGCGTAATGCCGAACTAGGTTAGATGGTATAAAGCGATAAGTTAGTATTGATGCTAGATAGGTCACTATGATCTTGGCCGATTTCCTGCTCGTATAGCAAGTTATTAAATCGTTACAGGGTTTAGTAATTTGATCTACGCCTTAACTTTTTAATGAAGTAAAACAAGTAGACATAAGTATGTATAACAATACAATGGATTAGGCATGGCTAACCCATTCTTCCTATCTGATATTTACTTGACTTGCTTCGTATTCATTAGTTTAATTTAATTATTTATTTTATTTTCATTAGATTAGATAAAACATACAAAACATGTGCTAGTCTCTCAGGCTAATACCCCTAAACTTTACTTGCTTTTTAGGTTAGAATAGTTAGTTTAGTAATTAGAATACCTTTACATCATTTTAGCTTTGCTCATAGTGAATGATCCTTGCTTACCTAAAAACTATCTACATTGATCGGGTACATTGCTCGTTAGTGTTTAAGTCTATAGGTTAGTTCGGCAATAAATAAATTTAAAACTTGGTAGAAAATTATAGACTATAAAAAGCACATCAAGTAACGGTTATTGAATCTTGAATCACTTAGATCAAAACACTAATAACCAAAGTAGGTTATCTCTATCGTTGCATACATACATGCCACATGGAATATGCATATGCTAGTACAAACTTCACGAAGAACACCAACGAGGCACGATGCGTTTGGTCTTGTTGAAAGTCGATCATCCCTTGTGGTTTTGGGATCAAAACCGATAGAAAATGGGCTCAAGAGAGGGTGGATCAATTACTTGGTTTTAGGTTTAGGGAATGATTTGTTAATAATGAACCACAAGGGTTATGTTAATACAAATAAACCGTAAAAACGTTTATTCATATTTATCGATCTCATTATGTTTTTGATAAGGATTTAAAACGACGCTTTTAAGGGGTCATTTAAGCCTTAATCGACCACTTTTATATCCGTTCTATCGCTAATTTTGTTCCTTTTCACTTTTTAGGTCTCTTGGAAGCAAAATCTTGGAATGATGCACATTTGGACGAAAAAAGTGAATACATGAAGAAAATGGCAAAGTCAAGATCGAAGCCACCAAGCCGATCAAGCAGAACTCGTGGCGTCCCAATCAAAGGCGACGCCGTCCCTATATAGAGACTTGATCAAAACATGCACCGCACGGCTCGGTGGAATTTTGTTCGTATAACCGACGACGATCGGGCTTTGAAGAAGAAGGCGCCACTTAGACTTTTCAACTCGCACGACCCGGATCCGTAATCATGACGACGTCCCACTGAATCGATGGCGTCACAACTCTACGGTGACGCCGTCCGATCGATGACTTGGCCAAGACGAAAACCCTAATGACAGCGAGCTGACGACGTCCCATCTATAAGGTGACGCCGTCGCACTTGTAAATCTATATATAGAATTCGATTTTTCTGCATTAAGAGAGGTAGACTTTTGGAGAGAAAAACCTAAAACGTTTGTAGTCCGATTTGGACAGTATCTTAGGGTCCCAAACCTTATTTTACACATCGAGATAAGTATTTTTGTTAGGATTTAGTAAATCCAGTTATTAAAGTGTCGGTCACCTCAAGTATATGTAATCGTTAGAAAGCTCGTAGTCGTAGTTACTTAATGTTAGTTAGTATTTAGTTTAGTAACACCGTGGAGGACGGATGGGTCTTTACCCACTGTATGCCTGATCCACAACCCGTAGGTGGCGTTTATGTAAGATACTATAAATACCCTCTACCTCCCAAGGTAGAGGGTTGGAGCTCATAATAATATTTTTACTTTCTCTCACTAAGTTCCCAAACCTCTAAACTTTCTCTCTCTAAAACCTCAAGTTATACGCCCCACTTAAGCATGATTTGATGTGTTTGTGAAATCCAATATGTATCAAATGGTATCAAGAGCCATGGTTTGATCATCTCTCTTACATGTTCTTGGATTTCTAGTGGTTTTATATGGTTTTTGGGGTTGAAATAGTTTAGTGGTATTTACATCATTTGGACCATTTCTTGTGTTAAAGTTTGAATTTTGATTGTACTTTCGTGTTTAGAATCATTGTATGTGCTTGGGTTTTGATTTGGAAAGCTTGAATCAACGTGGTTGGGTTAGTTTTGGATTGAAAAGTGTTGTGTTTGAACTTTTCTAGCTAGCGACTTGAGTCTCGGATGTGTGTTCTTTGTAGCGACTTGTAGTTATAGTATTCAATGACTTGCAATTGTAGTGGTAGCGACTTGAGCACTAGCGACTTGTCTTTTGAGACAAAGCGATATATAGTACAAAGTAGTGGATGTCTTGTTCGATCTAGCGAGTTGTTCTTTAGCGACTTGCCCATTTAGCGAGTTGTTCTTTAGCGACTTGCCCACTTAGCGAGTTGTTCTTTAGCGACTTGCCCATTTAGCGAGTTGTTCTTTAGCGACTTGCCCATTAGCGAGTTGTTCTTTAGCGACTTGCCCACTTAGCGAGTTGTTCTTTAGCGACTTGTCTACTTAGCGAGTTGTTACTTTAACGACTTGTGTTCCTGTTTAGCGAGTTGTACTTAGCGACTTGTTACTTAGCGACTTGTCCTCAAAGTTTATAGCGACTTGGTTGATTATTGTTTCGATACGGTTTCTCTTGATTTAGTAAAATCCGTGAAAGAATCTATTTCCGGTTTAATCATAGAGTTATAAAATCCCGTGAAATTTGTAATCATGTCTACCAACGTGCCTACAATCATCTCTTACATGGCGAGGGCGTTCAAGCGGTGGATCGGATACTCGTCCACCTATGCTTGACAGAGCCGACTATGACTCATGGGCTCAACGAATTAGGTTGTATTGTTTGGGAAAGGAAAATGGGGTCAACATTCTCAAATCAATTGATGAAGGACCTTATCGATTGAGACAACAAGAGACATACTTGAAGCTGCTGCGGATGGTACAATGATCTTAGGATTGGACGGACCAAAGGCGTATGATGAGCTCGGTGATAAGGAGAAAAGAGATATGATCTTGATATCGGGGCTTCAAACATTATACTTGAGGTCTTCCAAAGACATCTACAAGTTAATCAATCACAACACTGAAGCCAAGGCGGTTTGGGATAATGTCAAGATGCTTCTCTACGGTTACGAACTAACTAAAGAAGGAGAGAATCACAAGCGTATGATGACTTTGAGCACTTTAAGATGATACCAGGGAAAGTGTCACTTGAATATTACGTGAGGTTTCACAAACTTGTGAATGACATGAGGAATATTAAAATGACTATGCCAAATATTCAAACAACTCAAAGTTTGTGAACAACATGAATCCCGAATGGCACAAATTTGTCACTTGATCAAGTTAACTAAGGGTTTGAGGAACACTAACTATGAGCAATTGTATGCATTCTCGCTTGAGAATGAGAGACATGCTATGTTTGAGCGAATGATTCTTGAGCAGTTCAAATCTAAACAAGGAGAAGCAAGTTAGTCAAATGATTCAACAACCTTTTACACCAATGTAGGAATTACCACCAAAGCTTCTCAAGTCATACCAATGGGTAGCGGTAACCACAAACTCATTCACGATCCGGTATCAACCCTCGAGATGATTCTTGGAACAAGTTGCTCATCAAGTGGCTCTAATGGTTAAACAAAACACGAACTTTACCCCACCTTCCAAAAATCAACTCAGAATTGCTTCTAATCTCCACAATCATGCCACCATAAGAGAAGGAAAGGTAGTTGTGCAAAATGTGCAAGGAAGACAAAATGCGTACCTTCCACATAATGGACAAGGTAATGTTGGAACTGAATATGGGAATGATGGGGGTGGTGGTAGATATATGGGTAATCAGAATCATGGAAAAAATGCAAATCAAGGACAAGGAAAGCCAATCAAGTGCTTCAACTGTGGTGGTGAAGGACACATTGCAAGGAACTGCACATCTCCAAAATGCCCTCAAAATGCATAGTATTTCGAGAGACAAGATCTTTTTGGTGCAAGCTCGGGACAGTGGAGTGTTTTGGATGAAGAAGAGTTGTTGTTTCTTCTTTGAGGAAATGCCAAAACCTATGATGCGAGATGTGGATGAGCGACCAATTCGGAAATAGGTCACAATCATCAAAATGCCTTTCAAGTTCTTGTTGTGATGCATTTAACTCTGATCTCGATGATGAACCTACTGCCCAGACAATCTTCATGGCTAGCATTTCTCCAATGGTCTCTCCAAAGGTCTCATCACCACAACAGGCTGGTCCATCCAAAAATTCAATCATTTCAGAGGTATTAAAACTATACGATGAAGTTGATGAGCAAAAGATACATAACGAAGTACAATCTCATGAAACTTATGAATCAGATATTGATAATGTAGATAATAGTAATATTGTCCCATATGATCAATATGTGATACAAAGTGAAAGTGAAATTGTACCAAGAGATGCATCTTCTGCAGTCAATGATGACTATGTCTTTGATGAATACCTTTGCATGTGCCCACGATGATTACGTTATCTACGAACTTAATGCCTATAAAGAACAAGTTGCCATTTATGAACAACGTGCTAAGTTTGAGTTAACTACCCGTGAGTAGGAAATGGATGACCAAATGCGTACAATTATTAGAAAAAGTAATTTTAGGAAGAAATATTAAAACAAGAGCTAGATTCCTTGAAAGACAAGCTTTCAAAAGCATTAAGCAAAAGCAAGAACTCCAAGATAATGTTAAAGTGCTTAAACAAGAATTTAATGCTAAGGAATCAAAACTTTTGAATGATTTTTCTAATCTAAAACTTTGAAAAACAAGCTTGAAAATAAGTTGTGCGTACAAGGAATACCATTGATTGCTCACATGATCACTAAGCATAGAGTTCTCGTGATAAGCATAGCATTCCTCTAGTAAAGGAACCCGATCACGAATATGGTAAAGTAGCTAGAGAAGCTCGAAGGTAATATATGATGGTAATGAAATCCTTAAGCCTAGGCGAAACCTAGTTGCGCTAAGTGCCTTTGAGGAAGATATGCAATTTGAAGAAGTCAATAGGGAGAAAATGGATAAGAAGCTAAAAGATCACGAGTGTAAAAGCAAAACATAACGTTCAAACCCCATGATTACACAAAAGAAAATTGGATCTCCACGAGCAGGTTTAAGCCTCAAACTCAATTAACCCGAACAAATTTTTGGAAGAAAGATATGGATAAGCAAAAGCAAGTGAACTTGTTGAAACAAACCCTCCCTTAGGAAAGTGCTGCTGCGACATGTGTATCCTCCTAATACACCAATGCATTTAGTTCCTAGAACTATTTCCACTAATAGCAAGACCTTAATCACTGTATGTAGTTTATCAATTATTCGTTGATTTTGAGAAGACATGTAAGAAGAGAATCACACCTACGGGGATAACGAGAAGGGAAAGGGTTTTGAGCAAACTAAAGAATGCTATTTAAGCGAGGTCATGCCTTTCTTTAAACAATTAAAAGGTCAATTTGAAAGTCTTCAAAAGGGATAAACTCGGATATTAAAGAAATGGAAAAGGAATTTGATGCAATGATTGTTGAGGTCAATGATTATGAGCAGGAACTCAAATATAATGAAATTGAAAGGAAGAATTTGCATATCTTAAATGAGAACTTAGTATTGAGTTGTGTGGCTCAAGATGTGTTTTATCTTATTACTAAGCATTCTATTATCGCTTCTCAATTTCATGAATTATCTGTTGCTTTAAAAGTTTCCCATGATCGTGTCATTGAGCTTGAAAACAAAACTCAAAACTAAATGAGAAAATTGACCGGGATGATCACGATAATTTGGTAAAACATCTTTCTAAGCTAGAAGTTGAACATTTTGATTTGCAACTAAAATATCAACATCTCAAAGAAAATGTCAAAACCTCAAACATCAAGACCTCCTCAAATGTTCGAGTTTGATGCACTTTTGAAATAAAAAGCGTGATGAAGCGATTCAAGCTCATTGTAACACGATCAGAAAGTTGAAAGCCCAAATTTCACAATTAAAGGGTGAAAAGAACAATGTGTGACTCCCAAATGCCTCCTCCTTTAGATTCTCGGTGTTCTCAAACTTTTCATCTTCAAAACTTGGTTAATGTTTTACAAAGGAAAATGAGAGTTTTCTAGAAGAAAATGAAAAAGTTAAACGACACTTTAAAGAGTTATATGATTCAATGAAAGTCACTCGTGACAAGAACAACGAAAAATAACGTCTTTACAAAAGGAAATTGAGAATCGAAGAGTCGGGTAAAAGGGAAAATGCCACTTGTCTTTAATGAGAATGTTGCATCAAAGTCATCTGCAGACTCTAAATATATTGTGATTGTTAAATACATTCCTCCTCATCTTAGAAATAACGAACTTGTGTTTCATAACTATTTCGCTCACCTTAAGGATAGTCTAGAATGTCTACGTGAGATTGTAGAAGAGGATTTCATAAATAAGCCACTTGATAGTGAAATTAGGTTTGCTTGCATTCGGGCCAAACGATCTCGGGAGTCATTAGAATGCTTAAGAGCAACATGTCCTAAATCCTTATGTGAGAAAGATAAAGCTGTGATGCCTTGTTCTATGCCTAGTGCTAAGTATGCATCCCATTCTATGCCCAGTATTAAGAAAGTGAACTCTAAAGTGCCTTCAAGTAGTTCAGATCCATGCACTTCTAGTTCAGGAATGCAAAAGGTAGCCCAACCAACTAATGTTCCCATAATTCCCTCTACAAGAGTAATCAGTGACATAAAAGCAAGCGGGTCAAAGCCTCCAGGCAATACAAAGCAAGATAGGACCTCGCAAGCTAAGAATGTGCAATGGAAGAGAGTAGAAGACCACCCTAGGAACATTAAGTTTGAGTTGAATAAAACGAATCGTGTTGATTCTAGTATTAGCTATAAGCGTCTTGTAATTAATTGAATTACGCTACTTTTGGCAAAACATGTAATGATGATTGCTTGGTTTACATTACTAATCATGAATGTGGTGTGAATGATTTGATTAATCTTTGTTAAATGCCTGTTAAGATTGTTAATGCCAAAAATCATGCTAAGAAGGCTAGAAAGCAAAGGCGGAAGAAGGTTAGAAAACATTGAAACCCGGGAAGAAAATTTAGTAATATAGGTTATCAATGGATACCTATTGGCATAAATTTAATCTTAATGAGTTGTGCCCTAAATTTTCTAAGTCAATGCCCATTAGAAAATGGATGCCTCTTGGTAGAACTATTCCTTTAAAAGTGAACATACTTTGAATAGGTCAAATCGGACACTAGCATTGCATCTATCACGATGATTCCATTGTTTCTACTTCCGATGTGGGTGTTCCAATCACATTACTAACCAAATGGAACCCATTCTTACATGGGGATCCCAATTATCGATTATCCATTCTTGTTTGTGTTCAGCTGCGGATCGTTCAAATCGTTACGTGGTACACGGACTCATTTGTTCCAAGCATATGACTGGAGATCGCTCGCGGCTCGCGAACTTCGTGAGTAAATTCATCGGGACTGTTAGATTCGGAATGACCATTTTGGTGCAATTATGGGTTATGGAGACTATGTTGTTGGTGATAGTGTAATCTCCAGGGTATATTATGTAGAAGGTCTTGGTCATAATCTATTCTCTATTGGTCAATTATGTGATTCCGATCTAGAGGTGGCTTTTAGAAAACATACCTGTTTCGTTAGAGAACTTGATGGTGTAGAACTGTTAAGAGGAACACATGGCTCAAACCTATACACCATCTCTATCGAAGACATGATGAAGTCTTCTCCAATCTGCTTGTTGTCAAAGGCTTCGAAAACAAAATCATGGTTATGGCATCGTCGTCTCAATCACTTGAACTTTGGCACCATTAATAATCTTTCAGAAAGGATCTTGTAAGAGGCCTACCCAGTTAAAGTATGAAAAGATCATCTTTGTTCGACATGCCAATTGGGAAAAAGCAAGAAATATGCCCACAAACCCAAACCCACAAACTCGATAATGGAAGTTCGCATACCCTTCATATGGATTTGTGCGGACCAATGAGAGTGCAAGCGATAAATGGGAAGAAATATATTTTAGTCGTTGTTGATGACTACTCTCGATTTACTTGGGTTAAGTTTTTGAGGACAAAGGATGAAACTCGGATGTCATCATCAAACTTATCAAGCGACTTCGAGTTCGACTTAACAAGACTATTAGAATCATTCTGAGCAGACAATGGGCGAGTTTGTTAACAAAGAACTAAGTCAATTTTATGAAAGCATTGGAATCGGTCATCAAAGAAGTGTTCCACGTACTCCTCAGCGAGCGGTGTAGTTGAAAGACAAAATCGGACTCTTGTTGAAGCTGCAAGAACTATGCTAATTTACTCAAAGGTTCAATGTTTCTACGGGTGAAGCCATTGCCCTGCTTGCTACACCCAAAATCGTTCTCTCATTCACACCACTCATGGTAAAACTCCATATGAACTTGTCCATAAGCGAAAACTTGATCTCTCCTACCTTCGTGTGTTTGGTGCTTTATGCTATCCAACGAATGATGGTCAAGATTTAGGTAAATTAAGAGCTAAAGCGGACATAGGAGTTTTGTGGGTTATGCACCAAACAAGAAGGGTTACGAATCTACAACAAAAGAACTCGAGATATCATGGAAACTATTCACGTCACGTTCGATGAGTGTCGGGCAAATGGCTCCGGGACAATCAAGTTACGGACCCGCATCACAACCTTCATTAAGTAGTCCCATTAGTTCTTCTCTTGTACAAAATCTCTCACCAAAGAACTCCTTATGTACCTCCTTGAGAAGATGATTTGAAGAAATTGTTTGATCCAATGTTTGATGAACACTATGAGCCAATTGCTAATGATCATCAAATCCATCAACAGAGGATGCTCTATCCTGTCAATGAAGTTAACCCTTCGGTTTCTATGTCATTAAGTCAAGAAGCGCTGCTGATGATCACTCATCTCATCATCAAATCCTCAATCATCGAGTGTACATCATGGAATTGTTTTGGCACCTATGATGGAGATAATCCCTTTGCTACTCGAAGATGCTCCCTTTGAGAACATATTTGCTCTGAACCATCATCGAACCATCTTCATCGGAGAAAACGACTCGCTACTTGGTTCCTCAACAACAACCACATGAACACCTTAGAAAATGGACACATGACCATCCATTGGACAACATCATTGAAACCCTCTCGTCCGGTATCCACTCGTAAACAACTTGCAAGCGATGCCTTATGGTGCTTCTTCAACTCCGTACTGTCTAAGATCGAACCAAAAGACGTTAAAGCGCCATGAATGAAGACAATGGTTCAATGCCATGCAAGAAGAAATTCATGAGTTTGATCGACTAGATGTATGGGAATTAGTACACGCTCGACGTGTGCTATGATCATTGCTCTAAAATGGATCTTCAAAGTAAAACTCGATGAGCATGGTGATGTATTAAAGAACAAGGCTCGATTGGTTGCAAAGGATACCGTCAAGAGGAGGTATTGACTTTGAAGAATCATTTGCTCGATTTGCGTATCGAGGCAATCGAATCTTCACAGCTAATCTTGCAAGTAAGAATATGGTAGTCTATCGGATGGATGTAAAGACGGCTTTTCTTAACGGAGATCTTAAAGAAGTCGTATCGTCGACCAACTGAAGGTTTTGTGAATCGAGCATCCTACTCATGTCTATCGCTTGAAGAAGGCTCTTTACGGTTTGAAGCAAGCTCCAAGGGCATGGTATGATATGTTGTCAAAGTTTCTTCTATCCAATGGATTGACAAAGGAGCGATTGATCCGACATTGTTCACCGAGAAAGTCGGCAAACATTTAATTCACGTTCAAATCTATGTTGATGATATTATTTTTGCCTCGAATGACCCCAATGAATGTGACCATTTTCTAAGGAGATGGGCTCCAAATTTCAAATGTCAATGATGGGACAAATGTCATTTTCTTGGGATTACAAATTTCACAAAGTCCGGAGGCATTTTTATCAATCAATCTAAATATGCAAATGAGATTTTAAAGAAATTTGGATTTGATTCTTGTGACCATGTTGACACTCCCATGATAGAGCGTACTAAAGCGGATGAGGACCACTCGGGGATCATGGTAGATCAAACGAAATATCGTAGTATGATTGGATCACGATGTACCTCACGACCGATGACACGATATTATGTTCATTGTATGCATGTGTGCTAGATACCGAGCTAAGCCTACCAAAAGCACCTTGAAGCGGTTAAGCGGGTCTTCGGTATCTCAAGGAACCATCAATATGGGACTTTGGTACCGAAGGACACCGGTATGTCACTAACGACCTATGCGAATCTTGACCATGCGGGATGTCAAGATACACGTCGAAGCACGTCGGGAGGTGCTCGGTTTTGGGTGATAAGCTTGTGAGTGGTCTTCAAAGAAACAAATGAGTACTTCTATATCCTCTACGGAGGTGAATACATAGCCATGTCATCTTGTTGTGCTCAAATCCTAAGGATGAGATCCCAATTATCTGACTATGGCTTTGAATTCAACAAAATCCCTCTGTATTGTGATAACAAAAGTGCCATTGCTCTCTCATGCAACAACGTTCAACATTCAAGAGCAAAGCATATCGACATTCGACATCATTTCATCAAGGAGCAAATGGAGAACGGTGTGGCGGAACTTTATTTTGTAAGGACTGAATATCAGTTAGCAGACATCTTCACCAAAGCTCTTCCTAGAGAACGTTTTGAGTTTATCATTCCACGACTTGGTCTAAAGAGTCTACAACCAGAAACACTCAAACGTCTTCAAGAGGAAGGCGAGGAGTAAAGTTTTCTTCATCCATCTCTTGTAAATTTTTATCAAAAGCAAAATACAAAATTACAAAACCAACAAAAAGCAAATAGAAAATATAAAACTTCAAAAATCCAAAAAATTTGAAAAACTCAAAAATTTCAAAAATATTGTCATTTTGTCATGTTTTTCTTGATTCGATAATATCTACGGTCTTTGTCTTTGTCATTCAAAGAGTGACACGGGTCTTTAGATGTTGTTCGAATGTCCATAAATCTATAAAAAAAAATTGAGAGAATGTAAAACAAAGGCTTATAGTCATTTCAGTCTATAACCCGTTTTTAAAGAAAAACGAGCCATGCTTTATCTTATTTTCAAATCTCATGCTCGATTCTAAAACAAATGTTTGTCACTAAAAGACAAATGTTCCCCTCACAAATACTTTTCCTTCTATAAATTCTTCTGAAAAATATTTGTTATCTAAATGAAAACTAATAAAAATAACTCGGACTCAATTTTTGAAAATCATCTGAACTTGACATTTGTCAAAATCTCTATCTCTCAATCAACAACTTATGTCATTGATTGAGGGGAGAATGATTTCATTTAAATCAAAAGGTTATTTGTCATACAATTGGTTCAGACCAAGGTTTATGTCATGTTTTCAAAAGATATTCAAGCATGTTTAATCTTTGGAGTTTAAAGTCTCAGATTTGATCCTTATCGGTTATATGTTTTCATAAGCAAGTCACAATTCTCCTCAAAAGCTTTCAAAATCAATTTAAATCTACAGAGATCACAAATCTCAAATGATTTGAAAATTGTGATCGGGGGAGAATTTGTGATTTAAATTGGATTTAAACTGATAATTCGATAAATGGTTTTATAAGTGTTTAGCAAGCTCTCCACCTTTCATGTGTCAAACGATTTCAAAATTTCCATGCACATGTTAAGGGGGGGCATCTATATCAAACTATGAAGGATTAAAGCGTGATTGATTTGTTCCAAAGTGCGAGTTTTCCCTAATATGTGCAAAACACTTTCGAATCTTGATGCACATATTGAGGGGAGCAACTTTTGAAAACCACATCCTTTCCAAAATATCCTTAACAAAGTATGAAAATACTAATTTTGATCAGAAAGTGATGTTGATATCTTTTAGAAAATGGTAATCAAAGAATTGAATTCTTCCTCTTGCCTCCGTGTGCCAAAAGATTTCAAATACACGATGCACATGTTGAGGGAACTCTTTTCTAAAATATCAAAAACAATTCGGTACAAAATGCTTTGATAATATATCCCAAGTATCCGGATTGATTTTCAAATGGTTTTAAATTGGTTCCAATGGTGATGAACAATACCAAAAGACCGACCAAATTTACTTTATGTATGGTGATATAAGGATGGTTAGGTTAGGTATTCATTCCCAAGATCCAGCCGAGCCGGAGGGATCTACCGAGGACAATCCACTAGATAGTGTAGAAGTCCTTAGGTATAATGAAAAAAGGAGAAAAGTGAGATATGGGAAGAGTGCGGATGAGATAGAGCTAGAGCTGGAATAAACCCAACAAGGTTCTAGTTATGAAGTCTCGGTAAGCTTGAAGGGTTGAAGAATGAAAAAGAAATAAATGTGAAAGGGTGAAAATAAATAGCCTCCAATATTTCAACCTTAGGCGTAAACCGGGTTCAATACATATACTCTTGATTGTTACTAAGGTAACACCGGTATTGAAGACAAGGCGTCATGGACCCGATGTGACGCCGCACTACAACTTCCCAAGCTACTCAAGTTCCTCTTAAAAGGACTTGTTTCATTCTCACGGGAACCTACATAATCTATCGACTTTCTCTTAGAGATTGTTGATATTGAAGAAGGAGACCCTCCCTAGTCTCGGCATAGGAACCAAATGTGCACTATTGAGTCTAGAGCCACGAGATCATCAAATAAATCTCATTAGGACAACATCAATGAAGACTCTCTGTTTCACACAATGTGGAAAGAGAGAATATATTTTAAGAGTCCTCGCATTATCCTTGTGGTATTGCCGAACATCCGAGTGATATGCAAACATATTCACAATGAAGATGGAAAGCCTTCTAGAGCCAACATCAAACAAGCTCTTGGTAGGTGGCATGTGAGATCTATCCAATAGATCAACCATGTGACAAGCGAGCGAAACAATGGGGCGATTCATAAATATGAATCAATCTGGTTCGAGTTATGGATTGACGGATACCTTTGAAAAACCGGTCGTTGTGCTTAAAATTATTTTTTCTAGCACATTTGTGTATTAATATTTCAAAAATAAAGGTGTTTATGATTGATAATTGATTTTCTCAAAACCTTCGTTGTATTGCAAAAACACTTTATTAAGCGATACTCGATTGTTTTCAAATCTCTTTTCATCAATCGGTGAATCTCAATTATTTGGTTCACTCACTCCGTGTTGTCTTCTTTGAGGCGTTCGGTTTGAGAACGGCTAGAGCATTGCGAAACCTTGTCAAGGAGATTCTTGAATTATACGATCACAGGAAATACTTGTCTTGATCAGGGAACCGTGGGCGTGTACCTCAATTCAACGAAAGTGATCAAAGACACTTTCGTGCGCTTTATTGCTAGCTGTTGTATGCGGTACACCCGACGTTTGCGGTGATCGAATGGAGAGGTCAATCCATAGCCGCATGCTCACACAACACATTCATTTCTAAATAAATCATGATAAGTGCATCAACGACTACGATATTTTCACTCCATGCTTACGCTACTGCCTTGCAAATATCATGAATCAACTAATGCTTCCGCTACTCGATGAGAAGATTTCATGATCCGAATGTGAGCATGTCGGTCCAAAAGTCACAACATCACATAATGTCAACACTACAAAGGAAGAGTCGAGATTTATGGTGGTGATGATCTCAAAGCTGGCTCAAAACTCATTATCACGTGGATCAGTTAAAGACCTCCACTTGGATTAACCAAACATGCAAAACATGAAGAATCAAAGACTACGAGCTACAGAGCAAAGAACCTTAACAAGAATCCAAGAACAATCTTAATGTTATATCTGTTTGTATTCAATGTAATTTGAGGTGACCTCCCTTAGGGGGAGATTGTTAGGATTTAGTAAATCCAGTTATTAAAGTGTCGGTCACCTCAAGTATATGTAATCGTTAGAAAGCTCGTAGTCGTAGTTATTTAATGTTAGTTAGTATTTAGTTTAGTAACACCGTGGAGGACGGACGGGTCTTTACCAGCTGTATGCACGATCCATGACCCGTAGGTGGCGTTTATGTAAGATACTATAAATACCCTCTACCTCCCAAGGTAGAGGGTTGGAGCTCATAATAATATTTTACTTTCTCTCACTAAGTTCCCAAACCTCTAAACTTTCTCTCTAAAACCTCAAGTTATCGCCCACTTAAGCATGATTTGATGTGAAATCAATATGTATCAATTTTAATCCAAAGTATCATTATGTCTTCCATTGATTGTGTGTATGCTTGCTTGTTTACCATGTCTAGCTAAATTTCTTGTGTGTTTGCTTAGATCTATGAAACCTAGTTATTGATTATTGTTAGGTTGTCTCTTATCTTAATTGTAATTGGCTTAGGAGTGCAACTAGGCATCATTCGTTGTGTTTAATGCTTGAGTATTCTCTGCGAAAGTGATGCTTATGAATGAAATAGTTTAAGGACTTGTGTATTTCGTAGGCTAAACCCAAAGGTAACCTCAAAGAGTTAGGGCATACGCATTCCCTACGACCTTAGGAATACAACGCGTTAAGATAAGGTGTGACAATTCAACCGATCAATAAAAGATAATTATGGAGTAATAGTATCTAGGTAAACACATTTTTAATCATCATACGAGCACACATCAAATAGACATAGCTACCCTTAGTAATTAGATAACTAGATAAGTAGAAGTAATCGGTAGAAGTACCACCCCCAAACCAATTGCCCCGAGATATTTACCTTAACTTTATAAAAAACCAATAAAAGATAAAAAAAAAAAAGAATCATCCTCAACCCCCACCTTAGCGTAATACATTTCTTGCTAGCATTCCTATTCCCCTAGAGAACGATATCAATCCCTAAGGCTTACCCAATACTACACTACAACGATTAGGTCCACTGCCTAGGTGGTTGAAAAACTTGCTCGAAAAAAAGGAAGTTCCTTTGACCCCGAACGCGCATCGTACGCGGATCAAGTTTTTGGCGCCGCTGCCGGGGAATAGAATAGCTAGTTAGATCTCTATCTCGTTTAGGTTCCTTGCTTGATTCCTATCAAGTAAGATTTTTCTCATTTTAGCTTCCTTGTAGTCTATCCCCTTCTTCGTGTCTTTTTCGTAGCCTCATCACTTTTCATCATGGAAGGTGATAATCCACCAAATCAACCACTTCCCATCAACCAACCACCAATTGACCCGCCAAGAGGCCGTACTCTTTGTGAATACTCTAGACCGAGCCACCAAGCTATAGGAACACTATTGAGCTCCCCGATCAAGCTCAAACTACGGCCTTGCGATCCGACACCATCCGATTGGTGCAAAACGGATGTGCATTCCATGGACTTCGTTTCGAAGATCCTAATTAGCATCTCAAGGACTTCCTTAAAATTGTTGATTCCATCGACCTTGATGCTACCACACGGGAGACCACGGGTTTGCGTCTCTTCCAATTCTCTCTACGGGACCAAGCTAGTAATTGGCTTGAGCGACTTCCCGCCGGATCCATCTCAAGTTGAGATGATCTCACTACTCGTTTCCTCGCCCAATTTTTTCCACCGAGGAGAACTACCAAACTTAGGAATGACATCTTGATGTTCCAACAACGTCAAGGCGAAACTCTCTACGAGGCGTGGACTCGATTCAAGGACTTACTCCACAAAGTCCCTCATCACGTCATCGATCTTTGGCTTCAAGTCCAAATCTTTTATGATCATGTCAATCCCTCCACTCGACAAACCATTGATTATGCCACCGGTGGAAGGCTAAGTAACCTCGATGTTGAAGCATGTTGGGAAGTCATCAAAGAATTAGCACAATATGAGGAAGAAGGATGGGAAGATCCGATAATCCCTGAAGAAAATGGTTTGGATTCCCAAGCACAACTATTTAAAAATATGGAGGCACAAGTGAATGAATTAATGGAAATGACCATACATGATTATGAGCATGTGGACGCGGTCAAGGAGTTTTTGCTTCCAAGAAAATCACGACAAGATGAATTCGAGGACATAATGTTGATATTTGTCAACAACCAAGAGAAGGAAATAAAATGCCTCGAAGCTCACATGAGAAAAACGCCGGACACTTTCTTGGAGCTAGCTGACAACTTCATGATGAAATTCCGTTAAGAAATCGCAAGGAATGATGTACCTAAAAAGATCGAAAAGGTATATGCGATACCGGAGCTCGTGAGTATAACTCCTGAGCCCTCTTCAATTCCAATAAACAAGGCGACCATCTCAAGGAATCACAATTTTATAAGAACTCGTGCCTCAACGCTCATTGCATAAAAGGAACATTTCCTAGGGACGTGTTCATTGGAAGGGTGCAAGTTTCGCTTCCTGACTTCCATGACATAAGGAAACATTTTTTTGGTTTTAAACCAGGCTTGAAAGGTCCTCACTCCCAATACTTCAATATTCCTAGAATCTCCGTTAAAAGACAATTTGACATGTGCGTTGCTCACCATTGTGGAGATTGCAAGTGGATTGACAAAATGAATTTTAAAATAAAAACCAGAATATTTGTCAAAAATAGTAACAAGATTTTTGATCCGGCGGGTTCATAAAAATAGCCTCTTTTGCAAAAATTTGGGCATGACGCCGTCACCACGCAAAGGGTGATGCCGTCGCTAAGTAAAATCAGACGGATAAAAACACCACCCATCTCTTTCATTCTCTACCCTACATATTTTATCCACCCCACACTTCACTATCACGAATTCTCCAAGTCAAATCCACCACTTTGCGTCATCAATCTCCACAAGGTAAGTAATTTTCATTAATCTTTGTCTATTCAATTGCTCTATTCCGCGTTCAAGTTTGATTTCCCCTTTCAATCCGAAACCCTCCCAATTAATTTGATTAATGCTAAATGTTGCCTATGCATCGTGTTAATTAGGCTTTAGATTAGGCGAATGGCAGTGTTGTCATGTGGGTTTGATTTTGCGAGAAGCCTTAGACGGCTTAGGGACTAAACCACCTTGCCAATTGATGCGCGTACAATGCGTTCGGGGTCAAAGGAACTTCCTTTTCGTCGAGCAAAATTTTCAACACCCTAGGCAGTGAACCTAATCGTTGTAGTGTAGTATTGGGTAAGCCTCGGGTATTGATATCGTTCTCTAGGGAATAGGAATGCTAGTGAGAAGTGTACTACGCTAAGGTTGAGGTTGAGGAAGATTATTTTTTTTATCTTTTTTATATTTTTTGGAAATGTAGGATCGTGAATAATATGTTGTTTGATGATTCGGGTGGTCTAGGACAATGATTAAATAAGAAAGCCATTAGAGAGATGAAGAGAGTAGAGACGAGGTTTCTTGAAAGAGAGTTGCTTTACAAAATGAAAGGTTAGATTCAAAGAAGACACACCCCTTCCAAGGTTGGAAGGGGTATTTATAGTTACAAAGATTACGTCCTCCTGTCGGACTGTAGATCAGGCATACAGTGGGTAAAGACCCGTCCTTCCTCCACGGTGTTACACTAAACTAAACTACGCTATAAACTAGCTAATTAACTACTAAATAATGTAAATAACGACACGTCTACGAGCTAACATATGCTAGACCATAATTGGGGTGACCGACACTTTAACATGGAATTTTCTAATTCCTAACAATGTCCCCCTAAGGGAGGTCACCCCATGTTTTACATTTCGAATCCTAGCATTCTATTTTGTCTTTTGTTCTGAGCTCGTAGACTTCAATTCTTCAATGTCTGCATTCTTTGTGCATTTTTAGTGACACTTCATAGTCCGATTAGTTTGTACTCTCAGTGGAGGTCTTTGAACTGATCCACATCTTGATAATCTTCGAGCTTTCTTTGAGATCATCACCACGCGAAATCTGGATCACCTTTGTAGTGTTGCCTTCATGATGTTGTGACTTTTGGACCGACATGCTCACTTTCGTGATCATGACATCTTTCCATCGTAGTAGCGAAGCTTCATCGTTCATGATATTTGCGCAGCGTAGCAGTAAGCATAGTATAAAAATATCGTAACCGAGTTATGTAGGTATGCACCAGTCATGATTTCTTCAATTAAGTGTGGATCTTTGTGAGCATGCGGCTTTGGATTGACTCTCAATTTCGATCACCAAGAACCGTCTAAATGTACCGCAAACAACGATTAGCAATAAAACACACGAAAGTGTCTTTGATCACTTTCGTTGAATTGAGGTACACGACCCACGGTTCCCCGTTGATCGACAAGTACCGCCCGCGGATCGTATAATTCAAGAATCTCCTTGATGTGGTTTTGTAATTTGTTCTAGCCGTTCTCAAACTGGAACGTCTCAAAGAAGACAACGGAGTGAGTGAACCAAATAATCGAGATTCAGCGATTGATAAAAATGATTTGTAAACAATCGCGTATTGCTTAGAAGAAAGAGTTTTGCAATACGACGAAGGTTTTATGAGAAAGATCAATTTTCAATCAAAAATACTTTTTGTATTTGAAAAGAGTACACATTCTGTTAGGAATTAGAAATTCCAGGTATTAAAGAGTCGGTCACCTCAAGTATATGTAATCGTTAGAAAGCTCGTAGTCGTAGTTATTTCAAGCTAAGTAGTATTTAGTTTAGTAACACCGTGGAGGACGGACGGCTCTTTACCACATCAGATGCCCGATCCATCCACCCGTTGTGTGGCGCTTATGTAAGACTATAAATACTCTCTACCTCCCAAGGTAGAGTTGGAGCTCATAATAAGAATTTTCTTTCTCTCACTAAAGTTCCCTAAACCTCTAACTTTCTCTCTCTAAAACTCATCTCCTATACGCCTATGTATGATTGTGTTATGATGTGTATGTGAAATCCAATATCTTACAATTGGTATCAAGAGCCATGGTTAGATCATATATTGCACATCTTTGGATTTCTAGTGGTTTTTAGGTGGTTTTGAGTTTGAAAAAGTTTAGTGGTTTGTGCATCATTTGGTTGATTTTTTGTGTTAAAGCTTGGATTTTGTTAGTACTTTTATGTTTAGAATCATCACAAGTGTTTAGGTTTTCATTTGGTAAGCTTGAATCATCTAGGTTGGGTTGTTTTGGATTGAAAAGTGATGTTTATGTTGTTTTTCATGCTAGCGATTTGACCTACTGGAGTTGTTTCTTAGTAGCGACTTGCTTTGCAATTTTGTAGCGAGTTACGCTTTGGAGCTAGCGACTTAGGCCTAGCGACTATCAAAGACAAGTAGTGGACTCTCCACCACGGGTAGCGACTTGGTGTTAGCGACTTGGTCTCAGAGCGAGTTGCTCTTTAGCGACTTGAATCTTTAGCGACTTGTCATGAATTCTTGTCGCCAAAATTTTGCTAGCGACTTGAGGCTTAGCGAGTTACTATAGCGACTTGCATTTGTTTAGCGACTTGGGACTTTAGCGACTTGGTTGTATAGCGAATTAGGTGTTAGCGACTTGGTGCATTATCTTCTAGCGACTTGGGTGATTTTTACGGTTTTCTCTTGATTTAGTAAAATCCGTGAAAGAATCTATTTCCGGTTTAATCATAGAGTTATAAAACCCGTGATAATCTGTTAACATGTCTACCAACGTTCCTACTATCATCTCCACCGTTGCCGAGGATGTTCAAGCAATGGTTGGATACTCGTCCACCCATGCTTGACAGAGCCGACTACGATTCTTGGGCTCAACGAATCGATTGTACCGCCTTGGAAAGGAAAATGGTGTCAACATTCTCAAATCAATTGATGAAGGACCGTGTCGAGTTGAGGCGACTAGAGATATACTTGATACTAATGAAGATGGAACTCTATTTACGGAATGGACGGACCTAAAATGTATGATGAGCTTGATGATAAGGAGAAAAAGAGATTCGATGCGAGATATCGGGGCTTCTAACATTGTTCTTCAAGGTCTTCCTAAAGACATCTACAAGTCGATCAATCACAACAACAAGCAAAGGCGTTATGGGATAATGTCAAAATGCTTCTCTCGTGTTCGTAATTAACTATGGAAGAGAGAATCACAACTCTATGACGAATTTGAACACTTCAAGATGAAGCCGGATGAGAGTGTCTATGAGTACTATGTGAGATTTCATGTTGGTGAATGATATGAGGAACATCAAGATGACTATGCCTAACATTGGTTGAACTCAAAATTTGTGAACAACATGAATCCCGAATGGCACAAGTTTGTCACCTCCTGAAGCTCACTAAAGGATTGAAGAATACAAACTATGAGCAACTCTATGCCTTCCTCCTTCGAATGAGAGACATGCTATGTTTAAAAAATGATTCTAAATCGGTTCAAAACCAACTGAGGAGAGACAAGCTCATCTAATGACTCAACCGCCTTCTACTCAAACATCGGAATCACAACCAAAGCCTCACAAGTCATACCCATGGGTAATGGTAATCACAAACTCATTCACGATCCTATGTTCAAACAAGTCGATCTTTGATGCACACGCTGGTAACTTCATTAATCAACTATCTCTTCCGATTAGTCAAAACATGAATTCTCTCCCACAAACCAACAACAACCTCGTAGCAAACATCTAACCCACACAATCAAGCTACTTGTTAAAGATGGGAGGATCGTGGTGCAACCGATTCGGAAAGACAGTATGATCGGGGAAGAGGTGGAGCTGGTAGAGGTTATGTTGGTAATCGAATCGAGAAGGAATGGTAATCAAGGTCAAGCTAAGCCGATCAAATGTTATAACCGCATGGTGGTGAGGGACACATTGCAAGGAACGCGACATCTCCAAAGCATCCACGTATCGCCGATTACGTAGATAAGATGTCGCTTGTACAAGCTCGGGATAATGGTGCCGCTTTGGATGAATAGGAATTGTTGTTTCTAGGCGAGGCAATGCCAAGACCTATGATGCGAGATGTGGATGAGCGAAATTTATTCTGGAGATAGGTCACAATCATCAGAATGCCTTTCAAGTCGTTGATTGTGATGCATCGACTACGATGTGGATGATGGACCCTCGCACACACTATTTTTATGGCTAGCATTTCTCCAATGGTTTCTCCCAAGGTCTCTTCTTCACCACAAGTCGGCTCATCCAAAGACAAACTCATCTCGGAGGTATTAAACTATACGATGGCGCTGATGTTACAGCAGATGCATGACAAAGTACAATCAACTCAAACTTTTGAATCAAATCTTGAAAATATGAGTAATATCAATATTGTCCCATATGATCAATATGAGAAACAAAGTGAAAGTGAAGTTGTACCAAGTGATGCATCTTTTGCGATCAACAATGACTATGTTTTGATGAATTCAACGCATGTGCTCTAATGATTCTATTGTCTCCGAACTAAATGCCTATAAAGAACGGGTTGCCATTTATGAACAACGTGCCAAGTTTGAGTTGACCACTCGTGAAGCGGGAAATGGATGACCAAGTGCGTCAAATCATTAGAAAAGTAATTTTAGAGAAAGTATTGAAACAAGAGTTAAATTCCTTGCAAGAAAAGCTTTCTAAAGCGCTAAGCAAAACAAGAACTTCAAGAAAATGTGAAAATGCTTAGCAAGAATTTAATGCAAAGGAATCAAAACTCTTGAGATTTTTCTAATCGAAAACTTTGAAAAACAAAATTGAAAACAAGTTGTACATACAAGGAAACACCATTCTTAATGCTCACATGATCACTAAGCATAGAGTTCTAAGCGATAAGCATAGTGTTCCCATTATAGATAAGCCCAACCACAGTCACGGAAAGATAGCAAAAGCATTTCAAAGTGTGATCTATGATGGCAATGAGATTCTTAAACCTAGACAAAAACCTAGTTGCGTTGAGTGACCGAGGATGATAAGAAATTAGATGAAATCACTAGGGAGAAGATGAATAAGAAACTAAATGATCCTAAATGCAAAGAGAAAAAGTAATTATCACTCCCATGACTACAAGAAGAAAACGGATTTCCTTGAACAAGTTTAAGCCTCGGACATTCTTGACTCCCGAACAAGTTTTTGGAAAATGGATTTAGATAAGCGAGAAAGTGAAAATATTGTTGAAACAAACCCTCCCTTTGGAAAATGCCTGAAGCGATTGTATATCCTCCTAATATACCAATGCACCTTGTTCCGGAACAATTGCCACTAAAAGCAAGACCTTAATTAGCCAATATGTTATATTTCAACTATTTGTTGATTTTGAGAAAACTTGCAAGAAAAGGATCACACCAGCTGGTATAAGCTGAAGGAGAAAGGGTTTTGAGCAAATGAAAGAATGTTATTTAACCGAGGTCATGCCTTTCTTTAAACTTCTAAAAGATCACTTTGAGAGTCTTAAAAGGGATAGAAAGCGATATTATGGAATGGAAAAGGAATTTGATGCAATGATAGTTGAAGTTAGTGACTATGAGCGTGCACTAAAATATAATGAGATTGAGAGGAAGAACTTGCATACATTAAATGAGACTCTTATTACTAAATGTGTTGCTCGAGATATGTTTTCTTTGCTTCAAATTGCTCTATTAATGCTTCCCAATTTCATGAACTATCTGTTGTCTGAAAGTCTCCCATGATCGTGTCATTGAGCTTGAAAAACTAATTCTAAACTAAACGAGAAAATTGAGCTGGATGATCACGACAATTTGGTTAAACATTTTCTAAACTAGAAGTTGAGCATTTTAATTTACAACTAAAATATCAACATCTTAAAGAAAATGTCAAAACTTCAAATATCAAGACATCCTCGGATGCTCCGAGTTTGATGCGGTTTTCAAATTAACAAAGCGTGATGAGCAGATTCAAGCTCATTGCAACACGATCGAAAGTTGAAAGCCCAAATCTCTCAATTAAAGGGTCAAGCGAACAATATGGCGAGCTCCCAAATGCCTCCTCCTTTAGACTCTCGAGAATTCTCAAACGTTTCATCTTCAAAACCTAGTAAATGCATTACAAAAGAAAATGAAAGTTTTCTAGAAGAAAATGAAAAGGTTAAACGTTATTTCAATGAGTTATTTGAATCAATAAAGGTCACTCAGTAACAACAATAACGAACAAATAGTTTCATTGCAAAGGAAATTGAGAATCGAAGAGTCGGTAAAGGGAAAATGCCTATGACCAATGGGGAGAATGGTGTATCAAAGGTTCACTCTTGTAATAAATATGCTTTGTCTGATGAAATATGTCCTCCTCATCTCGTGAACAAGAAACTTCTTTGTCCAAACATACTTCTCATCCATAAGGATTGCCTAGAATGTCTCATGTGAGATTGTTGAAGAGGATAAGTTAGAGAAACCTCATGATAATGCAATTGGACATGCATGCTTATATGCCAAACGATCTCAAGAAATCTTAGAATGCTGATCACAATATGCCCAAAGTCATTAGGTGAGAGAGTTAATCCTTTGATTCCATGCTCGATGCCTAATGCCAAGTATGATATTCATTCGATTCCCAATGTTTTGAATGTGAACCGTAGTGTGCCTTTAAGTAGTTCGATTCGGATCATCAATTTTAAGAAAGTGAACCTTAGTGTTACTGCATGTAGTTCGAGATCGACACATCTAAGCGGTGATGCAAAGAGTAGTAAAACCAACTAATGTTCCCATTCCTCTACGGAGTAATCGGTGACATTAAAGGGAGCGGTCAAAGTCTCGAGACAATACAAGGAATGATAGGACCTCGCAAGCTAAGAATGTGCATCGGAAAAGATGAAGAACAATCTAGGAACTTTAAGTTTGAACCGAATAAAGCGAATCGTGTTGATTCTAGTATTAGCCATAGGCGTCTTGTAATTAATTAAATTCGATACTATTTGAAAACCTTGTATTGATGTACGCTTGAATTACATTTCTAATCATGAATGTGGTGTTAATGTTACGCTAATGATGTTAATTGTCCGATTAATATTGTTAATGCTAAAATTCAAGCTAAGAAGGCTAAAAGGCAAAAGCGAAGAAAGTTAGAAAAGCGGTGGAAACCCACAGGAAGAACATTCGATTAAAATAGGCTATTATTGGATACTGTTGGTCATAAGACTAATCGGATAATGCCCACTAGAAAATGGATGCCTCTTGGTGAACTATTCCTTGAAGTGAGCACCGTGAGCAGGCTAATATAGACACTAATCTTGCATCTATTCACAATGATTCCATTGCCTCATTTTACGATATGAATGCTTCTATTTACGATGTGGGTGTTCCAACCATTGTTACTAACCAAATGGAACCCATTCTTGCATGGGATCCCAATTATCGATTATCCATTCTTATGCATGTTCAAGCTGCAGATCGTTCAAATCGATTACGTGGTACACGGACTCAATTGTTCCAAACATATTGGCATGACGGTCGCGGCTCATGAACTTCGTGAGCAAATTCATCCGGGCTATTAGATTCGGGAATAATCATTTCGGTGCTATTATGGGTTATGGAGACTATGTTGTTGGCAAAGTGTTATCTCCGAGTTTACTATGTAGAAGGTCTTGGTCACAACTTGTTCTCTGTTGGTCAGTCTGCGATTCGGATCTAGAAGTAGCCTTGAGAAAACATACATGCTTCGTTAGAGAACTTGATGGTAAGGAACTTTTAAGAGGTTCACGTGGTTCAAATCTATACACCATCTCCATCGAAGATATGATGAAGTCTTCTCCAATTTGCTTCTTTGTCAAAGGCTTCTAAAACAAAGTCATGGTTATGGCATCGTCGTCTCAATCACACGAACGGCACCATCAATGATCTCACGGAAAGGACTTAGTTGTAGGTTTACCTAGACTCAAGTATGAAAAGGATCATCTCATTCGGCATGTCAATTGGGAAAAAGCAAGTATGCCCATAAACCCAAACCTACTAACTCTGTCATGAAGTTCTTCATATGATTCATATGGATTTATGTGGACCAATGAGGGTCTGAGAATATCTTTGGGAAGAAATATGTGTTGGTTGTGGTTGATGATTACTCTAGATTCACCACGGTCAAGTTCTTAAGGACAAAGGATGAAACTCACGATATCATCATCAAACTCATCAAGCAGTATGCGCGAGTTCGACTTAACAAAACCGTCGAAGTGCTCGTAAGCGAACAATGGAATTGAGTTTGTCAACAAACAACAGTGAATTCTATGAAAGCGTTGGAATCGACCATCAAAGAAGTGTTCCCGAACTCCTCAACGAGCGGTGTAGTTGAAAAGGCAATCGAACTCTTGTTGAAGCCGCTAGAACAATCTTGATTTACTCAAAGGTTCCAATGTTTCTAAAGGTGAAAGCAATTGCCTTTGCATGCTACACACAAAATGGTTCCACGATTCACCTTGTTCATGGAAAAACTCCATATGAACTTGTCCACAACGAAGAAAACCTAATCTCTCTTTCCTTCCGTTGTGTTTGGTGCATTGTGTTATCCAACTAATGAGGGTCAAGACTTAGGCAAACTTAGGGCTAAAGTCGACATTGGAGTATTTGTAGGATATGCACCAAACAAAAAGGGATACCGAATCTACAACAAAAGAACCCGAAATATCATGGAAACAATTCACGTTACGTTTGATGAGTGGTTGGTCAAATGGCTCTGGACACTCGATTCGGGACCCGCACTTCAAAACAGTCCCATTGGTTCATCCCTTGTTCCAAACTCCTCTTAAGAAACTCCATATGTACCTCCATACGAAGATGATTTAAAGAAATTGTTTGATCCTATGTTTGATGAACTTTATGATCCAAGTACTAATGAGGTGTTGATCCCACAATGAGGCTGCTCATATTCACGTGAATGAAGTCAATCCTCGGTTATCAATATCTTTAAGTCAAGAGCGCCTCTGCGATCCTTAGTCTCATCAACAAATCATCATTCTTCAAATGTACATCCCGGCTGATTTACATCAATGATGAAGTTAATCCCTTTGCTACTCTGAAGATGCTCCATTTGAAAACATATTTGCTCTGAATCATCATCGAACCATCTTCTTCAGGAGACATCGACTCTGCTACCTCGGGTCCTTCAACAATCGCCACATGAACACCTTAGAAAATGGACTCACGACCATCCACTAGACAACATAATTGGAAATCCCTCTCGTCCTGTGATCAACACGGAAACAACTTGCAACCGATGCCTTATGGTGCTTCTTCAACTCCGTACTATCTAAGATCGAACCAAAAGATGTTAAAACCGCCATGAATGAAGATAGGTGGTTCAATGCCATGCAAGATGAAATTCATGAGTTTGATCGACTTGATGTATGGGAGTTAGTACCTACTCAGGGCGTGCTATGATTATTGCTCTTAAATGGATCTTCAAAGTGAAACTTGATGAGCATGGTGATGTGTTGAAGAACAAGGCTCGATTAGTTGCTAAAGGATACCGTCAAGAGGAGGTATTGAATTTGAAGAATCTTTTGCTCCGGTTGCTCGAATCGAGGCAATCGGAATCTTCTCGGCTAATCACGCTAGTAAGAACATGGTAGTCTATCGGATGGATGTGAAGGCGACATTTACGAGCGGAGATCTTAAAGAAGTCGTCTCGTCGCCCAACCCGAAGGATTTGTGAATCAAGAGCATCCTACTCACGTTTATCATTTGAAGAAGGCTCTTTACGGTTTAAAGCAAGCTCCGAGGGCATGGTATGATACTTTGTCAAAGTTTCTTCTATCTACCGGATTTAGCAAAGGCGATTGATCCTACATTGTTCACAGGAAGTCGGGCAAACATTTAATTCATGTTCAAATTTATGTTGATGATATTATTTTTGCCTCGACGAGACCCAATGGAATGTGATCGTTTTCAAATGAAATGAGTTCAAAATTTCAAATGTCAATGATGGGACAAATGTCATTTTTCTTGGGATTACAAATTTCACAAAGTCCGGAGGCATTTTCATAAATCAATCTAAATATGCACAGAGATCTTAAAGAAATTTGGATTTGATTCAAGTGACCTGATTGACACCCCCATGATTGATCGAACCAAACTAGATGAGGACCACTCAGGGATCATGATTGACCAAAGCGAAATATCGTAGTATGATTGGATCACTGATGTACCTCCGCTAGTAGACCATACATCTTGTTCATTGTTTGCATGTGTGCTAGATACCGAGCTAAGCCTACTAAAAAGCACCTGAAGCGATTAAGCGGGTCTTCGGTATCTCCAAGGAACCATCAATATGGGTCTTTGGTACACAAGGACACCGCATGTCACTAACGACCTATCAGATCTTGATCATGCGCAGAGGTGTCAAGATACTCATCGAAGTACATACGGAGGTGCTCGGTTTTGGGTGATAAGCTTGTGGTGGTCTTCAAAGAAGGAAATGAGTACTTCTATCTCCTCAGAGGCTTGAATACATAGCCATGTCATCCTGTTGTGCTCAAATCTTATGGATGAGATCTCGATTATCGACTATGGCTTTGAATTCAACAAAATCCCTACGCACTGTGATAATAAAAGTGCTATTGCTCTCTCGTGCAACAACGTTCAACACTCGAGAGCAAAGCATATCGACATTTGACATCATTTCATCGGGAACAAGTGGAAAAAGGTGTGGTGGAACTCTATTTTGTGAGGTCTCGAATATCGGGTTAGACATCTTCACCAAAGCTCTTCCAAGAGAGCGTTTTGAGTTTATTCTTTCACGTCTTGGCTTGAAAAGCCTTCAACCGAAACACTCAAAGCGTCTTGGGAGGAAGACGAGGAGTAAAGGTCTATCTTCATCTATCTCTTGTATATATCTATTCGAAAAACAAAATACAAAATTATAAAACCTTCCAAATCCATAAAAATTTGAAAAACCTTGAAAAATTCCAAAAAATATTGTCCTTTTGTCATGTTTTCCTCGATTCGACAATATCTACGGTCTTTGAGATGTCATTCAGAGAATGACACGGGACTTTAGATGTTGTTCGAATGTAAAAAAAAATCAAAAATCAAAAATCAAAAATTATTTTGGGAGAAAGAGAAACAATGGCTTCTTGTCATTTCAGGAAGTAACCGCTTTTCAAAGAAAGAACGAGCCATACTTTATCATGTTTTCAAAAATTCAATGCTACGATTCTATAAACACTTATCTTTGAAAACTAAGCGCTTTGAAAAATAACTCGGTCTCTATTTTGATAATCATCAGGACTTATTTGTCAAAATCTCTATCTCTCAATCAACAACCTATGTCATTAGCGGGGAGAATGATTTCAATTAAATTAAAAAGTTATTTGGCATTAATTTGTTTTCAAAAGATGTACATGCATGTTTTATCAATGGAGTTTAAAGTCTTAAAATCCGATCCTTATCGATTAAAAGCGCTTTCATAATCAAGTCACAATTCCCTTAAAAGCTTTCAAAATCAATTTAAATCAATAAGAGATCACAAATCTCAAATGATTTGATAATTGCGATCGGGGAGAATGTGTGATTTAAATTGGTTAAAGCGATAATTAGGTAAATGGTTTTATAAGGATGTACATGCTATCCTTCCCACATGTGACAAACGATTTCAATTTTTCCATGCACATGTTGAGGGGAGCATCTATCCTAAACCTATGATTTGAAAGCGTGATCAACTTATCTCAATGTGCGGGTTCCTCTAGTATGTGCAAAACTCTTTTCAAATCTCGAGGCACATATTGAGGGAGCAAACTTATGAAAACCTCATCCTTCCGGAATGCTTTATCTTCTTGATTTGATCGTGAAGTGATGTTGATATCTTTAGAAAATGGTAATCAAAGTAAATTCTTCCTCTTGCCTCCGTGTGCAAAACGATTTCACATTTGATGCACATGTTGAGGAGCACTTGTTCTAAAAATATCAAAAACAATTCGGTACAAAATGTTTTGTATCACAAGTATCACGGATTGATTTTCAAATGGTTTTCAATTGGTTCCAATGGCGGATGAACAATACCAAATTGACCGACCAACTTTACTTTATGTACGGTGATATAAGGATGATAAGGTTAGGTATGTGTTCCATGATCCGCCGAGCAGGAGGGATCTACCGAGGACAATACACTAGTTAGTGTAGAAGTCCTTAGTATGATGATAAAGGAGAAAAATGAGATATGGGAAGAGTGCGGACTAAGGGCGGGCTAGTCTTGGAATAAACCCAACAAGGTTCTAGCTATGAAGTCTCATTAAGCTTGAAGGGTGAAGAATTAAAAAGAATTGAATGAGGAAAGGTGAAAACAAATAGCCCTCCATTTATTCAACCTTAGGGCGAAAAGGGTTCAATTCATATGCTACGATGGTAACATCGGTATTGAAGACAAGGCGTCATGGACCCATGAACGCACTTTGCACTTCAACTTTCCAAACCACTCAAGTTCCTCTTAAAAGGACTTGTTTCATTCTCACCGGAACCGACATTAGCTATCGACTTTCTCTTAGAGACTATTGATATTGAAGAAGGAGACCTCTCCCAGTCTCCAAGACGGGATCCAAATATGCACAAATTGAGTCTAGAGCCACGAGATCATCAATAAATCTCATTAGGACACTTTCAATGAAGACTCTGCACTTTCACACAATGTGAAAAGAGATTATATCTTGAGTCCCTCGCATTATCCTTGTGGTATTGCCAAAACATCCGAGTGATGTGTAAACATATTCACAATGAAGATGGAAAACCTCCGAGCCATCATCAAACAAGCTCTGGTAGGTGGCATGTGAGATCTATCAAATAGATCAACCATGTGACAAGCGAGCGAGAAACAATGGGAGATTCAATCTTTTGAATCAACTCGTTCGAGTTATGGATTGACGGATACCTTTGAAAAACCGGTCTTTGTGCTAATAACTCTTTTCTTTAGCACATCGACCGTGTACTAATTTTTCAAACCAAAGGTGTTTTTATGATTGATAATTGATTTTCAATAAAACCTTCGTTGTATTGCAAAACAATTTCTATTGAGCAATACACGATTGTTTTCAAATCTTTTCATCAATCGGTGGACTTAAATTATTTGGTTCACTCACTCGTGTTGTCTTCTTTGAGGCGTTCGGTTTGAGAACACTAAGAGTACCGTGAAACCCGTCAAGGAAATTCTTGAATTATACGATCACAGGAAGACATGTACTTGATCAAGCGGGAACCGTGGGTCGTGTACCTCGATTCAACTAAAGTGGTCAAAGACACTTTTGTACGCTTTATTGCTAATCGATGTATGCGTATCGCTTGTAAACCGGTTGATCGAATGAAGCGGTCAATCCATAGCCGCATGCTCACACAATACATTCATCTCTCAAGAAATCATGATTAGCATTAATGACTCGATATTTTCACTCCATGCTTCGCTTCTTACCGCCAATATCATGAATCAACGAAAGCCCGCTACTCCGATGAGAAGATATCATGATCTAGAATGTGAGCATGCTCGATCCGTAAGTCACAACATCACATAATACCAACACCACAATGGATGTCTCGTAGATTTTTGATAGGTGATGATCTCAAAAGGCGGCTCAAAATTATTATCACGTGGATCGTTAAAGACCTCCACTTGGATTAACCAAACATGCAATGAGAAGAATCAATGACTATGAGCTTGAGCAAAGTACTACATCAAGAATGCAAGAACAATTTTTAATGTAATATCTATTTGTATTCAATGTAATTTTAGTACATGATTGAGGTGACCTCCTTAGGGGGAGATTGTTAGGAATTAGAAATTCCGTGTATTAAAGAGTCTGGCCACCTCAAGTATATGTAATCGCTAGAAAGCTCAGAATCGTAGTTATTTCAAGCTAAGTAGTATTTAGTTTAGTAACACCGTGGAGGACAGACGGGTCTTTACCCATCAGATGCACAGTCCACGACCCGTTGTGTGGCATTTTATGTAAGACTATAAATACTCTCTACCTCCCAAGGTAGAGAGTTGGAGCTCATAATAAGAATTTTCTTTCTCTCACTAAAGTTCCCTAAACCTCTAACTTTCTCTCTCTAAAACTCATCTCCTATACGCCTATGTATGATTGTGTTATGATGTGTATGTGAAATCCAATATCTTACACATTCGATGTGCTAGAGAAAAGAAGAGATTGCACATCGAATCGGTTTTTCTAAAAGCATTTTTTCAATCGAGATACTTTTGAGTTTGAAATATGAATACACATCTGATGTGCTAGAGAAAGAAGATTTTCACATCGAACGGTTTTTCCAAAAGTATTCGTCAATTCATTTCCTGGACCAAGGTTGATTCAATAGTGAATCGCCCCATCGTTTCTGTCTAGTTACACAAGCTTGATCTATTGGATAGATCTCATATGTGAAATCCTTCTAGAGCCAACATCAAACAAGCTCTTGGTGGGTCACAAGCTTGATCTATTGGATAGATCTCACATGTCACCCACCAAGAGCTTGTTTGATGTTGGCTCTAGAAGGATTTCCATCTTCATTGTGAATACTTTTACATATCACTCGGATGTTCTGGAAATTACCACAAGGATAATGCGTAGTGTTGGGAATTACAAGTTTGAGTTGATAAAGACAAAAAGAATGAAACAAGAGGGACTTAATATGACAAGAAGGAAACCTACTAAAAGATGGAAGGGCTTGCTTGCAATGAAAGTTTTATTATTTAGTCCTTATCCTCTAGTATATAAAGAGGACATAGGTGTAGGTTTTAATTAAGTCTTCCAATAATGTAGTCGATTAGTAAAAGTGTGTGTTTAGCTTTAGCGTTGGGAAGAACGCCTAGGGTATTAGTTTTAGATTAGTGTGTCCAGGCGTATGGTCTTGTAAGCGCCTAGGTTATTAGTTTAGTTAGTAGGCGTGTTCTATAAGCGTCTATATTAGAGAGTATTAGTAAATGAAAAACCTTGTTCAATAACAAAGTATTGTTTTGATTATTCCATTGCGCACAATGTTATTGTCTTTGTTATTGATCCCAGTCGAGCTTATAAGCGATCTTAACAATTGGTATCAGAGAGAGGAGCTCTTGATATAGGGATTTACAAGGTTTGTTGTCGAAGAAAATCCGTTTGGTGAAGGTACAGTTGATTCGGTGTTTAAGATTTTATTAAAGATTCGGTTTTGGAGCGGAGCGATTTGTAAGTAAACATGGGTACCTTACCTCGTACTAACTGGATTGGTCATATTATTCGGTCTTGATGTTACACGTGCGATTGGTGAATGGTTTATTATTCTAAAGATGATCACGTGGCTATGATAAGTAATTTGTTGGATGTGCTTATAGATCGAACGGTGGTCATGTTCACATGGGTTTTAATTTGGTACAACGCAGTATGTGCTTTCAATCGAACGGTGGAAGTTATTTGATTGGACAGTGGATCGTGGGTCGGTTATGCAAAATTCTTCAAATAATCGTTTTGTCTTCTACCGTATATTATATGATTCTCTCTATTGTCAATTGATCATGATATACTTGGACGATTATAATATGGAACGATCACGTGAATGTCAGACGTATTAATACTAGTCCTATATACAGAGTTTTTCTTGGCTGTCGTATTCAAGATGTTGCTATCACGTGGGCCCATCGATGAAAAAGAATCGGGTCAGTAATGTGGATTTTGATCGATTGGCGAATTGAGACCACATAAATTGGTCTTGTGATCTTTTATTCGTAAAATTAATTGTCACGCGGGGTTTGCGGTGTGACACACAAGTTGTTAGTTGACTTTGGTTTATTATTTGTTTATGTCATTGTGTTTACTCTCGAATCGTGAAAATCATCGCTACCCTTTAATATTGAAAGTACTTGTCGCTTCGAATTGGATGAAAGTCTTTAAACTCCAGCAATCTTGTTGAAATTTTTCAAAATCTGCAAGCGTCTTGCTTGTTATGAAAGTATCAGAGTTTATATGAAAATCTTTATGATTTTTATGAAAGTACCGCTCCTTCAACGCATCTTGCTCATGAGTTATTACAAGAAGATTTTTGATTTAAGGGAAGTCGAGCATGATTTTTTGGATGACACACACACGTAATGGTTGTTTGTCTTCACACACGGAAGAAATTTATGTTCTTAAAAGGATTTTAAAAGGCTTGTTATGGAGATTTATTGAAGAATTGATTACTTAAGAGGATTATTTATCACTTATTTGAAGCGTGAAGTGAAATTACTTGCTCAGTGTTCTTATCATCTAGCTTGATGAATCTAGCAATGTGTGATTTTTCTTATGACGCTCTATGCACACATTCGCTATCACTTGAAGGAGTTACATTCAGGTGCCCAGTTGTCTCATACTAGTTGAGGATTCTTTTCAAGGATTAGGTCTACTTATATTCGCTCAGATAAGTATGGAGTTCCCGTGGATGTTAACGATTTAAGACACAAGTTTGGGAAATTTTACTTCTTCATCAAGTTTGTTATATTTGGTGTTCTTCACAAAGTAATCATTACATAAAGCCCTCAGATTTTGAAGAATCAAGAAGATGGTTAACATATGGTTTTAGGGAAGCTTATTGTTAAAAGTTTAACCATCTACATGCATCACTCAAGGGAAGTTTTTGATTTTACTCATCATTGATCAATATTACTATCGCTAGTTGAAGTTTTCTGTTTTGGATCCATTTTTCCTATGATGCGTAATGGTGGGCGATTTGAAGCATTGGATGGCTTAGATTGGAAGTATGATATTGGTTCGTGGTAGTCAAAGATCAAGTTTGCATATGTTCCCTATTTAGATAATAACAAAAAGGGGAAGAGATGTTTGAGTGACATGGCATGGATTAAGGGGAAGACAAAGGAAGACATACTTGTTTCATTTATGGCGAGATTTATTTATCTCAACTTCCTCGCTACTTGCCTAGGGAAGTTCGTTCAAGAATGGTTTTGTCATTATCAACTGTGGGAAGATTGTTGGGAATTACAAGTTTGAGTTGATAAAGACAAAAGAATGAAACAAGAGGGACTTAATATGACAAGAGGAAACCTACTAAAAGATGGAAGGGCTTGCTTGCAATGAAAGTTTTATTATTTAGTCCTTATCCTCTAGTATATAAAGAGGACATAGGTGTAGGTTTTTAATTAAGTCTTCCAATAATGTAGTCGATTAGTAAAAGGTGTGTGTTTAGCCTAGACGTTAGGGAAGAACGTCTAGGGTATTAGTTTTAGATTAGTGTGTCCTAGGCGTATGGTCTTGTAAACGCCTAGGTTATTAGTTTAGTTAGTAGACGTGTTCCTATAAACGTCTATATTAGAGTATTAGTAAATGAAAAACCTTGTTCAATAACAAAGTATTGTTTTGATTATTCCGCTGCGTACAATGTTATTGTCTTTGTTATTGATCCCTAGCTGAGCTTATAAACGATCTTAATACGTAGGACTCTTAAGATATATTCTCACTTTCCACATTGTGTGAAACAGTGAGTCTTCATTAATTTAGTGTCCTAATGAGATATTGTGGATGATCTCTTGGCTCTAGACTCAATAGTGCAAATTTGGTTCCTATGCCGGAGACTAGGGAGAGGGTCTCCTTCTTCATTATCAAAAATCTCTAAGAGAAAGTCGATAGATTATGTAGGTTCCCCGTGAGAATGAAACAAGACCTTTAAGAGGAACTTGAGTAGCTTGGGAAGTATAGTGCAGACTGGGTCCATGACGCCTTGTCTTCAATACCAGTGTTACCTTAGTAACCACCAGTAGCATATGTATTGAACCCTTACACGCCTCTAAGGTTGAATTATTGGAGGCTATTTCTTTCACCCTTTCACATTCAATTCTTTTCATTCTTCAACCCTTCAGTGCTTACGGGACTTCATAACTAGAACCTTGTTGGGTTTGTTCGATTACTAGCTCGTCTTAGTCGCCTCTTCCCATATTCTCATTTTTCTCCTTTTTCAATATACCTAAGGACTCTACACTATCTAGTGGATTCTCCCTGGGTAGATCCCTCCGGTTCGGCGGATCGTGGGAACAAATACTAACCTAACCATCCTTATAACTCCATGCATAAAGTAAAATGGTGGGTCTTTTGGTATAGTTCATTCTTTCTTGAAACCAATATAAAAATCACTTGGAAAATCAATCAAAGTACTTTTGATACGAGATCAAAACATTTTGTACCTTAATAGTTTTGATCATTTAGAAAACCTCCCCTCAACATGTGCATATGATTTAGAAATTGTTTAGCACATGGAGGCAAGAGGACTTTGAAATATTTTCTTTGATCACAATTTTCATAGAAAAAGCCATTTGATTTTCTTGCTAAATTCTCCCTCAATATGCGTAGGATATTTGAAATCATTTTATCACATGTAGGAAAGAGTTCATTTGAAACATCCACGATTACAAAATCCATTAAGAAACCATTTAAAACTCAATCAAGGTACTTTATGTTAAAATATAAAAGCATTTGCACCTCGATAGTTTATTTTCTTTTGAAATGCTCCCCTCCATATGTGCATCGAGATTCGAAGCCGTTTAGCACATACGAGAGAAGCAAATGACAATTGAATCAAACGATCACCTTTATCAAATTTCATTATTAAATCACAAATTCTCCCCGATCAAAAATATCAAACCCTTTGAGATTTTGGATCTCAAATGATTTAATTAGGTTTAGAAAAACATGGGAGAAAATGTGGCCTTGTTTAAATACTCATCTTGTTTTTGGATAAATGCTCTCTCCTCAATCATGTTCATCATATATTGAAATCGTTTGACACATGGAGTGGGAGTGCCTTAAAGGACTAAAACCAATTCCATTAAAACAGTTTGAGATTTAAATCACGATCTCTCCATGATCAAAATTTCAAATCATTTGAGATTTGTGATCCCAAAAGATTTAAATCATTTAGAAAATTTTGGGGAAAGACGTGGCAAGATTTGATTTTGAAAAATGACAAATAAGGCAGGAAGAGAGCCGTCTGTTGATGCAGTGAGACTTCTGACGTTGCATTTGTTATGCCAACTCTCCATAGAGGTCCAATTAAGCTCCGTTTCTTCATTTGATGATGAAGAAAACCATCTGCTGATGTAGTGAGACCTCTTACGTTGCACTTTAGCATGCCAACTTTCCATAGAAGTCAAATTAAGCTCCGTTTCTTCATTTGTCAACCCAAGATATAGTTACCCTTTCCATTCGGCATCCAATAAACATATTTTGTGGGATTTGGATCGGGAACATTCTTATGAACCATGATATCTCGCATGCATTAGTAAACATACAAAGCGGATATATGGTGGTCGACAACACCAAGCAAAGAAATCGACTAATAAAAGTTAATCCAACATATCAATCCCTTCATATAGGCATAGGAATAATGTGTTTCATCAAACTATAATCATCTAATCCTAACAATCATATCCTAAACTCCTAGTCCTTCGACATAGGCAAATATCATTTTAATTAAGCACGTGGGATAACTAAGAAAGCCCGTTAGATGATATAGATTTGAAAACATTATCCCCTCGATCAATGACTCATTTTTGAAAAGTTTAAAAGCGTGAAGTCATTGATTGAGTTTTCAATTATTCGAAAATTACAGATTAGATTGATTTTCAAGCAACTCATTTACCACCATTTTTGAAAAACAACAAATATTTTTCAAGAATTTTAGGCGGAAAACATTTGTGTAGAAACAATGATCTTTTGACGACATGCTTTCCTTGTTTTGTTTTAGGATAAGTGCGAATTTTGAAAATGGTTTAGCATAGCACTTTCCTTTCTTGAAGAACGGTTGCTATCTACAATTGATAACGCTACACGCGTCGTTCGGGGTCAAAGGAACTTCCTTTTCGTCGAGCATGTTTTCAACACCCTAGGCGGTGAACCTAATCGTTGTAGTGTAGTATTAGGGTAAGCCACGGGTATTGATATCGTTCTCTAGGGAATAGGAATGCTAGTGAGAAGTTACTACGCTAAGGTTGGGGTTGAGGAAGATTATTTTTATCTTTTATATTTTTTAAGGAAAGGAAAGGTACGAATCTCGGGGTTTGGATTTGGGGGTTGGTATTGCTACCGATTACTCTACTTATCTAATTATCTAATCTAAGGTGTATGTAGTCTATGTCTAATTATTGTGTGCTCGTATGATAGTTTAAAGATGTGTTTACTTAGGTTTTACTACTCCTTAATTATCTCCTATTGGTGGTTGAATTGTCACGTCCTTATTCTTAGTTGCGTTGTGTGTCTAAAGTTGTAGGGTGTCGTTTCTCCTAACTCTTTGAACTTACCAAAGGGTCTCGTCTACAAAACCCACTAGGGATAATAAACTCTTACTCTAAGGCACTCTTTGGATGGTTTAGCTTACAACTACTCAAGGAGTTATATTCTAAGGTTCACAAAGATTTAATCAAACATTAAGTACACAACGAATGACCTATCGTATTACTAGATCATTAATCAACTAAGATAAAAACAACCAATCAATATTCAATAATTAAGTTTCATATTCCCTAAGCAAACACACAAGTAAATTAGCTGGGACATGGAGAACATGCAAGCATACACACAAATAATCAAAGACATAATTGTATTAATGAAGTAAAACACTTATCTTGATGTAAGATAGGTTTGGAACCCTAAAATCTTGTAAAACGGCCTTGGTTCGGTTTAGGTTTTACTCCAAAAGACTACACACAAATCTTGAAAAATTCGGATTCTATATATAAGATTACATCCGCGACGTCACCTTTTGTTTTGTGATGCCGTCGTGTCGCCATCATTAGGGTTTCGTCTTGGCCACGTTAGACTTGCGGCGTCACCTTATGCTTGTGGCGCCGTCCTCTTGACTTTTGCGCCGTCTGGATTGCATCTTGGCCGTCGAGTTGCGACGGCATACTCTTTTATAACTTGCGTCGTCACTTGAAAATAGGGTTTTGGCTTCGTCCGTCACAAAATCCTCGACGGCGTCGCGTATAAGCTATGGCCGTCACCTTATGTTTTCGTGACTTTGAGTGTCTCGATTCGACTTTGGCCATTTTCTTCGTATATTCGCCTTTTCGTCCAAATAAGTGCCATTCCGGCATTTTGCCTTCAAGAGACCTAAAAGTGAAAAGGAGCGATACTAAGCAATAACGGATACAAAAGTGATCAAATAAGGGCTTAAGCGACCCTCAAAAGGTACCTTTTAAAACCTTATCAAATATCCCTACACTTGGTATTTGCTTGTCCTCAAGCAAATGTGCTTTTCAGCCAATTAATTTATAAGTTAGGGGTCATGAAGCATTGGTTTAAAACAGTCCACAACACATATAAGTCCCTCAAAGTCCTAACAAGCACGAAATTACATACTAGCACCTCACATGGGGTGTTTGGATACTCACATCTCTCGGGTGTATATGAAATATAAAAATTGGAAATGGAAGATAAACACTCATTAACCGGTCCTAATACATAGATTACCATAGGCTTGAGAATAGATCAAACCTCCATCGCTTTGGCGTAAGCACCTAGGAAAGACTATCAAAGAGGTCTTTAAAAGGTTGTAACGTTAGGTTTACGGTAGGGAAACAAAGGGTTTGGTGGGATAGGCTATATAGTGGTGGCAAGTCAAAAATCTCTATGTTAAATGCATACGAAGAATGGCGTTGCTAAGCCAAGACTGGACACTCTAGACTCTAGCTAACTGAAATAAACAAACATAAATTTAAAGGATAGATGTAGGATGGTAGCCCGTACGTTTTTTTTTTCTTTTTTTCTTTTTTTTTCCCTCTTTTCTCTTTTTTTCGATTTTTTTTTCATACACTTTTACTCTACCATCCTCTGATAGCGTCAAAATGATAGGGATTTATAGGCACATCCCTACACTTGAGTTTTATTATTCTAACACTAATTTGACCCGAATTGAAAAGATCAAAACACTTGGGGTACATTATTATGCAAACAAAGGAATTTGAATTTAACGTTCCTTCTGTCATTTTATAAACTTTAACTTTTCCCATTAATCCCAATCGTCCCAAAGCGTATACAAATGATATGACTCGACTTAGCAACTCATGCAAGCAACCGGATAATTGAACTAAGGTTTAGGGTGATAACAATAATGCACTAAAAGTGAGTGCATACGAGGGTAGGCTAAAGCGATTTGGGTGTATATTTGGGGTGGGGTGTAAACAATGCTCTTCATTGATATTCGAAAAACCGAAACATCACGAGAACCGCGAAAAGGATAGGCTCGGAGGGTTAACTAGGGTATCGTGTACTAAAATGAGTACAACGCAAAGGCGTGGGGAATTACTCAACCGAGGTGGAAGAAGTAATTATATTACGGGTATCAAACAAGGGTTATCATAATGCCTCTTATCATTTAGTTATTCCTAACTACACAAGTGCGGTCTTACTAGCGATCTCGGAATGCATCACAAAACAAGTTCTAGAATCTAATATATTACGGTTCATACTCTAAGCATTAAAGATGAATGCTTTAATTCCTACTAATCTAAGGCGATCCTCGCATTTTGGGTGGAATTTAGGTGGTAAAGGGTTTTTGTGCTAGTCATGCAACTTCCTATCCGTGAGGCGCTTTTGTTAAAACTAATGGCCCACTCCTATATGTCATGAAAAATTTTAAATTTGGTGCCAAAATTACCCTAACCGACATATTCTCATGGTTTATTACACAAATACAATTGGAAAAAGCAAATAATCAAGGATAAGCATAGTTTCAAAGTTCCGTTTTATTTTCCTCCTACACTTAAACCGAACATTGTCCCCAATGTTCCCGAAAATATCAAAGTTATGATAATGGAAGGTAATTAAAAGCGAAAAAACTAGTACTCCCGATTAGCTCGGTAGGATCCGTGTGTGAAGTAGTGGTTAAATCCTTTCCGGGAAGAATTTATGCGTGAAAAGCTCCTTCCAATCTTATGTAATTTCTTCTTGATAAATTAAACACGCACACTTGAAGAAAACAAAGCGAAACCTTCGCGTAAAATCGGCCGTAATAATATATATAAGACTTGATTTAAACTAGGATATAATGCTTGTGGAATGGATGTTCTGAAATTTACGGAAAATTAAGACATGGAAAATTCAATTTTTTTAAGTAGCTCATAAAGCGAGAAAAAAAGTAATCTGTTGTTTTACTCCTTCGGCCCGTCAGTTGCGGTCCCAGCGCGTCGGTTATCCCGACAAAAAGCGGTCTGCGATTTTGGAAAAATTCGGAAAATTTATATCTTTAGAATATGGAAAAATTTCTGCAAAACATCCATTATGACTCGATACAAGCATTTGACTCGAACAAACACACATATATATCTTTTAGTTAATTGTTATTCTCATGTTTACGTTTCTTTTGAAAACGTGTGTAATCCTCCCTACACTTATCCCTTATGTAAAATACCTTTATTTGCAATTAAGACAAGGTTAAAAATAAAATAAAGCATTTTTACAAATTTAAACATGAGAATAAACAATCAATAAAAGATATACGACACACAAATGAAAATGAAAAACAAATACACATGGGTTGCCTCCCAAGAAGCGCTTGTTTTTGTTCGAGTCACGAGCCTGACTCTACCCTTATTTAATGGATAAAGGGAGGTTTTCCTACACTTAAGCTTAAGTGCGGGTGATAGTAGCGATACACACCCTTAGGGTGGAAATTTGCTACGTGAGGAGAGGGTGATGGGTGATTTATATGCTCAAAGGGTGTGCTCCATTCATTATAACGTTACCTAAGTCTATTGGTGTAGCGGGTGAATCAAATCTCTCTCTAAAAATGGATCATCTTCTATCAACTTCAAAAGATTCATAGTTAAGGATCCATCTTGACATAATAAACCGGTTTAAACCCATAATGTTTCTTGTTATCAACCATGAATGGGTGATATAAGTGTGTAAGGTCATGGGTTACTCTATATTAGCTTCCACTCTACATGGCCTAGAGTCTACCACCTTTATCAAGCAACTACCGGATTATTTATTTTGATGGGTGGATTGGGGCCTAATTCAATTCCAATATTCACATCTAAATACGGAAAATTGGGTAAGGTTTTGGTTGAGGCTCGGTTCATCAAAATTAGGAACTTCCTAGGACTAAGAGAGGTCATGACAACAAGCATCTAAACCCACATTCTCTAGTGGCGTTTGGTCCAAAGGTTCTATATCAATCGGGGTTCCTATAGTCTCTTCTACTTCTCCCGGGTAAGTTATAGGCGATGTGTGTTCCTCAAGTGATGGTAGGGCTTGTGGGATTGGAGTTTCCACCTCATTCTCCATTATATCTAGATCTCCTAAAAGTTCATCATGTGTTTTAGTATGATCTAACTGTTAGGAATTAGAAATTCCAGGTATTAAAGAGTCGGTCACCTCAAGTATATGTAATCGTTAGAAAGCTCGTAGTCGTAGTTCTTTTAAGTTAAGTAGTATTTAGTTTAGTAACACCGTGGAGGACAGACGGTCTTTACCCAGCTGTATGCACGATCCACGACCCGATGTGTGGCGATTTATGTAAGACTATAAATACTCTCTACCTTCCAAGGTAGAGAGTTGGAGCTCATAATAATATCTTTCACTTTCTCTCACTAAGTTCCCTAAACCTCTAACTTTCTCTCTCTAGAACCTCATTCATATGCCACTTTCTGTTATGGTTTGATGTGTATGTGATAACTAATATCTTACAATTGGTATCAAGAGCCATGGTTAGATCATATCTTACACATCTTTGGATTTCTAGTGGTTTTTAGGTGGTTTTTGAGTTTGAAAAAGTTTAGTGGTTTTTCATCATTTGGTTGACTTCTTGTGTTAAAGCTTGGATTTTGTTAGTACTTTTATGTTTAGAATCATCACAAGTGTTTAATTTTTCATTTGGTAAGCTTGAATCATCTTGGTTGGGTTGTTTTTGGATTGAAAAGTGATGTTTATGAGTTTTTCTTGCTAGCGACTTAACACACGAATTCTTTCTTCTTAGCGACTTGCTTTACACATTTGTAGCGAGTTCTGATTTTGGACCTAGCGACTTAGAACTAGCGACTTCTGATACAAGTAGTGGACTTTCCACCACAGTGGCGACTTGGAGGTAGCGACTTGGTGCATGCGAGTTGCTATTTAGCGACTTGTATCTTTAGCGACTTGAGTGGCAATTCTTGCCAAAATTTTGCTAGCGACTTGAGGCTTAGCGAGTTACTACTTAGCGACTTGCATTTGTCTAGCGACTTGGGACTCTAGCGACACAGGGTGTAGCGAATTAGGTGTTAGCGATTTGATGCGGTTTCTTCTAGCGACTTGGGTGATTGTTTACGGTTTTCTCTTGATTTAGTAAAATCCGTGAAAGAATCTATTTCCGGTTTAATCATAGAGTTATAAAATCCCGTACAATCATTAACATGTCTACCAATGTTCCTACGATCATCTCCACTTTGTTGCCGAGGATGTTCAAGCAATGGCTCGGATACTCGCCCACCCATGCTTGATGAGGCCGACTACGATTCTTGGGCTCAGCGAATCGAGTTATCTTGCCTTGGAAAGGAAAATGGTGTCAACATTCTCAAATCAATTGATGAAGGACCGTGTCGAGTTGAGGCGACTAGAGATATACTTGATACTAATGATGATGGAACTCTATTTACGGAATGGGCGGACCTAAAATGTATGATGAGCTTGATGATAAGGAGAAAAGGAGATTCGATGCGGATATCGGGGCTTTAACATTGTTCTTCAAGGTCTTCCTAAAGACATCTGGTGATCAATCACAACACGAAGCAAAGGCGTATGGGATAATGTCAAGATGCTTCTCTGGTTACGAATTAACTATGGAAGGCAGAGAATCACAACTCTATGGCTTAATTTGAACACTTCAAGATGAAACCGAGAAGAGAGTGTCTATGAGTACTATGTGAGATTTCATAAGTTGGTGAATGATATGAGGAGCATCAAGATGACTATGCCTAACATTGATTGAACTCAAAATTTGTGAACAACATGAATCCCGAATGGCACAAGTTTGTCACCTACGTGAAGCTCACTAAAGGATTGAAGAATACAAACTATGAACAACTCTATGCCTTCCTCCTTGAGAATGAGAGACATGCCATGTTTGAAAAGAGGATTCTTGATCGGTTCAAAGGTCAAGGAGAAACAAGCTCTACAAATGATTCAAGCGCCTTCTTCACAAATGATGGGACTACCATCAATGCTTCTCAAGTTGCACCCACGAAGATGATAATCACAAACCCATTTCGATCCAAGGTTCAAGCAACTGATGCAAATCTTGTCATGGAACATTTTATCACTCAATGACACTCATGGTTAAAGAGAACATGACACTTTCACCTCACACCAACAAACTTCACACGCAATGAGATCGAAACCTCAATCTTCACAACCATGCTTTGATCGAGATGGGAAAATTATGGGGCAACCAGATTCAAAAAGACAGTATGATCGGGGAAGAGGCGGGTGGTAGAGGTTATGTTGGTAACGAATCGAGGAAGGAATGGTAACCAAGGTCAAGCTAAGCCGATCAAATGTTATAAGCTGTGGTGGTGAGGACACATTGCAAGCGCACATCTCAAGCGTCCATGCAGAATCTTGATTACTTGGAGATAAGATCTTTGCTTGTACAAGCTCGGGACAATGGTCTTGCTTTGGATGAAGAGGAATTCTTTGTTTCTTCTTGAGGGCAATGCCAAGACCTATGATGCGGATGTGGATGAGCGGCCTATTCGGAGATAGGTCACAATCATCGAATGCATTTCAAGTCGGCGATTGTGATGCATACGACTACGATGTGGATGATGGACCCTCGCACACACAATTTTATGGCTAGCATTTCTCCAATGGTTTCTCCCAAGGTCTCTTCTTCACCACAAGCTGGCCCATCCAAGGACAAACTCATCTCGGAGGTATTAAAACTATACGATGATCTTGATGTGCAGCAGATGCATGACAAAGTACAATCAGCTGAAACTATTGAATCAAATATTGAAAATATGGGTAATATCGATATTGTCCCATATGATCAATATGTGAAACAAAGTGAAAGTGAAGTTGTACCAAGTGATGCATCTTCTGCGATCAACAATGACTATGTTTTGATGAATACTTTGCATGTGCCCCGATGATTACGTAATTTACGAACTAAATGCCTATAAAGAGCGTGTTGCTATTTATGAACAACGTGCTAAATTTGAGTTGACCACTCGTGAGCGGGAAATGGATGACCAAGTGCGTCTGATAATTAGAAAAGTAATTTTAGAAGAAGTATTGAAACAAAATTAAATTCCTTGCAAGAAAAACTTTATAAAAGCATTAAGCAAAAACAAGAACTTCAAGAAAATGTGAAAATGCTTAAGCAAGAATTTAATGCAAAGGAATCAAAACTCTTGAGAGACTTTTCTAATCGAAAACTTTGAAAAACAAACTTGAAAACAAGTTGTACATACAAGGAAACACCATTGATTTGCTCACATGGTCACTAAACATAGAGTTCTAAGCGATAAGCATAGTGTTCCCATTATAGATAAACCCAACCACGAGTGCGGAAAGATAGCAAAAGCGACTCAAAGTGTGATCTATGATGGCAATGAGATTCTTAAACCTAGACAAAAACCTAGTTGCGTTGAGTGCACGAGAGGATGATAAGAAACTAAATGAAATCACTAGGGAGAAGATGAATAAGAAACTAAATGATCCTAAATGCAAAGAGAAAAAGTAATTATCACTCCTCATGACTACAAGAAGGAAAAGCTGGATTTCCTTGAACAAGTTTAAGCCTCGGACATTGTTGACTCCCGAACAAGTCTCCGGAAAATGGATTTAGATAAGCGAAAGCGGAAAATATTGTTGAAACAAACCCTCCCTTTGGAAAATGCCTAGAAGCATTGTGTATCCTCTAATACACCAATGCATCTTGTTCCTAGAACAATTGCCACTAAAAGCAAGACCTTAATTAGCCAATACGTTATATTTCAACTATTTGTTGATTTTGAGAAAACTTGCAAGAATAGGATCACACCCTTGGTATAAGCGAAGGAGAAAGGGTTTTGAACAAATGAAAGAATGTTATTTAAGCGAGGTCATGCCTTTCTTTAAACTTCTAAAAGATCACTTTGAGAGTCTTAAAAGGGGATAAGCGATATTAAGGGAATGGAAAAGGAATTTGATGCAATGATTGTTGAAGTTAGTGACTATGGCGTGCACTAAAATATAATGAGATTGAGAGGAAGAACTTGCATACATTAAATGAAACTCTTATTCTTGAATGTGTTGCTCAAGATGTGTTTTCAACTGCTTCAAATTGCTCTATTAATGCTTCCCAATTTCATGAACTATCTGTTGCCACGAAAGTCTCTCATGATCGTGTCATTGAGCTTGAAAAAACTAATTCTAAACTAAGCGAGAAAATTGAGCCCGGATGATCACGACAATTTGGTTAAACATTTTTCTAAACTTGAAGTTGAGCATTTTAATTTACAACTAAAATATCAACATTTTAAAGAAAATGTCAAAACTTCAAATATCAAGACATCATCGGATGCTCGAGTTTGATGCGAGTTTTCAAATTAACAAGCGTGATGAGCAGATTCAAGCTCGGTGCAACACGATCGAGAAAGTTGAAAGCCAAATCTCTCAATTAAAGGGTCAAACGAACAATATGACAGGCTCCCAAATGCCCCTCCTTTAGACTCGAGAATTCTCAAGCGTTTCATCTTCAAAACCTAGTAAATGCTTTACAAAAGGAAAGCGAAAGTTTTCTAGAAGAAAATGAAAAGGTTAAACGTCATTTCAATGAGTTATTTGAATCAATTAAGGTCACTCATAACAAAATAACGAACAAATAGCTTCATTGCAAAAGGAAATTGAGAATCGAAGAGTCGTAAAAGGAAAATGCCAATGACCAATGGGAGAATGGTGTATCAAGGTTCACTCTTGTAATAAATATGCTTTATGCATGACATATGTCCTCCTCATCTAAGGAACAACAAACTTGCTATTCAAACATATTTCTCATCTCTTAAGGATTGCTTAGAATGTCTACATGAGATTGTTGAAGAGGATAAGCTAGAGAAACCTCATGATGATGCAATTGGACATGCATGCTTATATGCCAAACGATCTCAAGAAATCTTAGAATGCTTGATCACAATATGCCCAAAGACATTAGGTGAGAGAGTTAACCCTTTGATTCCATGCTCGATGCCAAATGCCAAGTATGATATGCATTCGATTCCCAATGTTTTGAATGTGAACCGTAGTGTGCCTTTAAGTAGTTCGATTCGGATCTGTCAATGCTAAGAAAGAGAACTCAAGTGTGCCTTCTAGGAGTACAAATCTCGGTACCTCTAGTTTTAAGAAAGTGAACCTTAGTGCACCGCATGTAGTTCGGATCGGCGCATCTAAGCGGTGATGCAAAGAGTAGTTAAACCAACTAATGTTCCCATTCCTCTCTGAGAGTGTCGGTGACATTAAAGGAGCGGTCAAAGTCTCAAGACAATACAAGGAATGATAGGACCTCTCAAGCTAAGAATGTGCCTTTGGAAGAGAGTGAAGAACAATCTAGGAACTTTAAGCTTGAATTGAATAAAGCGAATCGTGTTGATTCTAGTATTAGCCATAGGCGTCTTGTAATTAATTGAATTACGATACTATTTGCAAACCTTGCCTTGATGTCTACTTGATTTACATTTCTAATCATGAATGTGGTGTTAATGTTACGCTAATGATGTTAATTGTCCGAGTTAATATTGTTAATGCTAAAATTCAGCGAAAAAGGCTAAAAGGCAAAAGCGAAGAAAGTTAGAAAACGGTGGAAACCCACGGGAAGAACATTCGATAAAATAGGCTTTTATTGGATACACATTGGTCATAAGACTAATCGAGATAATGCCCACTAGAAAATGGATGCCTCTTGGTAGAACTATTCCTTAAGAAGTGATCACTGCTGTGAGCAGGGCTATCTGACACTAATAATCGCATCTATTCACAATGATTCCATTGCCTCACTTTACGATATGAATGCTTCTATTTCGATGTGGGTGTTCCAAGCTGTTGCTACTAACCAAATGGAACCCATTCTTGCATAGGGATCCCAATTATCCGATTATCCATTCTTATGCATGTTCAACTGCGGATCGTTCAAATCGTTCGTGGTACTGGACTCATTTGTTCCAAGCATATATTGGAGACCGGTCTCGACTCATGAACCGTGAGCAAATTCATCGGACTGTTAGATTCGGTAATGATCATTTCGGTGCTATTATGGGTTATGGAGATTACGTTGTTGGTGATAGTGTCATCTCTAGAGTTTACTATGTGGAAGGTTTGGGTCATAATCATTCTCTGTTGGTCAATACGTGATTACGATCTAAGTAGCCTTGAGAAAACATACACCTTTGTTAGAGATCTTAATGGTAAGGAGCTGTTAAAAGGAACTCGTGGCTCAAATCTTTACACCATCTCCATCGATGACATGATGAGGTTATCTCCAATCGCTTGTTATCAAAGGCTTCTAAAACAAAGTCATGGTTATGGCATCGTCGTCTCAATCACGAACTTGGCACCATCAATGATCTCACGAGAAAGGACTTAGTTGTAGGTTTACCTAGACTCAAGTCTGAAAAGGATCATCTTTGTTCGACATGTCAATTGGGAAAAAGCAAGAAGTATGCCCATAAACCCAAACCTACTAACTCTGTCATAGAAGTTCTTCATATGGATTTATGTGGACCAATGAGGGTGCGAGAATATCTTTGGGAAGAAATATGTGTTAGTTGTGGTTGATGATTACTCTAGATTCACACGGGTCAAGTTCTTAAGGACAAAGGATGAAACTCGATATCATCATCAAACTCATCAAGCAAATGCGAGTTCGACTTAACAAAACCGTCGAATTATCGAGCAGACAATGGGCGAGTTTGTCAACAAACAACTGAGTGAATTCTATGAAAGCGTTGGAATCGGTCATCAAAGAAGTGTTCCACGAACCCTCAGCGAGCGGTGTAGTTGAAAGGCAATCGAACTCTTGTTGAAACCGCTAGAACAATCTTGATTTATTCAAAGGTTCCAATGTTTCTACGGGTGAAGCAATTGCCCTTGCATGCTACACACAAAATCGTTCCACGATTCACCTTGTTCATGGAATAACTCCATATGAACTTGTCCACAATGAGAAAACCTAATCTCTCTTTCCTTCGTGTGTTTGGTGCATTGTGTTATCCAACTAATGAGGTCAAGACTTAGGCAAACTTAGGGCTAAAGTCGACATTGGAGTATTTGTAGGATATGCACCAAACAAAAGGATACTGAATCTACAACAAAAGAACCCGAAATATCATGGAAACAATTCACATTACGTTTGATGAGTCGACCGGTCAAATGGCTCTGGACATTCGACTCGGGACCCGCACTTCAAAAGCAGTCCATTGGGTCATCCCTAGTTCCTAACTCTTCTCAAGAAACTCCATATGTACCTCCATCGAAGATGATTTAAAGAAATTGTTTGATCCTATGTTTGATGAATCGTATGATTCAATTACTAATGAGGTGTTGATCCCTACAAGAGGATGCTCATATTCTCGTAAATGAAGTCAATCCCTCGGTCTCAATATCCTTAAGTCAAGAAGCACTGCTGGCGATCCTTGATCTCATCAACAAATCATCATTCTTCAAATGTACATCATGGAAATGTTTACGGCATCAATGATGAAGTTAATCCCTTTGCTACCCCAGAAGATGTTCCATTTGAAAACATATTTGCTCACGAATCATCATCGAACCATCTTCTTGAGGAGACATCGACTCGCTACCTCGGTCCCTCAACAAGCGCCACATGAACACCTTAGAAAATGGACTCACGATCACCCACTGACAACATCATTGGAAATCCTCTCGTCTGTATCAACACGGAAACAACTTGCAACCGATGCCTTATGGTGCTTCTTCAACTCCGTACTATCTAAGATCGAACCAAAAGATGTTAAAACCGCCATGAATGAAGATAGGCGGTTCAATGCCATGCAAGATGAAATTCATGAGTTTGATCGACTTGATGTATGGGAATTAGTACTGCTCAGGGCGTACTATGATTATAGCTCTTAAATGGATCTTCAAAGTGAAACTCGATGAGCATGGTGATGTGTTGAAGAACAAGGCTCGATTAGTTGCTAAAGGATACCGTCAAGAGGAGGTATTGACTTTGAAGAATCTTTGCTCTCGTTGCTCGAATCGAGGCAATCGAATCTTCGGCTAATCTTGCTAGTAAGAACATGGTAGTTTATCGGATGGATGTGAAGGCGGCATTTACGAGCGGAGATCTTAAAGAAGTCGTCTCGTCGGCCAACTGAAGGATTTGTGAATCAAGAGCATCCTACACACGTTTATCGTTTGAAGAAGGCTCTTTACGGTTTAAAGCAAGCTCCAAGGGCATGGTATGATACCTTTGTCAAAGTTTCTTCTATCAACCGGATTGACAAAGAGCGATTGATCCGACATTGTTCACCAAGAAGTCGAGCAAACATTTAATTCATGTTCAAATTTATGTTGATGATATTATTTTTGCCTCGGCGGACCCAATGGAATGTGATCGTTTTCGAATGAAATGAGTTCAAAATTTCAAATGTCAATGATGGGACAAATGTCATTTTCTTGGGATTACAAATTTCACAAAGTCCGGAGGCATTTTCATAAATCAATCTAAATATGCTTGAGAGATCTTAAAGAAATTTGGATTTGATTCAAGTGACCTGTTGACACCCCATGATTGACCGAACCAAACTAGATGAGGACCACTCGGGGATCATGATTGATCAAACGAAATATCGCGGTATGATTAGATCACGATGTACCTCAACGCTAGTAGACCGACATCTTGTTCATTTGTTTGCATGTGTGCTAGATACCGTGCTAAGCCTACTAAAAGCACCTTGAAAGCGATTAAGCGGGTCTTCGGTATCTCCAAGGAACCATCAATATGGGTCTTTGGTACCGAAGGACACCGGTATGTTACTAACGGCCTATCGAGATGCCGATCATGCAGGTTGTCAAGATACACGTCAAATACGTGCGGAGGTGCTCGTTTTGGGTGATAAGCTTGTGAGTGGTCTTCAAAGAAGCAAATGAGTACTTCTATTTCCTCTAGAGGTGAATACATAGCCATGTCATCTGTTGTGCTCAAATCTTATGGATGAGATCTCAATTATCGACTATGGCTTTGAATTCAACAAAATTCCTCTGTCTTGTGATAATAAAGTGCTATTGCTCTCTCATGCAACAACGTTCAACACTCAAGAGCAAAGCATCGACATTCGACATCATTTCATCGGGAACAAGTGGAAAAGGTGTGGTGGAACTCTATTTTGTGAGTGCGAATATCGATTAGCGACATCTTCACCAAAGCTCTTCCAAGAGAGCGTTTTGAGTTTATTCTTCCACGTCTTGGCTTGAAAAGCCTTCAACGAAACACTCAAACGTCTTCGGGAGGAAGGCGAGGAGTAAAGGTCTATCTTCATCTATCTCTTGTATATATCTATTGAAAAACAAAATACAAAATTATAAAACCTTCAAAAATCAAATAGAAAATATAAAACTTTCAAAATCCATAAAATTTGAAAATTGAAAAACCCTCAAAAATATTGTCATTTGTCATGTTTTTCTCGGTTCGATAATATCTCGATCTTTGTCTTTGTCATTCAAAGAATGACACGGGACTTTAGATGTTGTTCGAATTCTTAAAAAAAAAAAAAAAAAAAAAAAAAAAAAAATTGAGAGAAAGAGAAACTATGGTTTATTGTCATTTTCAGGCAATAACCGGTTTTAAAAAGAAAAAACGAGCCATGTTTTACCATGTTTTCAAATACCATGCTCGATTCTATAAACATTTATCTCTTGAAAACTAAATGCTTTGAAAAATAACTCGGTCTCTATTTTTATAATCATCAGGACTTATTTGTCAAAATCTCTATCTCTCAATCAACAACCTATGTCATTGATTGAGGGGAGAATGATTTCAATTAAATTAAAAGTTATTTGGCATTAAATTGTTTTCAAAAGATGTACATGCATGTTTTATCAATGGAGTTTAAAGTCTTAAATCCGATCCTTATCGATTAAAAGCGCTTTCATAATCAAGTCACAATTCTCCTTAAAAGCTTTCAAAATCAATTTAAATCTATAAGTCACAAATCTCAAATGATTTGATAATTGTGATCGGGGAGAATGTGTGATTTAAATTGGATTTAAACTAATAATTGGTAAATGGTTTTATAAGGATGTACATCTTGTCCTTCCCACATGTGACAAACGATTTCAAATTTTCAATGCACATGTTGAGGGAGCATCTATCTTAAACCTATGATTTGAAAGCGTGATCATTTATCTCAATGTGCAGGTTCCTCTAGTATGTGCAAAACTCTTTTCAAAATCTCGAGGCACATATTGAGGGGAGCAAAATCATGAAAACCTCATCCTTCCGGAAATGCTTTATCTTCTTGATTTGATCGGGGAAGTGATGTTGATATCTTTAGAAAATGGTAATCAAAGAAGTAAATTCTTCCTCTTGCCTCCGTGTGCAAAACGATTTCAAACATTTGATGCACATGTTGAGGGGAGCACTTGTTCTAAAAATATCAAAAACAATTCGGTACAAAATGTTTTGATAATATATCACAAGTATCTGGATTGATTTTCAAATGGTTTTCAATTGGTTCCAATGGCGGATGAACAATACCAAATTGACCGACCAACTTTACTTTATGTACGGTGATATAAGGATGATAAGGTTAGGTATTGGTTCCATGATCCGCTTGAACCGGAAGGATCTACCAGGGAAAATCCACTAGTTAGTGTAGAAGTCCTTAGGTATGATGATAAAGGAGAAAAGTGAGATATGGGAAGAGTGGGGATGAGATAGAGCAAATCTTGGAACAAACCCAACAAGGTTCTTGCTATGAAGTCTCGGTAAGCTTGAAGGGGTTGAAGAATTAAAAGAATTGAATGAGAAAAGGGTGAAAACAAATAGCCTCAAGTTATTCAACCTTAGGCGAAACGGGTTCACTTCATACTCTTGATGGTAACATCGGTATTGAAGACAAGACGTCATGGACCCGGTGACGCCGCACTTCAACTTTCCAAACCACTCAAGTTCCTCTTAAAGGGCTTGTTTCATTCTCACGGGAACCGACATTATCTATCGACTTTCTCTTAGAGATTGTTGATATTGAAGAAGGAGACCCTCTCCTAGTCTCCGACAGGATCCAAATATGCACAAATTGAGTCTAGAGCCACGAGATCATCAATAAATCTCATTAGGACACTTTCAATGAAGACTCTCGTTTCACTCAATGTGGAAAGAGATTATATCTTGAGTCCTCGCATTATCCTTGTGGTATTGCGAACATCGAGTGATGTGTATACATATTCACAATGAAGATGGAAAGCCTTCGAGCCAACATCAAACAAGCTCACGGTAGGTGGCATGTGAGATCTATTATATGGATCAACCACGTGACAAGCGAGCAGTAAACAATGGGGCGATTCAATCTCTTGGATCAATCCTGGTTCGAGTTATGGATTGACTGGATACCTTTGAAAAACCGGTCTTTGTGTTTAACAACTCTTTTCTTTAGCACATCGACCGTGTACTCATTTTCAACCAAAAGGTGTTTTATGATTGATAATTGATTTTCAATAAAACCTTCGTTGTATTGCAAAAACAATTTTATTGAACAATACGATTGTTTTCAAATCTCTTTTCATCAATCGGTGGACTTAAAATTATTTGGTTCACTCACTCCGTGTTGTCTTCTTTGAGATGTTCGGTTTGAGAACGACTAGAGCATTGCGAAACCACAAGGAAATTCTTGAATTATACACGATCACGAGGCGATACATGTCTCGATCAACGGGAACCGTGGTCGTGTACCTCAATTCAACGAAGTGATCAAAGACACTTTCGTGCGATTTATTGCTAAGCTTGTTGTATGCAGTGCGCCCGCGTTTCGGTGATCGAATGAAGCGGTCAATCCATAGCCACATGCTCACTTAACACATTCAACTCAAAGAAATCATGATTAGTGCATCAATGACTGCGATATTTACACTCCATGCTTACGCTTTCGCTACTTTGCCAATATCATGAATCAACTAAAGCTTCCGCTACTACGATGAGAAGATATCATGATCCGAATGTGAGCATGTCGGTCCTAAAGTCACAACATCACATAATACCAACACCACAAAGGATGTCTCGGAGATTTTAGATAGTGATGATCTCAAAAGATGGCTCAAAATTATTATCACGTGGATCGGTGAAAGACCTCCACTTGAAGTAACCAAACATGCAATGTGAAGAATCAATGTCTACGAGCTTAGGAGTAAAGGACTACATCAAGAATGCAAGATCAATTGTTAATGTAATATTTATTTGTATTCAATGTAAGTTTGGTACATGATTGAGGTGACCTCCTTAGGGAGATTGTTAGGAATTAGAAATTCCGGTATTAAAGTCGGTTACCTCAGTATATGTAATTGTAGAAAGCTCGTAGTCGTAGTTCTTTTAAGTTAGTAGTATTTAGTTTAGTAACACCGTGGAGGACGGACGGGTCTTTACCTTTGTATGCCCGATCCACACCGATGTGTGGCGATTTATGTAAGACTATAAATACTCTACCTTCCAAGGTAGAGTTGGAGCTCATAATAATATCTTTCACTTTCTCTCACTAAGTTCCCTAAACCTCTAACTTTCTCTCTAGAACCTCATTCATACGCCACTTTGTGTTATGGTTTGATGTGTATGTGATAACTAATATCTTACACTAACCCAAATACAATCCTAAGTATCTCAAATCCTTACTAGCCATTTCAAATTCTTGGTCCGATTCATAAGAATCATTCTCAAAAATTCGATCACTATGTTCTGTTTGCCTAAAGGATTCCTCACGCGTGTCATATGTTTTGGTGAAATCTATCCCACGCATGCAACTAGGCAGTTCAACTATAACCATCTCACAATCTTTTTCGGGTTTAGGTTCCATGTTCTTAAAAAGTAGGTCTTTTTGATCATGATGCCTAAGATCATTCAACTGATGGTTTATGCTTAGGAGGCTTTTCTCAAATTTTTTCCAGATGGCCTCACTAAAAGGAGTTGATCCTAACAACGATTGTTGAATAGAAGCCACACAAGCACAAAATATATCAAATCCATCCAACCTTACACCTGTCTCCTTTTGGATATCTCTAAGATCACTCACAAATTCATTAGAACAATAAAAACCAACCCAGCTTGCGAAATTCAATTATTCCTCATTTGTTAGTGATTCAAATGCAACTTCACTTGCCATGGCGACAAATGAAAAGGGTTTTACGAACACAAACACAAAGAAGGGGAATAGACTACAAGGAAGCTAAAAATGAGAAAAAGTTTACTGGATAGGAATCAAGTAAAGAAACCTAAACGAGGTGGACTACTAACTAGCTATTCTATTCCCGGCGTAAAAAACTTGATAACGCTACCTGCGTCGTTCGGTATGCAAAATGTAAGGATTTGGAATCTACATTATTTAAGTTAACAATTACCTGATTAAAACAAACATGGTCATTATTTGTAAGGATTAAGTTAAGTGCTTCGTGTCTAAACTTTACTTTTCCCAATCCCAAACGTGTAAAGGATATGATGAGAGAATAAATAGATAATATAAACAAGGAGTTAGGGTGATAATCATGAAAGTGATACAAGGTATAAAGGGTATTGGTTGTTAAACATTTCTGATCTAACAATACTGGACACTATAACATTCAGATTAAATATATACTCAACTAACCACAAGATGTTGGTACGGATTATAGTGTATAATTTAGTGAATATTACGGTATACAGGTTTGTAAGATATTTATTATTACAATATGAGTCTCGCATATTTTCATGTTAAAATTAAGACTATAAACCAAGATAAAAATGATAATATTTAAGTTCCTATTCTAAAGAATCATTTAGTAATTAATGCAAGGGTTTTCAGGTAAGGTATTCAAAGTGAAACTTTCTCCGTAGCACTGTTGTTAGATGTAAATGGTGATGAAATACTTATTTCATATGTACTAAAGTGAATCATTCGCATACAGTAACTTATATCGTTGAAATAATTAAGCAACTTTCAAATTCCAGTAAAACAACAAGATAAAACAAAAGTAATTCCGACAAAGTTATTCTTAATGAAAAGTTTGGATATATTCTCGAAATTAATGATTCTAAAATTTGAAACCGTACAGAATAAGAAGTTAACAGGCAATAAAGATTCTTGCAGATGCTAATCAGAAAATGAAAATCAAAATTAAATATCGACAAAAATCTATGAAATTTCATCTAAAAAATACTTTAAATCAGACTGAAAAAAAGAAATTTCTTAAACTGTAATTCAGTTACAACTTAAGGGTTTTCAATTTCACTTTTAGACTAATGTACTTTTATAGTAAAACTTTCTGGTAACATTCATTACATGAATAAACATATTGACAAACAAAAAACTAACTCTCCCTAAACCGACAAAGATTTTCAAGTGTTCTTCTCGCCGGATTAAGAAGAAGTATTTAGATCATCAAATGCAATTGTCTTTAGTCTTCTAACATGCAGCAGAAAATGTAGAACAAACTGTAGACTCGACCTTCTTCAAGATTGTCTGAATGGGGAATAGATAGTTAACATCTTCATCACACTAAAAAGCATCCCAATTAACTTACATCTAGCAAATCTCCTTAACTAAAATCCCTCCCAATCAAACAAGAACATAAAGATGTTCATCAAGGAAATTAGCAATCAGCCCACAACGAACACACAAAATGGTAACACCAAGCAAGCAATCACATCAAACAAGAACAAAAGGTCGTTCAGGATCATCATGTTGATGTGCACGTGAAGCATTAACCGGAAGCACTTTGTCGATAAACTCATTAGTCCATGAGAAGATGTCAACCAACGGCTCTTAGAAGAAACATCATGTGAAGATGACCCGATAATAAGAAGCTTGGTTCTTACATGAGTTTGGAGCCGTTTGACCATTTATTCTCAAATATCAATCAACCATGCAAAAAAAAATCACACTTCTTCTCCCTCAAGAATTGCATACGGAGATGCCATTCTTGATTAAACAATGATTATCATCCAAATGTATTCTATTCACACTTCTCCGCAAAATTAGCACATGATGTCGCCATCTTCATTATATTGAGCAAGTGGAATAAGAGTAATTATCGATAGTCCGGTTCACTAGATGGTCAAGCGCATGGAAAAAGCATGAAGCATCTTGATGAGAATGGTCATAAATGAGAAGATTTCTTCTTCGAAGATAAAGCGCATTGAAGCGCATACACTTTTCTTTTCGAGGTATGAGGCTTGAGCTGTTGTGTTCAAACGTCATTAGAAGATTCTCTTCTTCAAGATAATGCACACCTGAAACGCATACATTTCTTTTCTTTGAGAACGAGGCTTGAACTGTTGTGTTCAAACATCATAAGAATATTTCTCTTGTTTCAAGATAATGCGCATTGAATCATACACATTTCTTTTCTTTAGAGTACGAGGCTTGAACTGTTGTGTTCAAACGTCATTATCTCTCTCTTTTCATCATCTCTTGGCAAAACATGTAATCATCACCATTATCATTCAGTATGCTCTTTGTCGTGACGGTGATGGAGAAAAACCAATATGATGAATTTGACCTCAAGTAAAACAACCCGAACTCGTGACTTAAAATTACACATATGTAACAAAGAGCGGTGCCGAGACTTCATCCTCCATTGAATCTCTAAGTACTCTATACTCTTCATCCAACCAACCATCAAGTATAAGGCGACATCACCTCTTGAAAATCCACAATTGAATGTGACCCGAGCACTACAACGTAACTCCTTAAAGTGATAGTTATTTTGTGGTGGTAAGAGCCCAATTCCCCCAAGTGGTAAAAGAAAAGGTAAAAGACACCCAACAATAACTAGATTTCCAAGTCTTCATTTTTGATAATAAGCTCGAAAAAGGATCTTGAAGAATCTTCATCCAACCATCCCCGATACCTTCAGATACTAAGTACACTCGCCCGTGATATTTCTCTTCAACCTCAAATAAATAATACTAAATTAACGCCGTTGTCACATCTTCTGAACTGCTCAAATCTAGCCTTCTTTGACATTTAAATGAACTTTGATAATGGTTTCATCCCGACCATGGTTAAAAGCACGTAAGCCCGTAAAACCTTGTAATACCCAAACTGCCATGAGGACAATCCAAACAAACACCCAAATCTTGAGGTACACCCTTTTATCCCTTCTACGAAGCAGAAACCGTAGCACCAGCATCAGATAATATCCCGAAATACACTTTCCTTTCTCCAGGATGGTTCATCATCACGGGATTTTACAATTCTATGGTTTAAACAGAGAAATAGTTTCTTTCGCGGGATTTTAAAAAACCAAGAATAAACCGTGAGATCGAACCGGAAATGCACTTTACTTACATCTGGATGATTCCATTGTCACGAGATTTTACAAGTCTATGATTTAAACCAAGAAATAGATTCTTTCGCGGGATTTTACAAAATCAAGACAAAACCGTAAACAATGTCAGCTTGAATGTGATATTACAACTTTGGTTTCGGTGAATAGCAGTTTTAGGGGAACATGCGGCGGTTCTTCAACGGTTCATTATCCAACATCATCAACATCATCAACAATTCTTTACCCATATGTAGACAACTTCACAAACCATACTTAGTCGAGTAGTATACACTAATTCCCCCTGAGGTTGATCGTAAATCATCAAAGTACACGTTTCTCCCCATGATGGTTTCGAACTTTCGGAAGCATCATTAACGTGTAAGATCATTTGCACGAAAAGTTCTTGTCAGAAGCAAACATCTTGAAGAATCATGGTGAAAATTCTTGAGAAAATTTGCTTAGGCGTGAGGTGTCTTAAACATTTAGAATATCTCATGGAATTGCCGATTACATCTTATCCAACCAACCCTTGGAAAACACATCATTCACGAATTCACGACAATAACAATGACCACTTGGTGAAGTAAACCCGATATACAAAATTGATTATGAAGTAGAATTCCCATTTGTTACTTAAACTTGTACTAATCCTCGTGAAAAGAAACGGTGTACCCAATGTACAAAACCTCTTGACGTATCCTCAACTGCGTGAGACACCAAAGTATAGCCAAGTCTTTATCACACTCTATGAATGCCCAAACAAGTCATCTTCGCGGAAGGGCAGAAAGAAAGAAGGAAAAATAAGTGAACGCGCCCGAAAAACCTTACTTCAAATCCAAATAAGAAATACCAAGTACAAACATCCCCGTGGTTAACTTCGTTCAACCATCAATTCAAGCCTTGTCATAAAACCTTTGTGAATATGTATAAACCAATGTATCAATCAGCATCAAATCTCATCATCCAACAAGTCTCATAATTAACTCTCATTAATTCTTAAGTCATATCTTCAAATCGCATTATTAAGTACCAACTCTCCTCTCATGAGCACAACATTATAACAACACTTTTGATCCAACACATTAGTTCAAATCTAATGAGATGTGATAGCCAAATGATATGCTCGCATTAGACTTAGACAAATATATCCTCCGTGAAAGATCATGACCACACAATTACTCATTTTCGAAAAGTATTGAAACTTGTGTATCCAAAATTTAGTAACAAAATTTGGATAACACAAGTTTATTTAACCACCAATGCATTGAACCACAATGTCACTCGAGCCTATGCACACGTACATATCACTAAACATAAAACATCACACGGCCAAAATAAATTAACCAGCTCAGCCCATGATAATGCACGATACAAGCAAAGCCCATATATCAATCGGTTAACACATCCCTTAAGACACGGCCCAAGACAAAAAGTGTTTAATATCAAAAGTGAAGTCAAACCCTGTGACCAAGTGAGATGTTCGGCCCATATCCAATCCAATATACAGATTTCTTTCAACCCTAATTATAGGGTATAAAGCACTTACTTTACACATACTAACCCTAATCCCTCTCCAAAAAATCCGCCCCCATCATTCTCACATGTCTGCATATCAAAAATCATCTCATGAACACACTCAATCTAACATACCAATAGCAGGCACAAAGCAAACCCTAATATCCTTCACACAAAAATGCAGCCACCAAAAGCATTCACCATAGTCGACTGCCATACCAAGGAGACAAACAAATCAAACCCTATTTGTTCTCTCAAATGATCCGCCTCCCTCAAATACTCTTCCTAAACACCCGGATCAATAATCTCCAAACCATGATGTCCTTGCCACAGGGATGGCTGAGAGACGGTTCATTAGACCTTGCCACAGGGATGGCACGAGGCTCATCGTCATAGCCACAAGGATGGCTTGAAGTAATAGTGACTGCCACGATATCACGCATCAAGGTAGGTGTAACTTTTGTTTCTTTGTTTAGATTAAACAAGCGTGAGACACAACTGAAATACCAAATGGTTTTAGTTTGATTCTCAATTGTTCGGACATATAATATGAGGCTATGCTTCAAACAACATCTTAGATTCGTGAATATATGATCTTAAATTGTATTTGAGACATAACGAGCCAAGGTAAGGTTTTAACATAATTGTTAAACACCTTATCATATGTTCGGATAGTGAGATAAATTGAATGGAAGGTTTTGATAGATTAATTTGAGCCATGAAACGATCTTAGATAATGCATTTAAAAATCGGTGATGAAAGATAATCGTGTGAGATTGATACACGAATGAATAAAGATTTTTATATGCAATGATATGAAATGAGATTAGGTTAGAGTGGTTGATGTTGGTAATGGGTCGTGTATGTCAACGGTTACTCTTCAATTTTGTAATCACTGGTCGTAAATTTATGGACTGATGATGTGGAAACGAAGTCATGAAGAGTCTGTTTATGGTATATGGTCTTTTGTGGTCATTTTGTCATTCATCTTCATCTCATTCGATCAACTCGCATCATACATAGTTGACAACTCGCATATTACTTAAGTTATCAACGAGCATGACCAACTCGCATATGACCCATATAAATGACAACTCGCTTCTTGTTGACTCAAAAGTCAAACAACCAACTCGCATTTGACCCATAAATACGAGACAACTCGCATAAGGTACGTAGTATCTGGACATCTTTTGACAGCAACTCGCTTCCAAGAGTTTCTACCATAACTCGCATTCAAGAATGCAAGTACACAACTCGCATCATGTTCTGTACCCAACTCGCATATATGAAAGTCATAGCAGCAACAGAACATAACTCATTCATTGTGACCCGTTTTGACCTTATTGACCACATAAATATTTTACCCATATTGACCACAAATATCACGGAAATAGTTAAAAAAAACAGTCGTAACAGATGAAATAACATAAACCTGTTTGGACACCAAGTGACACAAACCAGATATATGAAAATAAATAAAGCTTGTGACTTTTGTGTTTTTGACCATATTAGAATACAAAAAGGACATAAAACTATTTACCACAAAGCATAAAGGAAAGAAAAAATTTCCCAGATTCATAAAAGTGATACAAAACAACTTCAAAAATGAATTTGACACATGCTCAATGACCATACACAAACATTAACCGACTTTCATCAACACACATCAAAATGTAAACCAAACCGCATCAATGAACCGTATATGCAACATACAAAACCATACAAACCGTACAAACACCATTCGAATCATCAAAACAATACAACCATGGATCCGGTACCAATTGTAGCATCGTGAATAATATGTTGTTTGATGATTCGGTGGTCTAGGACAATGATTAAATAAGAAAGCCATTAGAGATGAAGAGAGTAGAGGAGGTTTCTTGAAGAGAGTTGCTTTACAAAATGAAATGTTAGATTCAAGAGCCACACCCTTCCAAGGTTGGAAGGGTATTTATAGTTACAAAGATTACGTCCTCACGCCGGATCGTGGATCGTGCATACTGATGGGTAAAGACCCGTCCTTCCTCCACGGTGTTACACTAAACTAAACTACGCTATAAACTAGCTAATTAACTACTAAATAACGTAAATAACGACACGTCTCACGAGCTAACATATGCTAGACCATAATTGGGGTGGTGACACTTTAACATGGAATTTTCTAATTCCTAACAGAAAGTCGAGGTAAAATCTCGGGGTTTGGATTTGAGGGTTTGGTACTTGTACCGATTACTCTACTATCTAATTATCTAAACTATGGGTAGTCTTATGTCTATTGATGTGTACTCGTATGATGATTAAAAATGTGTCTACCTAGATACTATTACTCCCTAGTTATCTTTTATTGGTGGTTGAATTGTCACGTACTTATTCTTAACGCGTTGTGTCTTCTAAGGTCGTAGGGTATGCCTTTTTTCCTAAATTTTTGAGACTACCTTAAGGTTATTGCCTACGAAATCTCTAGGTCAATCATAAACTAACTCTAAGGTTATCTTTGGATGTTTAGCCTACAAATCCGCTAAGTGATTTATAAACTAAGATTCACAAAGATTACTCAAGCATTTAGACACAACGATAGCCTAATGCACTCCTAAGCCATTTACCATTAAGATAAGAGACAACCAATCAATAATTAATAACTAGGTTTCATAGATCTAAGCAAACACACAAGAAATTTAGCCGGACATGTTAAACACGCAAACATACACACATTCAATCGAAGACATAATGAAATCAATGAAGTAAAACACTTATCTTGATGTAAAATATGGTATGAGAACCCTAAGATACTGTCTAAACCGGACTACAATCATTTTAGGTTTTTACTCCACAAGTGTACCTCTTAAAATTCTGAAAATTCGATTTATATATATAATTTTACATTTGCGACGGCGTATATATAGGTGAGACGCCGTCGGTCATCGTCATTAGGGTTTCGCCTTAGCAAGTAATAGTTGGACGGCGTCACGTTGGAGTTGTGACACCGTCGGGCTTCGATAGTGGCGTCGTCGATTACGGATCTAGGCCGTCTGGGATGAAAAGTCTTCGTGACCCCCTTCCTCTTCCAAGCCTGACACCGTCAGGTGTATTTTAGCATAAAGTCTACTGAGCCGTCACAGATTTAATTATGTATAAAGGGATGGCGTCGCCCTTTGATTGGGACTCCGTCAGCTTCAAATTCGGCAGCTTGAGTGTCTTCAATCTTGACTTAGCCATTTTCTTCATATATTCACTCGTTTTTGTCCAAAAATGCATCATTCCAGCATTTTGCTTCCAAGAGACCTAAAAAGTGAAAAGGAACGAAATTAAGCAGTAACGGATATAAAAGTGGGCGATTAAGGGCTTAAATGACCCCTTAAAAGTGTATGTTTTAAATCCTTATCAAATATCCCTACACTTGGTATTTGCTTGTCCTCAAATAAATATGCTTTTGGCCAATCAATTTATAAGTTAGGGGGCATGAAGCATTGGTTTAACATAATTTACAACAAGTAAAAGCACCGCAATAGTCATAACAAGCACGGAAATTATATACTAGCACCTCACAAGGGGTGTTTGGATTCTCTCATCTCTCGGGTGTATATGAAATATAGTAAATGGAAATGGAAGATAAACACTCATTAACTGGTCATAGTACATAGATTACCATAGGATTGAGACTAGATCAAACCTCCACCACTTTGGTGTAAGCACCTAGGAACAACTATCTAAGAGGTCTTTACAATGGTTGTAACGTTAGGCTTACGGAAGGGAAACAAAGGGTTTGGTTGGATAGGCGATTTAGTGGTGGCAAGTCAAAAACCTTATGTTACAAGCATGAAAAGAATGGCGTTGCTAAGCCAAGACTCGACTCACTAAACTCTAGATAACTTGAAACAAACATACATAAATATAAAGATAGATGTAGGATGGTAGCCCGTATGTTTTTTCTTGATTTTTTTTTCAACACTCTTTTCTTTTTTTTTTTTTTTTTTTTTTTTTTTGCATACACTTTTACTCTACCATCCTCTAAGATAACATCAAAATATAAGGGATTTATAGGAGCATCCCTACACTTGAGTTTTTATTACTCAAACACTAATTTGACCTGATTTGAAAAGATCAAAACACTTGGAGCTTTTAATTACGTAAATAAAGGGAATTTGAATTTAACATTCTTTCCCGTCACTCCATAAAATATTACTTTTACCTATGAGTCCCAATCATCCTAAATCTGTGTACAAAAGATATAACTCGACTTAGCGACCATACAAGTAACTATATAATTGAACTAAGGGTTTAGTATGATAACAATAATACACTAAAGGTGAGTGATACAAGGTAGGCTAAGGCAATTTGGGTGTACATTTGGGGGTGGATTGTAAACAATGCTCTTCATTGATATTCCGAAAAACCAAAACATCACTAGAACCGCGAAAATGATAGGCTCTGAGGGGTTAATTAAGGGTATCGTGTACTAAAGATGAGTACATCGCAAGGGTGTGGGGTAATTACTCGACCGATGTGGAAGAAGTAATTATAATACATGTATCAAACATGGGTTATCCTAATGCCTCTTATCATTTAGTCATTCCTAGCTACACAAGTGTAGTCTCACTAGCGATCTCGAAATGCATCACAAAACAAGTTCTAGAATCTATTATACTACCGGTACACTCTCGAATAATTAAAGTGAATGCTTTAATTCCTATAGATCTAGGGGCGAACCTTACATTTTTGGGGTGGAATTTGAGTGGTAAATGGTTTTTGTGCTAGTCATATAACTCCTATCCATGAGACACTTTATTAAGACTAAAGTCCCACTCATACAAGTTATGAAAAATTTTAAATTTGGCGCTAAAATTGCCCTAACAAATATTTCTCATGGTTTATTATACAAATGAAATAGGACAAGACAAATATTCAAGGATAAGCATAGTTTCAAAGTTCCCGTTTTATTCTCCCTCCCTACACTTAAACTGAACATTGTCTCCAATGTTCCCCGAAAGTATCAAAGTTATGATAACGGAAGGTAATTAAAAGAGAAAGAAACTAATACTCCCCTGATTAGCTCGGTAGGATCCGTGTGAAGTAGTGGTTAAATTCTTTCCCAAGAAGAATGTACACGTGATAAGCTCCATCTTATATTATGTTTCTTCTTCTTGATAAATAAAACCTGCACACTTTAAGAAAATAGACGAAACCTTCGCGTAAAATCGGCGGTAAAATTATATATGACTCAACTACACTAGGATATAATGCTTGTGGAATAGATGTTTGCAGTTTTTCTAGAAAATTAAGACCTGAGAATTTCCAAAAAATTTATAAATAGCACAAAAAACGAGAGAATTTTTATAAGCTGTTTTTGCTCCCCGACATCGCCGATTCTAATCTCGCCGTCGGTTATCCCGACGTAAACTGGTGCGCTCCGTTTTCCTGGAAAAAATCCTGCAAGACATCCATTATGACTCGATACAAGCATTTGACTCTAACAAACACACATATATATCAATTTTAATAATCATAGTTCTCATGTTCACGTTCTTTTGAAAACGTGTGTAATCCTCCCTACACTTATCCTTTTTGTAAAATACCTTTATATGTAATTAAAACGAGGTTAAAGAGAAAATAAAGAATTTTCACAAATTCAAACATGAGAACATACAATAATGAAAAGATATATGACACAAAAACAAGCAAACAATTAAGCATGGGTTGCCTCCCACGAAGCGCTTTTCTTTATTTATGAGTCTTGTAGCTAGACTCGAATACGTGACTTCATTTTCGTCACCATCTTCCTCATGACGGTCTCTATTGGGGTTTTCCATGTTATAGTAATGTCCTATTATGCATCTTTCTAAGAAGTCATCTCCCCCCCAATCGGTTCTATATTCCGGCCCTAGTTTCAAACAATCCTTATAGAACCCAAAATTCTTATTCATCACATAATCTACTCCTTTCTCCTTATCATCCTCATTCCTATAGTAGACCGATACCTTAAGTTCTTTTTCATCATTGGATAGTGATGAAAATTTCTCAATATTAAATGGCATTTGGTAAGCTACGTCATCGGTCTCATCCTTGAATCTAAGTATTCCTAACGACGGATCATAAGTCATCCCAGTGTTTTCTATGAAAGGCTTTCCTAGAATTACGTGGGATAAGCTAGGATATATGGCCGTACTAATATCCTCCACAATTATGAAATTCGTAAGGTACGTGAAACTACCTACATAGACGGGCAATCCCTTAACTCTACCAAGGAAATTACAACTAACTCTAGGATCATCAAGATCTTGCCTATTTGGGATAGGTTTCTTTATTACCCAATTATAGTAGGTGCTAGTCATGATGTTTATTGGGGACTTGCGATCAATGTAGGTCTTTGCCACGAAAAGATGTCCTATGCAACATGGTATGTTGAGATTCCAAGGATTTCAAATTTGATCATGGGCTTTTCCTAACATACATGTGTGAAGGTCGGCGTACTAAGTGTGGGTGGCGAGAGAGTTCCTCTTCCGTAGGAAACTTATTGAAGTATTCATCACCTACTTCGTTGGTCGATTCTTCCTTAGGAGCTTCACTAACCTCAAGTGCCGTCTCATGGTTCGCTTCGTCACTAGTCCTATTTGGTTTCACTAAGGTAATGGTATTGACGAATTGAACGTGCTTGGATAACTTACTTGGGTCCTTAATTTTCACACCGGAAGCTTCGGGAGAATGAGTCGAGATGGCATTAACCTTTTCGGTGGTCTTCCTATCACTATTGGTCATGGCTTTCAAAAGGTTATCTATCTTCCTATCCATCTCGGCTTGTTGTTGGTTAAAACGGTCTGAAAGCTTGGCTATTTGAGCTTCTTGGGATGTAACTAGGTGTTGTAACATCCCTTCTATGTTTTGTTGGCTAGGGCCGTAGGACCATAGGGAATCATTAGAGGTGAGTTCTTTTGTTTGTCCCCAATTATAGTCGGGTTTGCCCCTCCAAGCCTCTCAGGCATCATTGAAAGTCCTAGGTTCGGGTGTTGTGGGGAATCTTCTTCCCATTCCATTGGTACGCGAGGATGCGTAGTCAACGAAAGCTTGTTCGGGGAGTCTCGTGCAAGTACGAGTGTCATGGGGACCACTACATAGCTCACACAAGGAAGAGACTTTTTTCAATTGGCGTAAAGACTTAGGATTTTCGTAGGAGCTCATTAGGAATTTGACTTGATCTTCAAGTTCGAGCATCCTACGATTGGAAGTTTGTGAGTCAATGGGAGGCAATGAGATTGCCTTGACGGTTTTGGGCAACTCAAGGGGGTCATTCCAACTTTTGTTGTCAGAGAAGGCAAGGTCGTCTATTGTTCCCCATGATTCTTCCGCGGTGAGATCACTAAGTTTACCACCGGCCGCTTGGTCGATGGATTGCTTAGTTGAGAAGTTGACATGATCATAAAAGATTTGGACTTGAAGCCAAATATCGATGCCGTGATGAGGGACTTTATGGAGCAAGTCCTTGAATCGAGTCCATGCGTCGTAGAGAGATTCACCTTGACATTGTTGGAACATCAAGATTTCATTCATAAGTTTAGTAGTTCTCTCCGGTGGGAAAAATTGGGCAAGGAAATGAGTGGTGAGATCATCCGAACTTGAGATGGATCCGGCGGGAAGTCGCTCAAGCCAATTACTAGCTTGGTCCTCGTAGAGAGAATTGGAAGAGGCATAAGCGTGGTCTCCCGTATGGTAGCATCAAGGTCGATGGAATCAACGATTTTAAGGAAGTCCTTGAGATGCTAATTAGGATCTTGACGCGAAGTCCATGGAATGCACATCCGTTTGCACCAATCGGATGGTGTCGGATTCAAGGCCGTAGTTTGAGCTTGATCGGGAGCTCAATGGTGTTCTTATAGCCTTGGTGGCTTGGTCTAGAGTATTCACCAAGAGTACGGCCTCTTGGCGGGTCAATGATTGGTGGGTCGATGGGAAGTGGTGGATGTGGTGGTGGGTTATCACCTTCCATGATGAAAAGTGATGGGGTTACTAACAAAGTCACGAAGAAGGGGGATAGACTACGAGGAAGCTAAAAATGAGAAACAATCTTACTTGATAGGAATCAAGCAAGGGAACCTAAACGAGATAGAAATCTAACTAGCTATTCTATTCCACGGAAGCGGCGGCAAAAACTTGATGTGCGTACAACGCGTTCGGGGTCAAAGGAACTTCCTTTTCGTCGAGCAAGTTTTTCAACACCCTAGGCAGTGAACCTAATCGTTGTAGTGTAGTATTGGGTAAGCCTCGGGTATTGATATCGTTCTCTAGGGGAATAAGAATGCTAGTGAGAAATGTACTACGCTAAGGTTGAGGTTGAGGAAGATTATTTTTATCTTTTATATTTTTTAGAAAGCTAAGGGTAAAATCTGGGGTTTGGATTTGGGGTTGGTACTTCACTGATTACTCTACTATCTAATTATCTAAACTATGGGTAGTCTTATGTCTATTGATGTGCTTTCGTATGATGATTAAAATGTGTCTACCTAGATACTATTACTCCCTAGTAATCTTTTATTGGTGGTTGGATTGTCACATCCTTATTCTTAACGCGTTGTGTTTTCTAAGGTCTTAGGGTATGCCTTTTTCCCTAACTCTTTGAGACTACCTTAAGGTTATTGCCTACGAAATCTCTAGGTCAATCATAAACTAACTCTCAGGGTTATCTTTGGATGTTTAGCCTACGAATCCACTAAGTGATTTATAAACTAAGATTCACAAAGATTATTCAAGCATTCAAACACAATGATAGCCTAATGCACTCCTAAGCCATTCACCATTAAGATAAGAGAAAACCAATCAATAATTAACAACTAGGTTTCATAGATCTAAGCAAACACGCAAGAAATTTAGTCGGACATGTTAAACACGCAAGGATACGCACAATCAATGGAAGACATAATGAAATCAATGAAGTAAAACACTTATCTTGATGTAAAATAGGGTATGAGAACCCTAAGATACTGTCCAAACCGGACTACAATCATTTTAGGTTTTTACTCCATAAGTCTACCTCTTAAAATTCTAAAAATTCGATTTCTATATATAATTTTACATTCGCGACGGCGTCGCCTTATAGGTGGGACGCCATCAGATCGCCGTCATTAGGGTTTCGTCTTGGCCATGTAATAGTTGGGGCGGCGTCACGTTGGAGTTGTGATGCCGTCGGGCTTCAGCAGTGCCGTCGTCTGATTCTGGATCTAGGCCGTCTGGGATGAAAAGTCTTCGTGACGCCCTTCCTCTTCAAAGCCTGGCGCCGTCAGGTGTATTTTAGCAAAAAGTCTAATGAGTCGTCACAGATAGCGTCGCCCTTTGATTGGGACACCGTCAGGTGCAATTTCAGCAGCTTGAGTGTATCTCCTATTGATGGTTGAATTGTCACGTCCTTACTCTTAATCGCGTTGTGTGTCTAAGGTCGTAGGGTATGCGTTTGTCCCTACTCTTTGAAACTACCAAAGGTTATCGCCTACGAAGTCTCTAGGATTTATAAACTTTAACTCTAAGGTACTCTTCGGATGGTTTAGCCTACAACAACTCTAGGTGCTATAAGTTAAGGTTCACAAAGATTAATCAAACATTAACTACACAACGGATGACCTATCGCATTAATAGATCATTAACAATTAAGATAAGAGACAACCAATCAATATTCAATAATTAAGTTTCATATTCCCTAAGCAAACACACAAGTAAATTAGCCGGACATGGAGAACATGCAAGCATACACACAAGTAATTGAAGACATAATTAAATTAATGAAGTAAAACACTTATCTTGATGTAAGATAGGGTTTGAAACCTAAAATCTTGTACAAGACGACCTTGGTTCGGTTTAGGTTTTACTCCAAAAGACTACACACCGAAAACTAAAAATTCGGATTCTATATATAAGATTACATTAGTGACGCGCCACTTTTAATTTGTGACGCCGTGTCGCCGTTATTAGAGTTTCGTCTTGGCCACGTTAGTGCGCGACGGCGTCACCTTATGCTTGTGACGCCGTCCCTTCGGTCTCGCGCGCGTGCGGATCAAATCTAGGCCGTCGAGTTGCGACGACCTACTCTTTTAAAGCGACACCGTCACTTGTAAATAAGCAATTTGGCTCTTGAGTCGTCACAAAGTGATGCGACGTCGTCACGAGATAACACTGACGCCGTCCCCTTCGGTTCAGCGGTCTGAGTGGCTCGATTCTTGACTTTGGCCATTTTCTTCGTATATTCGCGCCTTTTCGTCCGAATAAGTGTCATTCCAACATTTTGCCTTCAAGATACCTAAAAAGTGAAAGCGAGCGATATTAAGTAATAACGGATACAAAAGTGATCAAATAAGGGCTTAAACGACCCTCAAAAGGTACATTTTAAACCTTATCAAATATCCCTACACTTGGTATTTGCTTGTCCTCAGTAAATGTGCTTTTAGCCAATTAATTTATAAGTTAGGGGTCATGAAGCATTGGTTTAAAACAATCCTCAACACATATAAGCCCATGAAAGTCATAACAAGCTTTGGAATTATATACTAGCACCTCACATGGGGTGTTTGGATACTCACATCTCTCGGTGTATATGAAATATAACAAGTTGGAAATGGAAGATAAACACTCATTAACCGGTCCTAGTACATAGATTACCATAGGCTTGAGACTAGATCAAACCTCCATCGCTTACGTAAGCACCTAGGAAAGACTATCCAAGAGGACTTTTAAAGGGTTGTAATGTTAGGCTTACGGTAGGAAACAAAGGGTTTGGTGGGATAGGCGATTTAGTGGTGGCAAGTCAAAAATCTTTTTGTTACAAGCATGCGAAGAATGGCGTTGCTAAGCCAAGACTCGACACTCTAGACTCTAGATAAGCGAAACAAACGAACATAAATTAAAGATAGATGTAGGATGGTAGGCAGTATGTTTTTTTTCATACACTTTTACTCTACCATCCTCTATAGTAACATCAAAATGATAGGGATTTATAGGCACATCCCTACACTTGAGTTTTTATTACTCTAACACTAATTTGACCCGAATTGAAAAGATCAAAACACTTGGAGTACATTATTACGCAAATAAAGGGAATTTAAAGTTAATGTTCCCTTCCCGTCATTTCATAAACTTTAACTTTTCCCATGAGTCCCAATCATCCCAAAACTGTGTACAAAGGATATGACTCGACTTAGCAACTTATGCAAGAAACTAGATAATTAAACTAAGGGTTTTTAGGGTGATAACAATAATGCACTAAAAGTGAGTGCATACAAGGTAGGCTAAGGCGATTTGGGTGTACATTTGGGGGTGGGGTGTAAACAATGCTCTTCATTGATATTCCGGAAAACCAAAACATCACGAGAACCACGAAAAGGATAGGCTATGAGGGGTTAACTAGGGTTATCGTGTACTAAATATGAGTACAACGCAAAGGTGTGGGGGGGGGATTACTCAACCGATGTGGAAGAAGTAATTATATTACGGGTATAAAACAAGGGTTATCCTAATGCCTCTTATCATTTAGTTATTCCTAACTACACAAGTGTAGTCTTACTAGCAATCTCGGAATGCATAAAAAAACAAGTTCTAGAATCTAATATACTACCGGTTCACACACTAAGCATTAAAGATGAATTCTTTAATTCCTACTAATCTAAGGGCGGTCCTCACATTTTGGGTGGAATTTTAGTGGTAAAGGGTTTTTTTTGTGCTAGTCATATAACTTCCTATCCACGAGACGCTTTTGTTAAGACTAATGGCCCTCCTATATGTTATGAAAATTTTAAATTTGTTGCCAAAATTACCCTAACCGACATTTTCTCATGGTTTATTAAGCAAATGCAATTGGACAAAGAAAATAATCAAGGATAAGCCTAGTTTCAAAGTTCCGTTTATTTTCCTCCTACACTTAAAGCGAACATTGTCCCCAATGTTCCCAAGTATCAAAGTTATGATAATGGAAGGTAATAAAAGATGAAAGAAACTAATACTCCCGATTAGCTCGGTAGGATCCGTGTAAAGTGGTGGTTACATCTTTCTTCAAGAAGAACGTTTGCGTGAAAAGCTCCTTCTCATCTTATGTATCTTCTTTCGATAAATTAAACTGCACACTTAAAGAAAACAAACAACCCAACGCATCAAACCGAACAAAGAAAAATCACAACAAGATGTAATTCCGGACTTAAATAAGATATAATGCTTGTGGAATGGATGTTTGCATATTTTCTAGAAAATTAAGACTGAAAAATTCCAAAATTTATAAGTAACCTAAAACGAGAAAAAGTAGTAAGAAGTTTCTACTCCTCCGGCCGTCGAAGTTGCGATTCGACGCCGTCGGTTATCATGACAAAATTGGTCTACTATTTTACGAAAAAAATTCGGAAAATTTTATCTTTAAAATCTGGAAAATTTCGCAATAACACCCATTATGACTTGATACAAGCATTTGACTCGAACAACACACATGTATATCTTTTAAATAGTTGTAATTCTCATGTTCACGTTTCTTTTGGCGTGTGTAATCCTCCTACACTTATCCCTTATGTAAAATACCTTTATATGTTATTAAGACGAGGTTAAAGACAAAATAAAGCATTTTACAAATTCAAACATGAGAATAAACAATCAATAAAAGATATCGACACACAAATAAAATGAAAACAAATACACATGGGTTGCCTCCTAAGAAGAGCTTGTTTTGTTCGAGTCACGAGCCCGACTCTACCCTTATTTGACGGATAAAGGGAGGTTTTCCATACACTTAAGCTTAAGTGCGGGTGATAGTAGCGATACACACCCTTAGGGTGGAAATTTGCTACATGAGGAGAGGGTGATGGGTGATTTATATGCTCAAAGGAGTGTGCTTCATTCATTATAACGTTACCTAAGTCTATTGGTGTAGTGGGTGAATCAAATCTCTCTCCTAAAATGGATCATCTTCTATCAACTTCAAAGATTCTTAGTTAAGGATCCATCTTGACCTAATAAACCTATTTAAACCCATAATGTTTCTTGTTATCAACCATGAATGGGTGATATAAGTGTGTAAGGTCATGGGTTACTCCTATATTAGCTTCCACTCTACATGGCCTAGAGTCTACCACCTTTATCAAGCAACTACCTGGACTATTTATTTTGATGGGTGGATTGGGGCCTAATTCAATTCCAAGATTCACATCTAAAGACGGAAAATTGGGTAAGGTTTTTGGTTGAGGCTCCGTTTTATCAAAATTAGGAACTTCCCTAGGACTAAGAGAGAGGTCATGACAACAAGCATCTAAACCTACATTCTCTAGTGGCGTTTGGTCCAAAGGTTCTATATCAATCGGGGTTCCTATAGTCTCTTCTACTTCTCCCGGGTAAGTTATAGGCGATGTGTGTTCCTCAAGTGATGGTAGGGCTTGTGGGCTTGGAGTTTCCACCTCATTCTCCATTATATCTAGATCTCCTAAAAGTTCATCATGTTATTTAGTATGATCTAACCCAAATACACTCCTAAGTATCTCAAATCCTTCTTTAGCCATTTCAAATTCTTGGTCCGATTCATAAGAATCATTCTCAAAAATTTGATCACTATGTTCTATTTTCCTAAAGGATTCCTCACGCGTGTCATATGTTTTGTAATCTATCCCACACATGCAACTAGGCAATTCAACTATAACCATCTCATAATCTTGTTCGGTTTTAGGTTCCATGTTCTTAAAAACTAGGTCTTTTTGATCATGATGCCTAAGGTTGGATAAATCATCCTTATCCATTTCCTCAAGTTGTGACAACTGATGGTTTATGCTTTAGGAGGCTTTTCTAAAAAAGATTCTAACAATGATCGTTGAATAGAAGCCACACAAGCACAAAATTTATCAAATCCATCCAACCTTACACCCGTCTCCTTTTGGATATCTCTAAGTTCACTCACAAATTCATTATAACAATAAAAAGCAATCCAATCTGCGAAATTCAATTGTTCCTCATTTGTTAATGATTCAAATGCATCTTCACTTGCCATAGCGACAAATGAAAAGGGTTTCTGAACACAAACACAAAGAAGGGGATAGACTACAAGGAAGCTAAAAATTGGAAAAGGTTTACTTGATAGGAATCAAGCAAAGAAACCTAAGCGAGGTGGACTCTAACTAGCTATTCTATTCCCGGCAATGGCGCCAAAACTTGATAACGCTACACGCGTCGTTCGGGGTCAAAGGAACTTCCTTTTCGTCGAGCAAGTTTTCAACACCCAGGCGATGAACCTAATCGTTGTAGTGTAGTATTAGGGTAAGCCACGGGAATTTATATCGTTCTCTGGGGAATAGGAATGCTAGTGAGAGGTTACTACGCTAAGGTTGGGGTTGAGGAAGATTATTTTTATCTTTTATATTTTTTGGAAATGGAAAGGTACGAATCTCGGGGTTTGGATTTGGGGGGTTGGTATTTCTACCGATTACTTCTACTATCTAATTATCTAATTAACTAAGGTGAGGGTAGTCTATGTCTAATTATTGTGTGCTCGTATGATGATTTAAAGATATGTTTACTTAGGTTTTATTACTCCTTAATTATCTCCTATTGATGGTTGAATTGTCACGTCCTTACTCTTAATCGCGTTGTGTGTCTAAGGTCGTAGGGTATGCGTTTGTCCCTACTCTTTGAAACTACCAAAGGTTATCACCTACGAAGTCTCTAGGATTTATAAACTTTAACTCTAAGGTACTCTTTGGATGGTTTAGCCTACAACAACTCTAGGTGCTATAAGTTAAGGTTCACAAAGATTAATCAAGCATTAACTACACAACGGATGACCTATCGCATTACTAGATCATTAACAATTAAGATAAGAGACAACCAATCAATATTCAATAATTAAGTTTCATATTCCCTAAGCAAACACACAAGTAAATTAGCTGGACATGGAGAACATGCAAGCATACACAAGTAATTGAAGACATAATTAAATTAATGAAGTAAAACACTTATCTTGATGTAAGATAGGGTTTGGAACCTAAAATCTTGTACAAGAAAGCCTTGGTTCGGTTTAGGTTTTTACTCCAAAAGACTACACCTTTGAAAAGTAAAATTCGGATTCTATATATAAGATTACATTAGCGACGGTGTCACCTTTTTAATTTGTGGCCGTCGGGTACATGATATTAGAGTTTCGTCTTGGCGCGTTAGTCTTGCGACGTCGTCACCTTATGCTTGTGCCGTCCCTTCGATCTCGGCGCCATCGGATCAAATCTAGGCCGTGCGAGTTGCGACGACCTACTCTTTTAAATCGACACCTTCACTTGTAAATAAGCAATTTGGCTCTGAGCCTTCACAAAAGTGATGCGGCGTCAAAGATAACACATGGCGCGTCCCCCGGTTCGGCCGATGCGAGTAGCTCGATTCTTGACTTTGGCCATTTTCTTCGTATATTCGCGCCTTTTCGCGAATAAGTGTCATTCCAGCATTTTGCCTTCAAGATACCTAAAAGTGAAAAGGAGCGATATTAAGTAATAACGGATACAAAAGTGATCAAATAAGGGCTTAAACGACCCTCAAAAGGTACATTTAAAACCTTATCACACCTCACCTTTCAATTTCATCTATGGTCCCGTGCCATTATTGAATGACATTTCTAAGACCATGAGATGTTATCGATACGAAGACATGTCTTGAGAAAACAATATTTTGGTATTTTCAAATTTTTGATTTTATGGGTTTTGAAGGTTTTATATTTTCTATTTTGTTTTGATGGTTTTATATTTTGGTATTTTGTTTTTGATAAATATTTCTGAGATAGAATAGATGATATAGTTTAAGAAGATGATGATCTGATACAGAGATAAGGATATCGAAGCAGCCCGTTGTAGAAGATAGAAGTCATCATCTCTTAAACATTCACCACCAAAGCCCGAGGCTTACGAATAGATGATAGAACATGAGCCTTTGAGAAAGCAGAGACTTTGGCGACTTCCCCAAACCGAAAATCCTTTGGTGACGCAGTTCAAAGCTTTCTTTCAAGCTTCAATTAGCAAGGTGTACAAAGAAGTACACCATTATCATCGATCCTCACGCTCCTTTTAAGAATAATCACCGTGATTCTTGATCGAGTTATATCATCAAATAGAACAATAACAACGTATCATCCCACATTTAAATAATCTTCTCAAATTCCTTTTCCTTGAAGTCCGAAGCAATCCATTCCAAAAATGTGTCAAGAGAACAATTCCCCAAGTAGTTGAATTGATGCGTCGGTCTCTTTGTATAATGCTCGAGAACTCTCCCGAATACACATCATGAGGGGAATGAAAACACCTCCCCATGTTCACATTTTTCTTCCTTGATGATCGTGTATGAAGCTCAAGAACCCGAAGTACACCAATACCCAAGAGCTCTCCTGAATATACATCATGAGGGAAATGAAAACACCTACCTAATGTTCACATTTTTTTTCCTGAATATGTCATACTTGTGTACCTCTTTTATCTTCAGAAACTTTCTCTTACATCTCTTCCCCCACGTAGTTGGAATAAGAGCACTAAACGCCACGATGAGATAAACATTGAGTTTCTATGAGGTTATGACATTCGTCTTCCCGGGATATCTTCAATCACTTAGAAGAATTAAGTTCATCAAGTTTACTCGCGTTTAGATGCTTGTCTCCTTGCCCACTACGGTTTTGATACTTGAATCGACAACAAATAATAAGCCCGTATACTAGAAATTTGTTAAGAAGAACATCATAAGCTCGGATGTATTTGTGAGAATCAACTTCTTTGAAGAATATGAGCAAGTCTAATTGGGATTAAATTTGGCATTTCAATCTCCCCAATTAGTGCTCTCCTAAACCCACGAAGATTTTCAAGTGTTCTTCTCGGCCGGATTAAGAAGAAGTATTTAGATCATCAAATGCAATTCGTCTTTAGTCTTCTAACATGCAGCAGAAAATGTAGAACAAACTGTAGACTTGACCTTCTTCAAGATTGTCCGAATGGGGAATAGATAGTTAACATCTTCATCACACTAAAAAGCATCCCATATACTTACATCTTGCAAATCCCCTTAACTAAAATCCCTCCCAATCAAACAAGAACATAAAGATGTTCATCAAGGAAATTAGCAATCAGCCATAGCGAACACACAAAATGGTAACACCAAGCAAGCAATCACATCAAACAAGAACAAAAGGTTGTTCGGGATCATCATGTTGATGTGCACGTGAAGCATTAACCGGAAGCACTTTGTAGATAAACTCATCAGTCCATGAGAAGATGTCAACCAACGGCTCTTAGAAGAAACATCATGTGAAGATGACCCGATAATAAGAAGCTCGGTTCTTACATGAGTTTGGAGCCGTTTGACCATTTATTCTCAAATATCAATCAACCATGCAAAAAATTCACACTTCTTCTCCCCTCAAAATTGCATACGGAGATGCCATTCTTGATTAAACAAGTGATTATCATCCAAATGTATTATATTCACACGTCTCCTCTGTAAAATTAGCACATGATGTCGCCATCTTCATTATATTGAGCAAGTGGAATAAGGTAATTATCAGTGGTCCGGTTCACTTGATGGTGAAGCGCATGGAAAAGCATGAAGCATCTTGATGAAAATGGTCATAAATGAGAAGATTTCTCTTCTTGGAAGATAAAAGCGCCTTTGGCGTACACTTTTCTTTTCTTTGAGGTACGAGGCTTGAACTGTTGTGTTCAAACGTCATTAGAAGATTTCTCTTCTTTCAAAGATAATGCACACTGAAACGTACACATTTCTTTTCTTTAGAGAACGAGGCTTGAACTGTTGTGTTCAAACATCATAAGAATATTTCTCTTGTTTCGAAGATAATGCGCATTGAATCGTACACATTTCTTTTCTTTAGAGTACGAGGCTTGAACTGTTGTGTTCAAACGTCATTATCTCTCTCTTTTCATCATCTCTTGGCAAAACATGTAATCATCACCATTATCATTCAGTATGCTCTTTGTCGTGACGGTGATGGAGAAAAACCAATATGATGAATTTGACCCTAAATTAAAACAACCGAACTCGTGACTTAAATTGCACATATGTAACAAAGAGCGGTGCGAGACTTCATCCTCCATTGAATCTCTAAGTACTCTATACTCTTCATCCAACCAACCATCAAGTATAAGGCGTACATCACCTCTTGAAAATCCACAATTGAATGTGACCTTTGAGCACTACAGCGTAACTCCTTAAAGTGATAGTTATTTTGTGGTGGTAAGAGCCCAATTCCATAAGTGGTAAAAGAAAAGGTAAAAGACACCCAACAATAACTAGATTTCAAGTCTTCGTTTTTGATAATAAGCTAGAACAAGGATCTTGAAGAATCTTCATCCAACCATCCCGATACCTTGGATACTAAGTACACTCGCCCATGATATTTCATTTCAACCTCAAATAAATAATCTTGAATTAACGCCGTTGTCACATCTTCCGAATTGCTCAAATCTAGCCTTCTTTGACATTTAAATGAACTTTGATAATGGTTTCATCCGACCATGGTTAAAAGCACGTAAGCCCGTAAAACCTTGTAATACCCAGCGCCATGAGGACAATCAAACAAACACCCAAATCTTGAGGTACACCTTTTATCCATTCTTGAAGCAAAAACCGTAACACCGACATCGGATAATATCCGAAATACACTTTCCTTTCTCCGGGATGGTTCATCATCACGGGTTTACAATTCTATGGTTTAAACAGAAATAGTTTCTTCAGCGAGTTTTACAAAACCAAGAATAAACCATGAGATCAAACCGGAAATGCACTTTACTTACAGTTGGATGATTCCATTGTCACGGGATTTTACAAGTCTATGATTTAAACCGAGAAATAGATTCTTTCTCGGGATTTTACAAAATCAAGACAAAACCGTAAACAATGTCAGCTTGAATGTGATATGACAACTTTGGTTTCGGTGAATATCAGTTTTAGGGGAACATGCAGCGGTTCTTCAACGGTTCATTATCCAACATCATCAACAATTCTTTACCCATATGTAGACAACTTCACAAACCATACTAAGTCGAGTAGTATACACTAATTCCCCGAGGTTGTGGTAAATCATCAAAGTACCGTTTCTCCCCATGATGGTTTCGAACTTTCGGAAGCATCATTAATGTAAGATCATTTGCACGAAAAGTTCTTGTCATAAGCAAACATCTTGAAGAATCATGGCTGAAAATTCTTGAGAAAATTTGCTTAGACTGTGAGGTGTCTTAAACATTTAGAATATCTCATGGGAATTGTTGATTACATCTTATCCAACCAACCCCTTGGAAAACACATCATTCACGAATTTTGTAGACAATAACAATGACCACTTGGTGAAGTAAACCCGATATACCAAACTTGATTATGAAGTAGAATTCCCCATATTTGTTACTTAAACTTGTACTAATCCTCGTGAAAAAGAAACGGTGTACCCAATGTACAAAACCTCTTGACGTATCCTCAACTGCGTGAGACACCAAAGTATAGACAAGTCTTTATCACACTCTATGAATGCCCAAACAAGTCATCTTCGCGGAAGGGCAGAAAGAAATAAGGAAAAATAAGTGTTAGGATCCAAATATTATTGTGTTGATGATTCGGGTGGTCTTGGATGATCAAAATACATGTTTGCCATAGTTAGAGAGTTAGTAGAGAGTTGGTGTTTTCTTGCTAGAGACTTGGTTCTCAAAAGTATGGAATGTTAGATTGAAAAGCACCACCCCTTCCATGGATGGAAGGGTATTTATAATTCTGGACATAACGACCTCCTATCGGCTGTGGATCGGGGATACATTGGGTAAAGACCGTCCTTCCTCCACGGTGTTGCACTAAACTATTTTACGCTCTTGACTAACTAATTAACTACATAATAACGTAATTAACGACAAGTCTCGAGCTAACTTATGCTAGATAATATTTGGGGTGACCGACTCTTCACTATGGAATTTTCTAATTCCTAACAATCTCCCATAAGGAGGTCACCCCATGTTTACATTTGAATCCTAGCATTCTATTCTTGACTTTGTTCTTGAGCTCGTAGACTTGAATTCTTCACTTTCTCAATCTTTGTGCTTTAGTAGCGATTCTTCAAAGTCCATTGATTTGTACTTTTAGTGGAGGCCTTTAACGGATCCACATCTTTGATGATCTTGAGCTTTCTTTGAGATCATCGCCACGAGAAATCTGGATCACCCTTTATTGTGTTGCCAACATGTGAAGTTGTGACTTTCGGACCGACATGCTCACACTTTTGAATCATGACATCTTTCCATCGAGTAGGGAAGCTTTCTCGGCTCATGATATTTGCGGCGGCGTGGCGAAGCATAGTATAGAAATATCGAGCCGGGTTATGTAGATATGCACGGTCATGATTTCTTCAATTAAGTGTGGATTACGTGAGCATGCGGCTTTGGATTGACTCCTCAATTACGATCAATTTGCAATCGTCGGGGTGTACACATCTGACGATTAGCAATAAAAGCGCCGAAAGTGTCTTTGATCACTTCGTTGAATTGAGTACACGGCCCCCGGTTCCCGTTGATCGATACAAATCTTGCTGTGAGCGGTGGGATTCCTAGAATCTCCTTGACGGGGTTTCGCATGTTGTTCTAGCCGTTCTCAAACCGGACGTCTCAAAGAAGACAACACGGAGTGAGTGAACCCGGTAATTGAGATTCACTAATTGATGAAAAATGATTTGAAAAACAATCGTGTATTGCTTGAAGAAAGAGTTTTGCAATCTGACGAAGGTTTTATGAGAAAATCAATTTTCAATCAAAATACTTTTGTGTTTGAAAATGAGTACACATTCGACGTGCTAGCAAAAGAAGAGATTCGCACATCGAACGGTTTTCCAAAAGTATTTTTCAATCGAGATACTTTTGAGTTTGAAAACATGAATACACATTCGGCGTGCTAGAGAAAAGAAGGTTTGCACATCGAGCGGTTTTCCAAAGTATTCGTCAATTCCATTCTCGGACCAAGGTTGATTCAAGAATGAATCTCCCCATTGTTTCTATCCGGTTGTCACAAGCTTGATCTTTACAAGATCTCACATGTCACCACCAAGAGCTTGTTTGATGTTGGCTCTAGAAGGATTTCCATCTTCATCGTGAATACTTTTACATACCACTCGGATGTTACGGCAAAACCACAAGGATAATCGTGGGACTCTCAATATATTCTTACTTTCCACATTGTGTGAAACAACAAGTTTTCATTAATTTTGTGTCCTAATGAGATATTGTGGATGATCTCTTGGCTCTAGACTCAATAGTGCACATTTGGTTCACGTGTCGGAGACTAGGGAGAGGTCTCCTTCTTCAATATCAAACAATCTCTAAGAGAAAGTCGATAGATAATGTCGGTTCCCGTGAGAATGAAACAAGCCCTTTTAAGAGGAACTTGAGTAGCTTGGGAAGTTTAGTGCGGTCGTCCATTGGGTCCATGACGTCTTGTCTTCAATACCGGTGTTACCTTAGTAACCACTTAGTAGCATATGTATTGAACCGATTATGCGCCTAAGGTTGAATTGATGGAGGCTATTTCTTTTCACCCTTTTTCACATTCAGTTCTTTTCATTCTTCAACCCCTTGTGCTTACGAGACTTCATAACTAGAACCTTGTTGGGTTTATTCGGTTCTAGCTCGCCTCGATCCGCACTCTTCCATATTCTCATATTTCTCCTTTTTCAATATTCCTAAGGACTCTACACTATCTAGTGGATTGTCCACAGGAAGATCCCTCCGTTTGGCTGGATTGTGGAACAAATACCTAACCTAACCATCCTTATAACACCATGCATAAAGTAAGTTGGTGGGTTTTGGTACAATTCATTCTTCCTTAAGACCAATTGAAAATCATTTGGAAAAACAATCAAGGTACTTGTGATACGAGATCAAAGCATTTTGTACCTTAATAGTTTTGATCATTTAGAAAACCTCCCCTCAACATGTGCGTATGATTTAGAACTTTTTAGCACAAGGAGGCAAGAGGACTTTGAAATATTTTCTTTGATCACAATTTTCATACGAAAAAGCCATTTGATTTTCATGGTAAAATTCTCCCCTCAATATGTGCATAGGATATTTAAAATCATTTTATCACATAGAGGCAAGAGTTCTTTGAAGTACATCCACGATCACAAAAGCCATTAAGAAACCATTTGAAAACTCAATCAAGGTACTTTATAAATCTCTTTAAAAGCTTTTGTACCTCGATAGTTATGCTCCCCTCAATATGTGCTTCTAGATCGAGCGTTTAGCACATATGAGAGAAGCGACTGCACAATTTCATCAAATCGATCACCTTTTATCAAATTTCATTATTAAATCACAAATTCTCCCCGGATCAAAAATATCAAAACCTTTGAGATTTTGGATCCCAGTGATTAATTAGGTTTAGAAAACATGTGAGAAAATGTGGCCTTGTTTAAATACTCATCCGGTTTTGGATAAATCCTCCTCCTCAACATGTGCATTGTGTATTTGAAATTGTTTGGCACATGGAGGCGGAGTGCCTATAAGGACTAAAACCAATTCCATAAAAGCATTTGAGATTTAAATCACGATCTCTCCCTTGATCAAAAATATCAAATCAATTGAGATTTTGGATCCCGATTGATTTAAATCATTTAGAAAATTTTAGGAAAGGCGTGGCAAAATTTAATTTTGAAATTGATGGATAAGGAGCAGATTAAGACATTAAAGATTGTTAGTGTCGGTATGATAGTTTTAAGAGATCTTTAATTAAAATAAAACAATTTCACAATCAAACAAAACGAGAAAAATTTCATTTTGTAAGATCTTTGAGTTTTAAAGAAAATCATACCATGACATAACATTAAATCTTTAGATCACCACATAATTTCGTACAAACGGACTCTTTTGAAGATATATTGTTTGAAAATATTTTAAATTAAATCACTCTCCCTCGATCGATGACCAAAGTCGATAATTGAGTGACTAAAATTTTGATAAAATGAAGTCCGGTGATTTTCAAAATTAAGTTCAATTTATTTTCAAAACAATATTTTCCATTTTAAAAACAATTTAATCAAATTAATCAAAATTGTTTAAAAATGGTATCTGCAAAAGATCGTTAGGTGGTTGAGAAGCTTAGTTGTTGTTGTTGTAGGGTTTGGAAGAAAACCATATCTTGATCTGATGAGACTTCTACGTTGCATTTTTATGCCAGCGAGGTCCAATTAAGCTCCGTTTCTTCACTTTTGAAGAAAACCATCTCGCGATGCGATAAGACCTCTTATGTTGCATTTCATGCCAACTCTCCATAGAAGTCCAATTAAACTCCGTTTCTTCATCTGTCAACCCAAGAAATAGTTACCCTTTCCATTCGGCATCCAATCATCTTCAATTGTGGGATCCGGATCGGGAACATTCTTTTATACCAATATACGCATCGTTAGTGAACACACATCTGAGATATGGTGGTCGACATCACCCAAACAACAATCGACTAATTCAAGTCAATTCAACATAGCAATCGGTTCATATAAGGCATGGGGTTTATGTGTTAATCAAACTCTAATCATCTAAACCTAACAATCATATCCTAAATTCCTAGTCCTTGACACGGGCAAATATCATTTTAATTAAGCACGTGGGATAATTAAAGCTCGTTAGATGATATAGATTTGAAAACATTCTCCCCTCAATCAATGACTCATTTTATAAGAAGTTTTAAAAGCCGAAGTCATTGATTGAGTTTTCAATTTTATAAAAACTACGAATCGATTGTTTTAAAGCAACTCATTTTACCACCATTTTTGAAAACAACAAATATTTTTACGAAGAATTATAGAGCGGAAAAACATTTGTGTAGGGCAATGATCCTTGACATACTTTCCTCATATTGTGTTTTAGGATAAGTGCAAAATATTTGAAAATTGGTTTAGCGTAGCACTTTCCTTTCTTGAAAAGCAGGTTGCTATCGAAATAATAGCAAACCATGGTATAGCGAGTTCTGATCGAAGTAGCGCAAGCCATATTTTGAGACATGTATTGGAAAAGAATATTTACACCTCTGGTGAACTTCATCTATGGTCCCGTGCCATTATTGAATGACATTTCTAAGACCGTAGATGTTATCGATACGAAGACATGTCTTTAGAAAACATATTTTGGTATTTTTGAAATTTTCGATTTTTATGGATTTTGAAGGTTTTATATTTTTCTATTTTCTTTTCTTGGTTTTATATTTTTCTATTTTGTTTCTTTGGTTTTATATTTTTGTATTTGGTTTTTCGGATAAATATATACAAAGATAGAGTAGATGATATAGTTAAAGAAGATGATGATACAGTACGAGATAAGGATATCAAGCGACCCGTTGTAGAAGATAGAAGTCATCATCCTAAAACTTTCACCACAAAGCTTTGAGGCTCTTGCATTGAAGAAAGAAATTGAACCATCTGAAAGTGAGACTTTGGCGACTTCCCCAAACCGAAAATCCTTTAGGTGGCAGATTCAAAGCTTTCTTTCAAGCTTCTCTTAGCGGTGCACAGAAGCACACCATTATCATCGAACTTCTTGCTCCTTTAAGAATAATCACCGTGATTCTTCGTTCGGGTTATATCATCCAATAACGACAACGTATCATCCACTCATATATAATCTTCTCAAATTTCTTTTCCTTTGATCGGAAGCAATCCATTCCAAAAGGTGTCAAGAGACCACTTCCCCGCGTAGTTGAATTGATGCGGTCGATCTCTTAGACTAGAGCTCACGAACCGAATACACATGCAGAAGACAAAGAAACTTATACCATCAGTAGCGATTAAGTCCAATAGCGAAGAATAACTCCGATGTATACTTTCTCTCCCCAAGAAAGTGTATGAAGCTCAAGAACCCAAGTACCGAATGCCCAAAGGAGAATAACCGATAACATTGAAGAATCATGCGAAAACGATTATCTGCGGGTGACAATCTCTGCGGATGTCAACACGGAATAAGTGATTATATCTACGAATCAGCGATTAAGCCCTCAAGTAAAACAATTTGAGCATCCCCAATGTACACAATTCTCTCTCCCCGATGATTGCGATAACATCGAAATCATCACACACTAATGTACCTTCTTTCATCATCGAAACTAACTCTTACATCTCTTCCCAGCGTAGTTGGAATAAGAACACTAAACGCTTTGATGAGTAAAACCTTGAGTTTCTCTACGGTCATGACATTTGTTTTCCGGGATATCTTCAATCACTTAGAAGAGTTAAGTTCATCAAGTTTACTCGCCATGAGTCAAACCTTGAGTTTCTCTGCTGTAATAACATTTGTCTTCGGGATATCTTCAATTACTTAGAAGTATTAAGCTCATCAAGTTTACTCGCGTTTAGATGCTTGTCTCCTTCCCCTTCTTGGTTTTGATACTTGGAATCAGCAACATATTATAAGCCCGTATACTCGAAATCTTTTGAGAAAACATTATATATCTTGTGAGAATCAACTTCTTTGAAGAGCGAGAATGAGCAAGTCTAGCGGGGATTCGTCGACATATCACTCTCCCCGATTAGTGCTCTCCCTAAACCGACAATCTGTTTGATATGACCCGGATTAAGAAGAAGTCTTTAGATCGTTAAATGCAACTCGTCTTTAGTCTTACCATATATCGAGAAAATGTAGAACCGCGTAGACTCGACCTTCTTCAAGATTGTCCGGTTGGGGAATAGATAGTTAACATCTTCAACTCACCAAAAATAAGAACATCACCAAAAATCATCCCAATTAACACATCTTGCAAGTCCCTTAACTAAATCTCTCCCAATCAAACAAGAACGAGAAAGATGTTCATCAAGGAAATCGCAATCGGGCCATAGCGAACACGCGAGATGGTAACACCAAATTACCAATCACATCAAACTAGAACGAGAGATCGTTGGAATCATCATGTTGATGTGTCGTGAAGCGATTAGGAAGCACTTTGTCGATGATCATATCACCGTGTGAAGATGTCAACCAACGGCTCATAGAAGAAAACTCCATGTAAAGATGTCCCGATAAGAAGAAGCTCGGTTCTTACGAGTTTGGAGCCGTTTAACCATTTATTCTCATATAATAATCAACCATGCGATAATTTCACACTTCTTCTCCCTCAAGAATTGCATACGGAGTTGCCATTCTTGATTAAATAAGTGAAAATCATCCGAATGATCTATTCACACTTCTCTCCATAAAATAAGCACATGATGTCGCCATCTTCATTATAATCGAGCAAGTGGAATGAGAAAACACTCGGTGGTAGCCGGTTCCTTGATAAGCGAAGCGCATGGAAAAAGTGAGAAGCATGTTGATGAGCATGGTCATAATAGAAGATTTCTCTTCTTCAAAGATAAAGCGCGACACGTACACTTTTCTTTTCTTTGAGGAGCGAGGCATGAGCTGTTGTGTTCATACGTCATAAGAAGATTTCTCTTCTTGGAAGATAATCTTGTGAAATGTACATTTCTTTTCTTTGAGTCTGAGGCTGAGCGATGTGAGCAGGCGTCATAGTCTCTCTTTTCAACTCTCTTAGCAAAACATGCACTTAACCCCATTATCATTGATGAGGCTTTTTGTCGTGACGGTGATGGAGATAACCCAATATGATGAATTTGACCTAAAGTAAATTAACCCGAACTCGTGACTTAAACTTGCACATGTGTAACAAAGGCGGTCAGAAATCATGCTCCATTGAATCTCTAAGTACTCTATACTCTTCAACCAACCAACCATCAAGTAATAGGCGTACATCACCTCTTGAAAATCCACAATTGAATGTGACCGAGCACTACAAGCGTAACTCCTTTAAGTGATAGTTATTTTGAGGTGATAAGAGCCAGTTCCCCAGTGGTAAAAGAAAGGTAAAAGTCACCCAACAATAACTAGATTTCCAAGTCTCGTTTTAGATAATAAGCTCGAACAAGGATCTCAAAGAATCTTCATCCATCCATCCCGATATCTTGAGATACTAAGTACACTTGCCGTGATAATTCACTTCAACCTCAAATAAATATCTTGAATTAACTCCGTTGTCACATCTTCTAGTTAAATGCTCAATTCTAGCCTCCTTTGGCGTTTTAAGTGAACTCGATAATGGTTTCATCCGACCATGATTAAAGCACATAACCCGTAAAATCATGTAATAACCTAACTTGCCATGGCGAATATCCAAACACACATCAATACATGAAGTACCCCTTTATCCCTTCTTGAGTAGAAACCGTAGTACCGACATCGAGAAAGGATCCCAACATACACTTTCCTTTCTCGGGATGGTTCCATCATCACGGGATTTACAATTCTATAGTTTAAACAGAAATAGTTTATTTGCGAGATTTTACAAAACCCATAATAAACCGCAAGATAGATCGAAATGCACATTACTTTTACGGGATGTTTCCATTATCACGGGATTTTACAAGTCTATGATTTAAACAGAAATAGGTTCTTTCGCGAGTTTTACAAAATCAAGACAAAACCGTAAACAATGTCGACTTGAATGTGTTATGACAACTTTGGTTTCGGTGAATATCATTTTAGGGGAACATGCGGTGGTTCATCAGCGGTCCATTATCCAACATCAACAACATCAACAACCATCAATCAACACTTTGGTAAACACATCATTCACGCGTTACATCGGCTATTGTAATGACCACATGGTGAAGTAAACCGATATACCAAACTTGATCATGAAGTAGAGTTCCTCAGATTTGTTACTTAAACTTGTACTAATCCTTGTGAAGAAGAAACGGTGTACCCAATGTACAAAACCTCTTGACATATCCTCAACAGGGTGAGGCACCGTAGTGATAGTTACGTTGTGGGTTAAACGAGAAAGAATCACAACCGTAACCAAATAGCCAAGTCTTTATCACACACAATAAATTCCCAAACAAGTCGTCTTCGCGGAAGGGTAGAAAGAAAGAAAGCGAAATAAGTATGGCAGCGAGAAAACCTCACTTCAAATCAAATAAAATACCGTCCAAACAACCCGCGGTCAACATTGGTCAATCATTAATTCAAGCCGCAATATAATATCAATTGTGAAGATGTATAATCCCAAGTAATAAACCTCATATCACAACAAAAACCCATCATCACACTAAATCCCATCATCAAAACTCATTATTACAACTCTCATCATCAAATTTCTTCAACACATCTCAGATTATCCAATTCAAGTAATCATATTAAATAATGCATCCGGTATACATATAAGCCAATATTCGATACAAAGCGAGATGTAGCAGGAAAAATGTTATTTGATCCATCACAACATAGATCAAACTACACACCGTCCCAAATTAGCAAAGTCCAATCCAACACCTCATTGAATAACATTACAAGCACAAGATACAAAGCGTCATACGGATTAATTTAAATAGCATGATTATGTTGAAAGTGCAATTATGTTGAGCCCAACAACGTTACCCAAAGTCACGGCCCAATGACTACTCAAGGATACATGACAAAAGGACTTTCTTGAGCCCATACCGTTATAAGTCCAATCATACGTACAAGAAATCTTAAAACAAATCATTTGATACTTCACCCCAAATATCAAATGGAAATCTTTTGATAATCGTTTCACTCACAAGACATTCAAATGTCTAAACTTGTGTGGAATCTTATGAGCTAACAAAATGTCACGTCCAAGTCTAACCCGTTATCAAGCGAATTCGAGGGCCCAATATCGCATAATAAAACCGGTCCAACCATTATCTGACACGCGGATCCAATAACATACCCAGACGAGGCCCATGTCCATAATCAAGTAATTCCCTAGTTATACGGTGTATAAAACTCAGATAATACACACACATAACCAACCCTAAAAATTAGGAACCCTAATCACATGACTCATTTTGTCCGCCCCCCATCCTCTCTTCACAACACAGAATATCACAAAACATACTCCGCCTCTCTTACTTCCAAAAACATATCCAAGAAAAAGATAACCTTCATCTCATGATTAATTGATCTAAAACACACACGGTATATCTTGGATGCTTCTTATGACAACGCCACAGGGATGGCAAGAGAGATGATACCGAGGGATGGTATGATGTTATAGTGGCGACCCGATGTCAAGCAAACACATCAAGGTAGGTGATGATTATGTTCCTTTGTTTTGGTTTGTTTATAATAAGCGAAAGAAAGAGATGAGTTAACATTCTTGTTAATATCATTTTTTAGATTCGAATATTAACACAAGCGTTTTAGATCCATGAAGCACCGCGATCTTTTGTGTATAGATCTTAAAGTGTCTATGTGTTTGATGAGCCTCACAAAAGAATCAAAGGCGAGATCAAGATTCAATACATTTTATTTCATTGACCTATGACTTGTCCTTGTGAATCAAATGACAAGAAATAACATTCTTTGTTATTTACTTGACTCTTAGCTCGAATAATGAAAAAACTTTTAAGATCAATGATGTATTCCTTTTAACCAATGGATCTGTGATGTATCATTACTCCTTTATGTGTTAAGACGAAACGTTGAGTACCAAAAGGAAGATAAAACTGAGATCGAAGGTATATGAAACCATTTTAGTATCGAGTCTTGTTGTCGAGTCTAGATGTTGGTTAATGTTTCGGAACAGTTTGGATGATTTTGTTGCAACACGTCAAATTGAGAATCATGGACCTATGATGTTAGATGTTGCTGAGGTCGTGATATTATTTTTGGTATTTGGTATTTGATGTACTGGTCATGGTCAGGTGGTAGATTCTTCTTCATCCTTTATGTCACAAGTCGCTAGCCAAATTCTTGTGCCAAGTCGCTAGCTACTTTTGAGTCAAGTCGCTAGATGGAGACAAGTTGCTAACCTTAAAACATAAGTCGCTAACTTGTTAAAGAACAAGTTGCTAGCCCAACTCGCTACCTCAAGTCGCTACCCCATTTTCAACTCGCTAGGTCAGTTTTGTGGCAAGTTGCTATACGCTTAACAAGTCGCTACGACTTGTAAATACAAGTCGCTAGGTGACCCAACTTGCTAAACAGGTTAACAAGTCGCCTTTGAGGTTCTATGAACCTGGACATATAGTGAGGTTAAGTCGCTAACAAGACTTACATTTTCCGATGATTTTTCCGACCTCTTTACCGACCATATTCATAATAAACCCGGAAAAGTGTAAAAAGCATTTCATATATATCCGGTTTGACCTGTTTGACCATTCGAAATAGACCATATGACCACAAGATTACTGCGATATTGATTGGTACAAAAGCGGTCATATAAGATGAGTAAAAAACGTGACTTGACAAAGCTTGACACAAGACATATTAACTGATGAGTAAAAACCGTGACTTGACAAAGCTTGACACAAGACATATTAACTGATATACCCACTTGACACTTTTGACCAATTGATACCAAAACTTGTAAAAACAGTTTACCCATAAAACAGTAATAAACGGAGAATATAATCCGACCACACAAATAGACACACCAGTTACAAAACATGTATCAAACCACACAAAAACATCAAAACACAAAACCTTGGCTCTGGTACCAATTGATAGGATCCAAATATTATTGTGTTGATTCTCTATTTAAACCATAATTACTTAGTTCTAAAGTCTAGGGTAAATCGTAATTGCAAAAATACAAGTTAACTATCTAATATACTTACAATATAAATAAGATTTGAAGATATAACGTAATAAATCAATTTGAATTTCAAGTTTTAAAAATAATCACAGAATTATGCATACACAGATAATTAGATAATATTAGATATAAATATGATAATTTATGAATAAAATCATTTGTATCTAAGTCGTTATTACTTGTCCTTAAGATCCCAAAAAATTAAATAAGGACTCATTTTAGATTATAGGAACTTAGTCAATAAAAGGTTGTCAATGAGCGGTCAAAGTATATCGCCGGATTACCGGCTGGATCTCGGAATCTCTGGTCGAGTTGACGTTCTTATCCATTTCACCTGAACTTGCTTTCATCCAAAAGAATAGCTTTAAGTAAAAATGTCGCGTCAATAGATACCCCTTGCAGTGGTATTCTGTATTACTTGGTCGCTGAATTTTAATGTCATGATTTCTCTTAAGAATAAATGAAAGCTTTAGAAATTTGGTACATAAATTGGTTAAATTATCTTTTTTGATTATTTGGTCATTATAAAATTTTAATGCAAATTGCCATTTCATTTATGTCGAGCATTTTAAGATATCCAACTCATTTGTAAATAAATCAATTCTGTTGAAGTTAAAATTGTGATCATAAATGATTGATTTTGAAAGTATAGGTCTTTTATATTAACTAAATTCTTTGACAATTAAGATTACCATTTAGAGTAAATACCCTTATCCATATATTGGCAGATTTGATGATAAAAGTAAAAATGAACAAAAGCTTCTACAATAATTTTGACGATTAACATCTTGGAACTCCACAAATCTTTCAAAAACTTATAGTTTCACCTTTTATTAGCTGATATAATGAATTTCATCATGGCTAAAATACTAATTCAATTCTTCTAAACGATTATATCAAAACAACTAAAACAAATTTTAATTTTCAAATTTTTTATTTTTTTCAAGATATTTATGTTTTAATTTTCTCATTTTGGTTGAATGAATCTCCCGGTCTTTATAATTGATAGACTCTCCAATTTACATTAAATTGAATATTCAATTTCTTCCTTAGATTTTATCTCCCCAAGTTTAATGACATGGAAGAAAAAATCCTAAAATTTTTAGAATCATTGGTACTTAACGGAGAATTAATTCTTTAAGAATGGCTTTAAAGGATAAGCCAAATACTTAGTCTTGAAGGAAAATCCCCAATTTTGGTTAGAAAAATTAAGTCATGTTTACGCGTTTAAATCAAGGGGACAAAGGTAATATGACCTCTCCAAGAATTTAAGACAGTGATTCTGATTGAGATTAATTCTTCATCAAACAGCTAAGACTAAATCTAATCTAATTCCCTAACAAATTTCTTTCACAATTGCCATTCAAGTTTAACAATAAACCCCAAAAAATTGGTCATAGTTAACAAGAAAAAGTCAAGGATCTATTTGAAGTTGGGCGGATCATGGAACACATACCTAACCTTATCATCCTTATATCACCGCATAAAGTAAAGTTGGTCGGTCAATTTGGTATTGTTCATCCGCCATTGGAACCAATTGAAAACCATTTGAAAATCAATCCAGATACTTGTGATATATTATCAAAACATTTTGTACTCGAATTGTTTTTTTTTGATATTTTTAGAATAAGTGTTCCTCAACATGTGCATCAAATGTTTGAAATCTTTTGCACACGGAGGCAAGAGGAAGAAATTACTTCTTTGATTACCATTTTTCTAAAAGATATCACCATCACTTCCTTGATCAAATCAAGTAGATATAGCATTTCCGGAAGGATGAGGTTTCCATAAATTTGCTCCCCTCAATATGTGCCTCGAGGTTTGAAAGGAGTTTTGCACATACTAGAGGAACCCACATATTGAGATAAATGATCACGTTTCAAGTCATAGGTGTAAGATAGATGCTCCTCCTCAACATGTGAATGGAAAATTTGAAATTGTTTGTCACATGCGGGAGGATAACATGTACATCCTTGTAAAACCATTTACCGAATCCTCGTTTAAGTCCAATTTAAATCACAAATTCTCCCCGATCACAATTATCAAATCATTTGAGATTTGTGATCTCTTATAGATTTAAATTGATTTTGAAAGCTTTAAGGAGAATTGTGACTTGATTATGAAAGCGTTTTAACCGATAGGATCGGATTTTAAGACTTTAAACTCCATTGATAAAACATGCATGTACATCTTTTGAAAACAATTTAATGCCAAATAACTTTTAATTTAATTGAAATCATTCTCCCTCAATCAATGACATAGGTTGTTGATTGAGAGATAGAGATTTTGACAAATAAGTCCTCGATGATTATCAAAATAGAGACCGAGTTATTTTTCAAAGTAGTTAGTTTTCAAGAGATAAATGTTATAGAATCGAGCATGGAATTTGAAAACATGGTAAAGTATCGCCTGTTTTCTTTAAAAAGCGGGTTCTTGCTGAAATGACAATAAACCATTGTTTCTCTTTCTCCCAAAAATATTTTTGATTTTTGAATTTTTTTTTTTTTTTTTTTTAAGAATTCGAACAACATCTAAAGTCCCGTGTCATTCTTTGAATGACAGACAAAGACCGTAGATATAATCGAACCGAGAAAAACAAGACAAATTGACAATATTTTTGAAGATTTTGAATTTTCAAATTTTATGGATTTTGAAAGTTTTATAATTTTCTATTTTGTTTTTCAAAAAATATTTACAAGATATAGATGAAGGAAACCTTTACTCCTCGCCTTCCTCCCCGAAGACGTTTGAGTGTTTTCGGTTGAAGGCTTTTCAAGCCAAGGCGTGGAAGAATAAACTCAAAACGTTCTCTTGGAAGAGCTTTGGTGAAGATGTCGGCTAACGATATTCGCACCTCACAAAATGAGTTCCACCACACCTTTTCCACTTGTTCACGATGAAATGATGTCGAATGTCGATGTGCTTTGCTCTTGAGTGTTGAACATTGTTGCATGAGAGAGCAATAGCACTTTTATTATCACATCTGAGAGGATTTTGTTGAATACAAAGCCATAGTCGATAATTGAGATCTCATCCATAAGATTTGAGCACAACAGAAGACATGGCTATGTATTCAGCCTCTGAGAGGAAATAGAAGTACTCATTTGCTTCTTTGAAGACCAGCTCACAAGCTTATCACCCAAAATTGAGCACCGCCGACGCATTTCGACGTGTATCTTGACAACTCGCATGATCAAGATCTCGTGATAGGCCGTTAGTGACATACCGTGTCCTTCGGTACCAAAGACCCATATTGATGGTTCCTTGGAGATACCGAAAGACCCGTTTAACGCTTTCAAGGTGCTTTTTAGTAGGCTTAGCACGGTATCTAGCACACATGCAAACAAATGAACAAGATGTCTCGTCTACTAGCAAGTGAGATACATCGGGGATCCAATCATACTACGATATTTCGTTTGGTCAATCATGATCCCGAGAGGTCCTCATCTAGTTTGGTTCGGTCAATCATGGGGTGTCAATGAGGTCACTTGAATCAAATCCAAATTTCTTTAAGATCTCATTTGCATATTTAGATTGATTTATGAAAATGCCTCCGGACTTTGTGAAATTTGTAATCCCAAGAAAAATGACATTTGTCCTATCATTGACATTTGAAATTTTGAACTCATTTCATTCAAAACGATCACATTCCATTGGGTCTATCGAGGCAAAATAATATCATCAACATAAATTTGAACATGAATTAAATGTTTGCACGACTTCGGTGAACAATGTAGGATCAATCTGCTCCTTTGTCAATCCGGTTGATAGAAGAAACTTTGACAAAGGTATCATACCATGCCCTTGGAGCTTGCTTTAAACCGTAAAGAGCCTTCTTCAAACGATAAGCGTGAGTAGGATGCTCTTGATTCACAAATCCTTCAGTTGGTCGACGAGAGCGACTTCTTTAAGATCTCCGTTCGAAATGCCGTCTTCACATCCATCGATAGACTACCATGTTCTTACTAAAGATTAGCCGAAGATTACGATTGCCTCGATTCGAGCAACCGGAGCAAAAGATTCTTCAAAGTCAATACCTCCTCTTGACGGTATCCTTTAACAACTAATCGAGCCTTGTTCTTCAACACATCACCATGCTCATCAAGTTTCACTTTGAAGATCCATTTAAGAGCAATAATCATAGCACGATCTGAGCAGTACTAACTCCCATACATCAAGTCGATCAAACTCATGAATTTCATCTTGCATGGCATTGAACCATTTATCTTCATTCATGGCGGTTTTAACATCTTTTGTTCGATCTTAGATAGTACGGAGTTGAAGAAGCACCATAAGGAATCGGTTGCAAGTTGTTTCGGGTTGATACAGACGAGAGGGATTTCAATGATGTTGTCTAATGGATGATCGTGAGTCCATTTTCTCGAGGTGTTCATGTGGCGATAGTTGAGGGATCGAGGTAGTCGAGTGATGTCTCTCAAGAAGATGGTTCGATGATGATTCGTGAGCAAATATGTTTTCAAATGGAGCATCTTCGTGAGTAGCAAAGGATTAACTTCATCATTGATGCCGTAAACATTTCCATGATGTACATTTGAAGAATGATGATTTGTTGATGAGATCAAGGATCGTGAGCAGTGCTTCTTGACTTAAAGATATTGAGGACCGAGGATTGATTTCATTCACGTGAATATGAGCATCCTCTCGTTGTAGGGATCAACACCTCATTAGTAATTGAATCATACAGTTCATCAAACATAGGATCAAACAATTTCTTTAAGTCATCTTCGATGTAGGTACATATGGAGTTTCTTGAGAAGAGTTTGGAACAAGGGATGAACCAATGGGACTTTTTGAAGTGCGGGTCCTGGTGGAGTGTCCAGGAGCCATTTGACCGGTCGACTCATCAAACGAACGCGTGAATTGTTTCCATGATATTTCGGGTTCTTTTGTTGTAGATTCGGTATCCCTTTTGTTTGAAGCATACCCAACAAATACTCCAATGTCTCGCATTAGCTCTAAGTTTGCCTAAGTCTTGTCCCTCATTAGTTGGATAACACAATGCACCAAACACACGAAGGAAAGAGAGATTAGGTTTTCTATTTTGGACAAGTTCATATGGAGTTTTTCCATGAGCAGTGTGAATCGAGAACGATTTTGTGTGTAGCATGCGGTGGCAATAGCTTCACCTAGAGGAACATGGGAACCTTTGAGTAAATCGGCATTGTTCTAGCGGCTTCTACAAGAGTTCGATTTGTCTTTCAACTACACCGTTACGTTGAGGAGTTCGAGAACACTTCTTTGATGGTCGATTCCAATGCTTTCATAGAAGTCACTAAGTTCTTTGTTAACAAACTCGGTTCCATTGTCATTCGGATAATTATGACGGTTTTGTTAAGTCGAACTGTAATTGTTTGATGAGTTTGATGATGATATCGGGAGTTTCATCCTTTGTCCTTAAGAACTTGACCCAGTGAATCTAGAGTAATCATCAACCACAACCAACACATATTTCTTACCAAAGATGTTCTAGCACTCATTGGTCCACACAAATCCATATGAAGGGTATGAAGAACTCGTAATTGAGATTGTAGGTTTGGATTTGTGGGCAAACTTTTGCTTTACCCAATTGGCATCTTGAACAAAGATGATCCTTTTCATACTTTAGTCTAGGTAAACCTACAACTAAGTCCTTTCTTGAAAGATCGTTGATGGTGCGAAGTTCAAGTGATTGAGACGATGATGCCATAACCATGACTTTGTTTTGAAGCCTTTGATAACAAGCGATTGGAGAAGCCCTCATCATGTCATCGATAGAGATGGTGTAAAGATTTGAGCCACGAGTTCCTTTTAACAGTTCCATACCATTAAGATTTCTAATAAAGGGTATGTTTTCGAAGGCTACTTCTAGATCGAGAATCACGAATTGACCAACAGAGAACAAATTATGACCCAAACCTTCCACATAGTAAACTCTAGAGATGACACTATCACCAACAACGTAATCTCCATAACCCATAATAGCACCGAAATGATCATTACCGAATCGGCGGTCCGATGAATTTGCTCACGAAGTTCATGAGCGCGACGGTCTCCATTCATATGCTTGGAATACCGAGTCCGGTACCACGAGCGATTTGAGCGATCTGCGGTTGAACCACAGACAAAAATGGATAATCTGGATAATTGGGATCCCATGCAAGAATGGGTTCCATTTGGTTAGTTACAATGGTTGGAACACCCACATCGTAAATAGAAGCATTCATATCGAAAGTGAGGCAATGGAATCATTGTGAATAGATGCGATACTAGTGTGCAGATAGCCACATTCACAGTGTGATCACTTCTTAAGGAATAGTTCTACCGGTGAGGCATCCATTTTCTAGTGGGCATTATCGATTAGTCTTATGACCAACGGTATCCAATAAAAGCCTATTTTCTTGAATGTTCTTCCTGTGGGTTTCCATTGCTTTTCTAACTTTCTTTTGTTTTGCCTTTTAGCCTTCTTAGCATGAATTTTAGCATTAACAATATTAACTGGACAATTAACATCATTAGGCGAATATTAACACCACATTCATGATTAGAAACAGAATTCAAGTAGACATCGATACAAGGTTTGCAAATAGTATCGAATTGAATTAATTACAGATACACCTATGGCTAATACTAGAATCAACACGATTCGCTTTATTCAATTCAAGCTTAAAGTTCCTAGATTGTTCTTCTACTCTCTTCCAGTGCACATTCTTAGCTTGAGAGGTCCTATCATTCCTTGTATTGTCTTGAGACTTTGACCTGCTCCATTTAATGTCACCGATTACTCTGTAGAGGAATGGGAACATTAGTTGGTTTAACTACTCTTTGCATCACTGTTTAGATGTCTTTGGGATCTCGAACTACATGCATGTGCACTAAGGTTCACTTTCTTAAAACTAGAGGTACTTGAGATTTGTACTCCTAGAAGGCACACTTGAGTTCTCTTTCTTAGCATTGATGATCCGGAATCGAACTACTTAAAAGGCAAACTACGGTTCACATTCAAAGCGTTGGGAGTCGAATGCATATCATACTTGACATTAGGCATCGAGCATGGAATCAAAGGATTAACTCTCACCTAATGACTTTGGGCATATTGTGATCAAGCATTCTAAGATTTCTTGAGATCGTTTGGCATATAAGCATGCATGTCCAATTGCATTATCATGAGGTTTCTCTAGCTTATCCTCTTCAACAATCTCACGCAGACATTCTAGGCAATCCTTAAGAGATGAGAAGTATGTTTGAATGGCAAGTTTGTTGTTCCTTAGATGAGGAGGGACATATGTCACAGACAAAGCATATTTATTACAAGAGTGAACCTTTGATACACCATTCTCCCCATTGGTCATTGGCATTTTCCTTTTACACGACTCTTGATTCTCAATTTCCTTTTGCAATGAAGCTATTTGTTCGTTATTTTGTTACGAGTGACCTTAATTGATTCAAATAACTCATTGAAATGACGTTTAAACTTTCATTTTCTTCTAGAAAACTTTCGTTTTCCTTTTGTAAAGCATTTACTAGGTTTTGAAGATGAAACGTTTGAGAATTCCGAGAATCTAAAGGAGGAGCATTTGGGAGCCCTGTCATATTGTTCGTTTGACCCTTTAATTGAGAGATTTGGGCTTCGACTTCGATCGTGTTGCACCGAGCTTGAATCATTCATCACGTTTGTTAATTTGAAAATCGCATCAAACTCGGAGCATCGATGATGTCTTGATATTTGAAGTTTTGACATTTTCTTTAAGATGTTGATATTTTAGTTGTAAATTAAAATGCTCAACTTCTAGTTTAGAAAAATGTTTAACCAAATTGTCGTGATCATCGGTTCAATTTTCTCGTTTAGTTTAGAATTAGTTTTCAAGCTCAATGACACGATCATGGGAGACTTTGAGGCAACAGATAGTTCATGAAATTTGGAAGCATTAAAAGAGCAATTTGAAGCGGTAAAAACAAATCTTGAGCAACACATTCAGTAATAAGAGTCTCATTCAATGTATGCAAGTTCTTCCTCTCAATCTCATTATATTTTTAGTGCACGCTCATAGTCACTAACTTCAACTATCATTGCATCAAATTCCTTTTCCATTCCCTTGATATCGGTTTCTATCCCTTTTAAGACTCTCAAAGTGATCTTTTAGAAGTTTAAAGAAAGGCATGACCTCGATTAAATAACATTCTTTCATTTGTTCAAAACCCCTTTCTCCTTGATTATACCGATGGGTGTGATCCTTTTCTTGCAAGTTTTCTCAAAATCAACAAATAGTTGAAATATAACGTATTGGCTAATTAAGGTCTTGCTTTTAGTGGCAATTGTTCTAGGAACAAGATGCATTGGTGTATTAGGAGGATACAGTCGCTCTAGGCATTTTCCAAAGGGAGGGTTTGTTTCAACAATGTTTTCGACTTTACCTTATCTAAATCCATTTTCGGAAGACTTGTTGAGAGTCAACAATGTCGAGGCTTAAACTTGTTCAAGAAATCCGGTTTTCCTTCTTGTAGTCATGAGGAGTGATAATTAATTTTTCTCTTTGCATTTAGGATCATTTAGTTTCTTATTCATCCTTTCCTAGTGATTTCATCTAGTTTCTTATCATCCTCTGTGCACTCAACGCAACTAGGTTTTGTCTAGGTTTAAGAATCTCATTGCCATCATAGATCACACTTTGAGTTGCTTTTGCTATCTTTCCGTACTCGGGGTTGGGTTTATCTATAATGGGAACACTATGCTTATCGCTTAGAACTCTATGTTTAGTGACCATGTGAGCGATCGAATGGTGTTTCCTTGTATGTACAACTTGTTTTCAAGTTTGTTTTTCAAAGTTTTCGATTAGAAAAGTCTCTCAAGAGTTTTGATTCCTTTGCATTAAATTCTTGCTTAAGCATTTTCACATTATCTTGAAGTTCTTGTTTTGCTTATTTGTTTTAGAAAGTTTTTCTTGCAAGGAATTTAATTCTTGTTTCAATACTTCTTCTCTAAAATTACTTTTTCTAATGACTGACGCACTTGGTCATCCATTTCCGCTCACGGGTGGTCAACTCAAATTTTGCACATTGTTCATAAATAGCAACACGTTCTTTATAGGCATTTAGTTCGGAGATTACGAATCGTCGGGGGCACATGCGGTGTATTCATAAAAACATAGTCATTGTTGTCGCACAAGATGCATCACTTGGTACAACTTCACTTTCACTTTGTTTCACATATTGATCATATGGGACAATGTCGATATTACCCATATTTTCAATATTTGATTCAATAGTTTCGAGTTGATAGTACTTTGTCATGCATCTTTTGCACATCGACATCATCGTATAGTTTAGTACCTACGAGATGAGTTTGTCTTTGGAAGGGCCACTTGTGGTGAAGAAGAGACCTTGGGAGAAACCATTGGAGAAATGCTAGCCATAAAAATTGTGTGTGCCGTGAGGTCCATCATCCACATCAGTCGTATGCATCAATCGGCGACTTGAAAGGCATTATGATGATTGTGACCTATCTACCGAATAGGTGCTCATCCACATCGACATCATAGGTCTTGGCATTTCCCGCCTAGAAACAAGAATTCCTCTTCATCCAATGCAGACCATTGTCACGAGCTTGTACAAGCGACATCTTATCTCTAAGTAATCGGCGATGCAGTGGGCGCTTTGGAGATGTGCGGTTTCTTGCAATGTGTCCCTCACCACCACGGTTATAACATTTGATCGGCTTAGCTTGACCTTGGTTACCATTCCTTCCTCGATTAAGGTTGCCAACATAACCTCTACCAGCTCCGCCTCTTCCCCGATCATCTTGTCTTTCCCGAACTGGTTGCCCATAATTTTCCCATCTACGATCAAAGCATGGTTGTGAAGATTGGAGGCGGTTCGGATCTCATTGCGGTGTGAAGTTTGTTGGTGTGAGGTGAAAGTGTCTGTTCTCTTTAACCATGAGTGTCAGTTGAGTGATGAAATGTTCCATGACAACATTTGCATCGAGTTGCTTGAACCTTGGATCGAAATGGGTTTGTGATTATCATCTTCGTGGGTGCAACTTGAGAAGCATTGGTGGTAGTCCCATCATTTGTGAAGAAGCGGTTGAATCATTTGTAGAGCTTGTTTCTCCACGACCTTTGAAGCGATCAAGAATCCTCTTTTCAAACATGGCATGTCTCTCATTACAAGGAGGAAGGCATAGAGTTGCTCATAGTTTGTATTCTTCAATCCTTTAGTGAGCTTCACAGAGGTGACAAACTTGTGCCATTCGGGATTCATGTTGTTCACAAATTTTGAGTTCAATCAATGTTAGGCATAGTCATCTTGATGTTCCTCATATCATTCACCAACTTATGAAATCTCACATAGTACTCATAGACACTCTCATCGGCTTCATCTTGAAGTGTTCAAATTCGTCATAGAGTTGTGATTCTCTGTCTTCCATAGTTAATTCGAACACGAGAGAAGCATCTTGACATTATCCCATCTTGTCTTTGCTTGGTGTTGTGATTGATCGACTTGTAGATGTCTTTAGGAAGACCTTGAAGAACAATGTTAAGCCGGATATCGCATCGAATCTCTTTTCTCCTTATCATCAAGCTCATCATACATTTTAGGTCCATCCATTCCGTAAATAGGAGTTCCATCTTCATTAGTATCAAGTATATCTCTAGTCGTCTCAACTCGATCACGGTCCTTCATCAATTGATTTGAGAATGTTGACACCATTTTCCTTTCAAGCGGTACAATCGATTCGTTGAGCCCAAGAATCGTGAGTCGATTCTGTCAAGCATGGGTGGACAGTATCGAGCCACCGCTTGAACATCCTCGGCAAGCGGTGGAGATGATAGTAGGAGCGTTGGTAGACATGTTAACAGTTATACGGGATTTATAACTCTATGATTAAACCGGAAATAGAATCTTTCACGGATTTTACTAAATCAAGAAAACCGTAAACAATCACCCAAGTCGCTAGAAGATAATGCACCAAGTCGCTAACACCTAATTAGCTACACCACTAAGTCGCTAGAGTCCCAAGTCGCTAGACAAATGCAAGTCGCTAAGTAGTAACTCGCTAAGCCTCAAGTCGCTAGCAAAATTTTGGCGACAATTGCTACTCAGTCGCTAAAGATACAAGTAAGCTAAAGAGCAACTCGCTCTGGACCAAGTCGCTACCACCTGTCGCTACCGGTGGTGGAGAGTCCACTACTTGTCTTTGATGTCGCTAGATCTAAGTCGCTAGCTCCAAAGCGTAACTCGCCACGAAATTGCAAAGCAAGTCGCTACGAAGAATGAAGTCCGAATGTCAAGTCGCTAGCAAGAAAACCACAAAAACATCACTTTTCAATCCAAAAACTACCCAACCACGATGATTCAAGCTTACCAAATCAAAACCTAAACACTTGTGATGATTCTAAACATAAAAGTACTATCAAAATCCAAACTTTAACACTAGAAATCACCCAAATGATGCAAAAACCACTAAACTTTTTCAAACTCAAAAACCACCTAAAAACCACTAGAAATCCAAAGATGTGCAAGATATGATCTAACCATGGCTCTTGATACCAATTGTTGGATATTAGTTTTCACATACACATCAAACCATAACAACAAGGTGGCGTATAAGTAGAATTCTAGAGAGAGAAAGTTAGAGGTTTAGGGAACTTTAGTGAGAGAAAGAAAATTCTTATTATGAGCTCCAACTCTCTACCTTGGGAGGTAGAGAGTATTTATAGTCTTACATAAATCGCCACACATCGGGCTGTGGATCAAGGCATACGTGGGTAAAGACCCGTCCGTCCTCCACGGTGTTACTTAACTAAATACTACTTAACATAAAGAACTACGACTACGAGCTTTCTAACAATTACATATACTTGAGGTGACCGATTCTTTAATACCTGGAATTTCTAATTCCTAACACTTCAATTCTGTAATCACTTGGTCGTAAATTTATGGACTGATGATGTGGAAACACTGAAGTCATGAAGAGACTGTTTATGGTACATGGTCTTTTGTGGTCATTTTGTCATTCATCTTCATCTCATTCAGTCAACTCGCATCATACATAGTTGACAACTCGCATATTACTTAAGTTATCAACGCGCATGACCAACTCGCATATGACCCATATAAATGACAACTCGCTTCTTGTTGACTCAAAAGTCAAACAACCAACTCGCATTTGACCCATAAATATGAGACAACTCGCATAAGGCACGTAGTATCTGGACATCTTTGTGACAACTCGCTTCCAAGAGTTTCTACCATAACTCGCATTCAAGAATGTAAGTACCTAACTCGCATCATGTTACGCACTCCAACTCGCATATATGAAAGTCATAGCGAATGAGCAGAACTCATTCATTGTGAACCGTTTTGACCTTATTGACCACATAAATATTTTACCCATATTGACCACAAATATCACGGAAATAGTTAAAAAAGCGATTAAGTAACAGATGAAATAACATAAACCTGTTTGGACACCAAGTGACACAAACCAGATATATGAAAATAAATAAAGCTTGTGACTTTTGTGTTTTTGACCATATTAGAATACAAAAAGGACATAAAACTGTTTACCACAAAGCATAAAGGGAAGAAAAAATTTCCCAGATTCATAAAAGTGATACAAAACAACTTCAAAAAATGAATTTGACACATGCTCAATGACCATACACAAACATTAACCAGCTTTCATCAACACACATCAAAAATGTAAACCAAACCGCATCAACGAACCGTATATGCAACATACAAAACCATACAAACCGATACAAACACCATTCGAATCATCAAAACAATACAACCATGGCTCGGTACCAATTGTAGCATCATGAATAATATGTTGTTTGATGATTCGGGTGGTCTAGGACAATGATTAAATAAGAAAGCCATTAGAGATGAAGAGAGTAGAGAGGAGGTTTCTTGAAGAGAGTTGCTTTACAAAATGAAATGTTAGATTCAAAGAGCCACACCCTTCCAAGGTTGGAAGGGTATTTATAGTTACAAAGATTACGTCCTCCTGCCGGATGTGGATCGAGGCATCACGATGGGTAAAGACCCGTCCTTCCTCCACGGTGTTACACTAAACTAAACTACGCTATAAACTAGCTAATTAACTACTAAATAACGTAAATAACGACACGTCTACGAGCTAACATATGCTAGACCATAATTGGGGTGACTGACACTTTAACATGGAATTTTCTAATTCCTAACAGGAAAGCTGAGGGTAAAATCTCGGGGTTTGGATTTGAGGGTTTGGTACTTGTACCGATTACTCTACTATCTAATTATCTAAACTATGGGTAGTCTTATGTCTATTGATGTGTACTCGTATGATGATTAAAAATGTGTCTACCTAGATACTATTACTCCCTAGTTATCTTTTATTGGTGGTTGAATTGTCACGTCCTTATCATCTCCTAGTTTCCTTACTACATCCTATTTCTCATTATATCACGGTTTTGTCTTGATTTTTGTAAAATCCCGCGAAAGATTCTATTTCTCGGTTTAAATCATAGACTTGTAAAATCCCATGTATACTTCAACATCATGTCTTGCTCTACTGACCCAGTGATTTCAGAAGTACTCAAACTGTATGATGTTGTTGACAACCATGAGTATATTAGTTATCTTGAGCGGTTAAAGATGATGGAATCAATCAATGAGGATGTGAGATCTCCGTGTTTAGAATCTAAAGAGGAAATGCACCGATCAAGGTTCTGAGAATGCTCTTGCAAAGGTAAGGAAAGCTTCATTGAACCTTATCGACAACTTCATTCACACCTCATGTTACTTAGAATTGATGACAAATACACAATAGGAATTGAGCGATCATGTATTACACTCTTTCGTCAATAATTATCATCGATGGTGGCACATTGTTCTTGAACTTGGAACAATTAGAACAACAACTTAATAGGAAAAAGGTTCAAGAAGCGGTTCTAAAGGCGCACTTGGTGATCAACAAACAACTTGATCATTCATCAAAGGAATACACTTGATTATGATTATCGATGGTGAAATGTGCTTTAAGAATCACACTGGGATGGAAGCTAATGTGTTCAGAGAGACATTAATCCAACTCATGGATAATGTAGAGAAGTATATTGAGGAAGTTATTCAGAATGAATGTTTGGTGAATGAATGTTTGGTGAATGAATGTCAAGTGCAATCTATAAATTGTTGTGTTGAGACCAGTAAAGCACCAGATGATGGATCAGTTGACACTGAGTACAGAGGCTCAGAGATAGATAAGCTTGACACAGTCAGCGGTCCAGTGACTCTTGTTACACATGATGTGGATGCAGATATCAGACCAGAAATTGAGCAGGTGTCATGTGATGAGGTACTCTTAACTGCTCAACATAGTGCATCTGCTAATGTACCTAAACATACTGATCTTAATGATGAACATGATTCTGATAAATGTTCCTTGGTTGAGGCTGAGTCTAATAATTTCAAAACAAATTATATGGTTGATAAAATGACTTTTGATGAACTTTCAAACAAATTCTCAAAACTTGAAAAACATTGCATTTCACTTGAAATTGCGATACAGAGTAAAGAAGAAAGTTTTCAACTTAACAAACCATGTAAAATCCGGAACTTCACGAATTCGTGAACTTTTGAAATTAACACTTTGAAAGCTCGACTTCAAAACAAAGAGTCAACTATCAACAATTTGAAGAAACATATTTCGATATGCATGTGAAAAGTAATTTGGTTACAAGTAATTCGATGTTAATGCTATTTATGATATTCAAATGAGAATGATGAATTAGCAATTTGTGTGGCCAAATTACTAAAGGAAAATGAGTCTTTGAGAAAGCATCACATAGAACTAAGTGACTCATCAAAGAAGCTAGAACTAAGTCAATGGAACAAACAAATTCTTTGATAGCAAAAATTGATGAACTCAAAGCTCAACTTGGGAAAAGAGTTTCGCTATTGTTGCCTTAAAAATGAGCTTAGGAAAACTATAGGAAAAGTGTGAACACTAAGTTTACAAAACCATCAACCTTGAAACCGACTTCTCATCCCATTAGAAACCGGTCCGTTGTTAGGCAACCTCTGCGTTTATATCCGAAAGACCAAAATTTACAAAAACACGGTTTGCCTCCCAAGTTGATGAGAAACAAGTTTTGTCAAAACCAGTCACTTCACCTAAGTTACCTAAGAATAAGGCCTCTAGCTCCGTTAACCCTCAACAAGTAGCCACTTCTACTCCCAGCACCTCTAGGATTAGTTCGAAAACAGTGTCAAAACCAAGCATTAAAACCCAGAATTCATATGATATGAATGACTTGTGGAAGAACTATTATCTAGAAAAAGCTAGGAAAAAGGCACAGATTCAAAAAGACGGAATTTTAGGTGCAAGACCTAGGGTGAGGAATTCTACAAGATTTCAAGGCACTGCTAGTAGTTGTAAACCACTACCTAGGAACACTCAAAAGACTAGGGATTGGCGTGCATCTAATAGTAGTTATGAGCATAAGAATGCTACGCATGTAGAAAACAAAAATAGAAATTCTGAATCTTTTCCACACAAGAAACATTTTCCTAAGTCACATGCCAAGGTACAATCCACTAAGACTTCCAACAGTGCTAAGGTTCAACCTGTTAAGTATTGGACATTCAATAAATCATCTTGATACATAAGAAGCAAAACAAACCCAAAACTTCACCTAGATGGATACCAACGCTAAATCATTGGAGTCTAGGAATATTGATAAGTCTTCCTTGTGCATAAGAAGCTTAACAATCCTAAACCGTGCCATAAGTGGATACCGATGCGGTAGAATGTTTAAGGATCTTGGACTTAAGTGGATTCCTACCGGAAAGTTGTTTACCGATGACAAAATCAAGGTTGTTGTGAAACCCCAAAGGGTTTGGATACTAATGTCACTAACCAAAATATATGCAATCAAGTTTGTAATATTAGTGCGGTAGTCCTTACTCAGTTGCTGATACTTCGATCCTTCACTACATGGACTGGCTTAAAGTATGGATTACAAATGGATTGATATCTCATAACTCACGGGTTCAAGTAACTCAATCTTGATATTCATTCGGCTATGACGTCTGTTCAAATCAGTTCAGGCCTCGTACTTCATCATTATGGCGTCTGCAGATATACTTCAGGCCCCGTTCCTTAAAGAAAAGAAAGGTGTACGCTTCAGTGCGCTTTATCTTTAGAAGAAGAGAAATCTTCATGTTTTTGACCATTCTCAACGCCATTCTTCATCAACAAGCTTCATGTTTCTCCCATGCTCATTCTGTCATCAAGTGGATCTACGTTCATTGGTGTATATTCTTATTCACTTGTTAAATCAAAAATGGCAACGGATGCAATTTTGAGGGGAAAAGTGAATATACTACATGATGATGGATGTTTGAATATACTACATGATGATGGTTGTTTGAATAATGGTCATACGACTTAATTTTTATGACGATGACTCCCTCCAACACCTAAGGCTTCACTTACTAAGGATAAGCGGGATTTATTGTTTTGATTTTGATGACTCTCCTCCAACGCCTAATGCTTTACTTACTAAGGATAACTGGGATTCATTGTTTTCAAAGATATGTTTGATGAGTACTTTCAACCTCAGAAGAATGTTGATCATCCGACACAAGCTCATGCTCCGGTTTCTCTTGACTCAACTAGTTCACCATCTAAGAAGTACTTCTCGAATTTTCAAGAAACCTTATCTCCAGTTACCTCACAAGGCGTTGACAATGACTATCATGATATTGTAGCTGCACTACTGAATAATGATCCGCTCTTTGGTATTCCTTTACCAAATCTTCACGGATTATTGTTCCTCTCTTTGTGCTCGCTATAAATCAACCACATGAACATTAGGGAAAATGACTACCTCATCTGCTAGAAGACATTTTTGGTAAATCTTCCAGATCAGCTTCTACATGTATACCTTAAGGAAGAATGCATTGATGTTGAGGAATCATTTGCTCCAGTTCATTCAGTGGGTTAATGTTCATCCAATTGTATGTTTATTCAAGTGTTGGACATTTGACACAAGTTGATCACTTCGAAGTTACTCTTTTATCACCTATTTGAGGTTGAAGTTGACATTCACAAAGGCGTGTTCTTATTTGATAACTTGCTCGGGCTTATGAATTTGAGTTGAAGTCTTGGATTATCTAGTTACCAGCAGTCGAGGTGGATGGTTGAAGACCTGGTTAACTATCACTATTAGGAGTTACTTTGTTTTACTCAGTGTCACACGCATATGACGGTGTGGATAATCGCAAGAGGTGTTAATGTCTCATACTTTGCTTGAGTAGTGAGTACTTAGAAATTTGCTTGAAGCATAAATTCTCGACACCGTTCTTCCATTATTAAGTGCAAGCTTAAGATACAAATATGGGAATTTGACTTCAGTTTCAAGTTTGGTATATCGGGTATTCTTCATCAGTGGTCATTTCAAATTGTCTACATATGGGTTGATAAAGATAGTCAGAGAGAGTTTCTATTGCAGTTGATTCTCACAGGATTCATTTGGGCCATTTGAGTTCTTCTCACAAGATTTCAAGTTTTGGGTATATTATGTTTCTTTGAATCTGAGGTATCAAAACACGCAGGGGAAGGAGACATGTATCTAAAAGCACAACGAGTACACATGATGAACTTAACACTTCTACACGATTGAAGTTATCCGGAAAGACAATGGTCATATCCGTAGAGCAACTCGGTGTTTATCTCGTAGCCTTTGGTGTACTATTCCAACTAATTGGGGAAATGGTCTCTGGAGACTTTTGGTATGTGTTACTTGATTCGATTAGAAGAAATGTGAAAAGAATTTTGGTTCGTGAGATGATATTGCATATCGACATCTTCTATATGATTTATGATAAAGTGCTTCGGTTAGTGCTTCATGTACACAATGTAATGATGATTACGATGAGATCACAACGATCGGGGAGATATATGTGTACATCGGTCGGACAACATATTCACATGATCGAGCTTAATCGGTTATTCTAGAGGTGACATCCGAGAGGAGATCGGTGATTCAACCGGTTGGTGTGATGTTGTTGTCTCTACGGTTGGGTACTTGTGTACATTATGGGCTAATTGGTTATATGGAAGATAAGCTGGAATGCATTTGGTAAAATGAAGATGTTGATGTATGGTTCCCGAATAAGACAATGGTCAATCTCGAAGAGTAATGTGTACATCGGGGACGCACAATGAGTTCATGTGATTGGACTTCATCGGCTATTCGGTTTGACATCCACCGAGGCGATCAATGTTTCAACTTGTTACTTTGGTGTTCTCATGTTCTTGAGTCTTGAGATTCATTCAATGAGACCGTTTTGTTCATTTCTACTTCTTGGATATATGGTCTTTGTTCTTAGTTTGTCGGTTTGGGGAAAAGCTACCAAAGTCTCACTTTACGAAGGCTTAAGTTCGACGATGATTCAAGAGCCTCAAAAGCTTTGGTGGTGAAAGTTTAAGAGATGATGACTTCTATCTTCTACAAAGTCTTGAGCGACTTCCTTAGCTCGGTACTCGTATCATCATCTTCTTAAACTATTTCTCTATCTTTGTAAATATTTTTCAAAACCAAATACAAAATTATAAAACCAACAAAAGAAAATAGAAAATATAAAATCAACAAAAACCCATAAAATCGAGAAAATTTTGAAAAAGGCCAAAATATTGTTTTCTCAAGACATGTCTTACGGTATCGATAACATCTACGGTCTTAGAAATGTCCTTCAATAATGGCACGGGACTTTAGATGAAGTTCGAGCAGAAGGTATAAATATTCTTTTCTAATCATGTCTTAAAAAATAAAAATAAAAATGGCTTCTGATTATTTGATTGTAACCCGTGCTAAACCTATGGCTTGCTATTATTTGATGGATAGCAACCCGCTCTTCAAAAGAAAGGAAAGTCTTTGCGCTAAACCAATTTTCAAATATTTCGTGCACTTATCCTAAAAACAAATGAGGAAAGTATGTCGAAGGATCTTTGTTCCTACTCAAATATTTTTCCGTCTATAAATTCTTGAGAAAAATATTTGTTGTTTTCTAAAATGGTGGTAAATGAGTTGCTTGTAAATCTATCGATTCGAGTTTTATAAAATTGAAAACTCAATCAATGACTTGACTCTTTTAATCTTTTGAAAATAAGTCATTGATTGAGGGGAGAATGTTTTCAAATTTATATCATCTAACGGACTTTCTTAATTATCCTACGTGCTTAACGAAAAATATAATTGCCTATGTTGAAGGACTAGGTTTCTAGGATATGATTGTTAGGTTTAGATGATTAGAGTTTGAAATACATTATTCCATACCTTACATGATCTGATTGATATGTTGCATTGACTTTTATTAGTCGATTCTTGTTTGGGTGTTGTCGACCACCATATATTTGTATGTGTGTTCACTAACATATGCGGTATATTGGTATATAAGAATGTTCCGATCCGGATCCCACAAATGAACATGATTGGATGCGAAAGGAAAGGGTAACTATATCTTGGGTTGACAAATGAAGAAAGCGGAGCTTAATTTAAGTTCAATGGAAAGTTGGCATAAATGCAACATAAGAGGTCTCCTTTGCATCGCAGATGGTTTTCTCTAAGTGATTGAAGAAAGCGGAGCTTAATTTGACCTCGGTTGGCATTCAAAATGCAAGCGTATGAAGAAGTCTCCTTTGCATCGCAGACGGTTTTCTTCCAAGCCCTACGGCAACAACATAAGCTTCTCAACCACCTAACATATCTTTGTGCGGGATAATCGTGATGATACCATTTTCTAAAACTTTGAAAATGTTGTTTTGAAAATGGAAAATATTGTTTTGAAAATATATTGGACTAAATTTTGAAAATCATAGGACTTCATTTTATCAAAACTTAAGTCACTCAATCATCGACTCTTTGTCATGGTTTGAGGGAGAGTGATTTTGAATAAAATATTTTCAAACAATAAATCTTCAAAAGAGTCCGTTTGTACGCTAAAATGTGGTGATCTAAAGATTTAATGTTATGTCATGGTATGGTTTTCTTTAAAACTCAAAGATCATCAAAATGAAATTTTTACATTCTTGTTTGATTGTGAAATTGTTTTATTTTACTTAAAGATCTCTTAAAACTATCATACGACACTAACAATCTTTAATGTCTAAATCTGGTCCTTATCATCATTTTCAAAATTAAATCTTGCCACGTCTTTCCCTAAAACTTTCTAAATGATTTAAATCAATCGGGATCCAAAACCCTAATTGGTTTGAAATTTTTATCAAGGAGAGATCGTGATTTAAATCTCAAATCTGTTTTAATGGAATCGGTTTTAGTCCTTTATAGGCACTCCACCTCCATGTGCCAAACGATTTCAAATATACAATGCACATGTTGAGGAGGAGGATTTATCCAAAACCGGATGAGTATTTAAACAAGGCCACATTTTCTCCCATGTTTTCTAAACCTAATTAAATCACTTGGGATCCAAAATCTCAAAGGGTTTGATATTTTTGATCGGGGAGAATTTGTGATTTAATAATGAAATTTGACAAAGGTGATCGTTTTGATTTAATTGTGCACGCTGCTCTCTCATATGTGCTAAACGCTTTCTAATCTTGAAGCACATATTGAGGGGGAGCATAACTATCGAGGTACAAAAGTTTTTAAAGAGATTTTAAAGTACCTTGATTGAGTTTTCAAATGGTTTCTTAATGGCTCTTGTGATTGTGGATGTGCTTCAAATTAACTCTTGCCTCTATGTGATAAAATGATTTCACTTATCCTATGCACATATTGAGGGGGAGAATTGTACCATGAAAATCAGATGGCTTTTTCGTATGAAACTTGTGATCAAAGAAAATATTTCAAAGTCCTCTTGCCTCCTTGTGCTAAACAATTTCTAAATCATACGCACATGTTGAGGGGGAGGTTTTCTAAATGATCAAAACTATTAAGGTACAAAATGCTTTGATCTCGTATCACAAGTACCTTGATTGGTTTTCCAAATGATTTTTCAATTGGTTTCGAGAAGGAATGAACAATACCAAAAGATCGACCAAATTTACTTTATGCATGGTGTTATAAGGATGGTTAGGTTAGGTATTTGTTCCCACGATCCGCCGAACCGGAGGATCTACCGAGGATAATCCACTAGATTGTGTAGAGTCCTTAGGTATGATGAAAAAAGGAGAAAAGTGAGATATGGGAAGAGTGCGGATGAGGCAGAGCTAGTCTTGGAATAAACCCAACAAGGTTCTAGTAATGAAGTCTCGGTAAGCGAAGGGTTGAAGAATGAAAAAGAGCTGAATGTGAAAAGGGTGAAAAGAAATAGCCCTCCATCAATTCAACCTTAGGGCGATAACGGGTTCAATACATATGCTCTTGGTGTTTACCAAGGTAACGCGGTATTGAAGACAAGGCGTCATGGACCCGTGACGACCGCACTAAACTTCCCAAGCTACTCAAGTTCCTCTTAAAGGGCTTGTTTCATTCTCATGAGGAACCTACATAATCTATCGACTTTCTCTTAGAGATTGTTGATATTGAAGAAGGAGACCCTCTCCCTAGTCTCCGACACAGGAACCAAATGTGAACGATTGAGTCTAGAGCCAAGAGATCATCCACAATATCTCGTTAGGACACTATATTAATGAAGACTTGTTGTTTCACACAATGTGGAAAGTAAGAATATATTAAGAGTCCTACGTATTATCCTTGTGGTATTGCCAGAACATCCGAGTGATATGTAAAAATATTCACAAAGATGGAAATCCTTCTAGAGCCAACATCAAACAAGCTCTTGGTGGGTGACATGTGAGATCTTCTCGTAAGATCAAGCTTGTGACAAGCTGGATAGAAACGATGGGAGATTCAATCTTGAATCAACCTTGGTCGAGAATGGAATTGACGAATACTTTTGGAAAAACCATTCGATGTGCAAACCTTCTTTTCTAGCGCATCGAATGTGTATTCATGTTTCAAACTCAAAAGTATCTCGATTGAAAAATACTTTTAGAAAAACCGTTCGATGTGCGAATCTCTTCTTTTCGCTGCTTACGTCGAATGTGTACTCATTCTCTAATACAAAAGTATTTTGATTGAAAATTGATCTTCTCATAAAACCTTCGTCGTATTGCAAAACTCTTTCTTCAAGCAATACGCGATTGTTTTCAAATCGTTTTCATCAATCGGTGAATCTCAATTTCTTGGTTCACTCACTCCGTGTTGTCTTCTTTGAGGCGTTCGGTTTGAGAACAGCTAGAACATTGCGAAACCCCGTCAAGGAGATTCTTAGAAATCCTACGATCACGGCGGTATTTATCTTGATCAGCGGGAACCGTGGGCGTGTACCTCAATTCAACGAAAGTGATCAAAGACACTTTCGTGTGTTTTATTGCTAGCTTGTTGTCTGCGGTAAATTTGGACGGTTGCGGTGATCGAATTGAGAGTCAATCCAAAGCCGCATGCTCACGGCATCCACACTTAATTGAAGAAATCATGACTTGTGCTTATCTACATAACACGGCTCGATATTTCTATACTATGCTTACGCTATCTGCGCAAATATCATGAACCAGTAAAAGCTTCCGCTACTCTGATGAAAAGATGTCATGATCCCGAAAGTGTGAGCATGTCGGTCCGAAAGTCACAACTTCACATGATGGCAACACAATAAAGGGTGATCCAGAGATTTTCTGTGGCTGATGATCTCAATGAAAGCTCGAAGATCATCAAAGATGTGGATCAGTTAAAGACCTCCACTAAAAGTACAAATCAATGCGGACTTTAAAGTATCGCTACTAATGCACAAAGATTGCGGAACTTGAAGAATTGAAGTCTACGAGCTTAGAGCTAATTATAAAGATAGAATGCTAGGATGCAAAATGTATTTCTTGGGGTGACCTCCCTTAGGGGGAGATTGTTAGGAATTAGAAAATTCCATGTTGAAGTATCGGTCACCCCAACTCTTGTCTAGCATATGTTAGCTCGTAGACATTACATTATTTATTAGTTAGTTAGTTAGTTAGTGCAACACCGTGGAGGAAGGACGGGTCTTTACCCACTGTATGCACGATCCACGATCAGAAGGAGGGCGTTTATTGTGTAACTATATATACCTCTACCTTCCAAGGTAGAGGTTGGACCTTCAATCTAATATTCTTTCTTTTGTTACTTTCTCTCTGAAAGGCTCCCACACTACTTTCTCTCTCTAAACTCTCTTGCCTAATTCGAACCATACTTTGATTTGTTATGTGTTTATGAAATCCAATTTCTAACACCCTCCCTACACTTAAACTGAACATTGTCTCCAATGTTCTCCGAAAGTATCAAAGTTATGATAACGGAAGGTAATTAAAAGAGAAAGAAACTAATACTCCCCTGATTAGCTCGGTAGGATCCGTGTGAAGTAGTGGTTAAATTCTTTCCCAAGAAGAATGTACACGTGATAAGCTCCATCTTATATTATGTTTCTTCTTCTTGATAAATAAAACACGCACACTTTAAGAAAATAGACGAAACCTTGGCGTAAAATCGTGGTAAAATTATATATGACTCAACTACACTAGGATATAATGCTTGTGGAATGGATGTTTGCGTTTTACGGAAAATTAAGACACGAGAATTTCCAAAAATTTATAAATAGCACAAAAAGCAGAGAATTTTTATAATTTGTTTTTGCTCCCCGACATCGTCGATTCTAATCTGACGTCGGTTATCTGACAAAACCGGTTTTTGCGTTTTCTGGAAAAATTCACGCAAGACATCCATTATGACTCGATACAAGCATTTGACTCTAACAAACACACATATATATCAATTTTAATAATCATAGTTCTCATGTTCACGTTCTTTTGAAAACGTGTGTAATCCTCCCTACACTTATCCTTTTTTTAAAATACCTTTATATGTAATTAAAAGCGAGGTTAAAGACAAAATAAAGCATTTTCACAAATTCAAACATGAGAACATACAATAATGAAAAGATATATGACACACAAACAAGCAAACAATTAAGCATGGGTTGCCTCCCGAGCGCTTTTCTTTATTTATGAGTCTTGTAGCTAGACTCGAAGTCGTGCTCCTACGTGACTTCATTTTCGTCGCCTTCTTCCTCATGACGGTCTCTATTGGGGTTTTCCATGTTATAGTAATGTCCTATTATGCATCTTTCTAAGAAGTCATCTTCCCCCCAATCGGTTCTATATTCCGGCCCTAGTTTCAAACAATCCTTATAGAACCCAAAATTCTTATTCATCACATAATCTACTCCTTTCTCCTTATCCTCCTCATTCCTATAGTAGACCGATACCTTAAGTTCTTTTTCATCATTGGATAGTGATGAAAATTTCTCAATATTAAATGGCATTTGGTAAGCTACGTCATCGGTCTCATCCTTGAATCTAACTATTCTAACGACGGATCATAAGTCATCCCGGTGTTTTCTATGAAAGGCTTTCCTAGAATTACGTGGGACAAGCTAGGATATATGGCGTACTAATATCCTCCACAATTATGAAATCCGTAAGTGCGATGAAACTACCTACATGAGCGGGCAATCCTTAACTCTACCAAGGAAATTACAACTAACTCTAGGATCATCAGGATCTTGCCTATTTGGGATAGGTTTCTTTATTACCCAATTATAGTAGGTGTTAGTCATGATGTTTATTGGGTACTTGCGATCAATGTAGGTCTTTGCCATGAAAAGATGTCCTATGCAACATGGTATGTTGAGATTCCAAGGATTTCCAAATTTGATCTGAGGGCTTTTCCTAACATACATGTGACGAAGGTCGCGTACTAAGTGTGGGTGGCGAGAGAGTTCATCTTCCGTAGGAAACTTATTGAAGTATTCATCACCTACTTCATCTATTTCGTTGGTCGATTCTTCCTTAGGAGCTTCACTAACCTCAAGTGCCATCTCATGGTTCGCTTCGTCACTAGTCCTATATGGTTTCACTAAGGTGATGGTATTGACGAATTGAACGTGCTTGGATAACTTACTTGGGTCCTTAATTTTCATACCGGAAGCTTCGGGAGAATGAGTCGAGATGGCATTAACCTTTTCGGTGGTCTTCCTATCACTATTGGTCATGGCTTTCAAAAGGTTATCTATATTCCTATCCATCTCGGCTTGTTGTTGGTTAAAGCGGTCTGAAAGCTTGGCTATTTGAGCTTCTTGGGATGTAACTAGGTGTTGTAACATCCCTTCTATGTTTTGTTGGCTAGGGCCGTAGGACCATAGGGAATCATTAGAGGTGAGTTCTTTGGTTTGTCCCCAATTATAGTCGGGTTTGCCCCTCCAAGCCTCTCAGGCATCATTGAAAGTCCTAGGTCCGGGTGTTGTGGGGAATCTTCTTCCCATTCCATTGGTACGCGAGGATGCGTAGTCAATGGAAGCTTGTTCGGGGAGTCTCGTGCAAGTACGACTGTCATGGGGACCACTACATAGCTCACACAAGGAAGAGACTTTGTTCACTTGGCGTAAAGACTTAGGATTTTCGTAGGAGCTCATTAGGAATTTGACTTGATCTTCAAGTTCGAGCATCCTACGATTGGAAGTTTGTGAGTCAATGGGAGGAAATGAGATTGCCTTGACGGTTTTGGGCAACTCACGGGGGTCATTCCAACTTTTGTTGTCATAGAAGGTAAGGTCGTCTATTGTTCCCCATGATTCTTCTGCGGTGAGATCACTAAGTTTACCACCGGCCGCTTGGTCGATGGATTGCTTAGTTGAGAAGTTGACATGATCATAAAAGATTTGGACTTGAAGTTAAATATCGATGTCGTGATGAGGGACTTTATGGAGCAAGTCCTTGAATCGAGTCCATGCCTCGTAGAGAGATTCACCTTGACGTTGTTGGAACATCAAGATTTCATTCATAAGTTTAGTAGTTCTCTCGTGGGAAAAATTAGGCAAGGAAGCAGTGGTGAGATCATCCGAACTTGAGATGGATCCGGGAAGTCGCTCAAGCCAATTACTAGCTTGGTCCCGTAGAGAATGGAAGAGACGCATGGGTGCGTGGTCTCCCGTATGGTAGCATCAAGGTCGATGGAATCAACGATTTTAAGGAAGTCCTTGAGATCTTGATTAGGATCTTGAACGAAGTCCATGGAATGCACATCCGTTTTGCACCAACCGGATGGTGTCGGATCGCGGGGCCGTGGTTTGAGCTTGATCGGGAGCTCAATGGTGTTCCTATAGCCTTGGTGGCTTGGTCTAGAGTATTCACCAAGAGTACGGCCTCTTGGCGGGTCAATGATTGGTGGGTCGATGGGAAGTGGTGGATGTGGTGGTGGGTTATCACCTTCCATGATGAAAAGTGATGGGGTTACTAACAAAGTCACGAAGGGGATAGACTACGAGGAAGCTAAAATGAGAAACAATCTTACTTGATAGGAATCAAGCAAGGAACCTAAGCGAGATAGAAATATAACTAGCTATTCTATTCCCGAGCGGCGGCAAAAACTTGATGTGCGTACAACGCGTTCGGGGTCAAAGGAACTTCCTTTTCGTCGAGCAAGTTTTCAACACCCTAGGCAGTGAACCTAATCGTTGTAGTGTAGTATTGGGTAAGCCTCGGGTATTGATATCGTTCTCTGGGGAATAGGAATGCTAGTGAGAAATGTACTACGCTAAGGTTGAGGTTGAGGAAGATTATTTTTATCTTTTATATTTTTTAGAAAGCTAAGGGTAAAATCTCGGGGTTTGGATTTGGGGTTTGGTACTTCTCCGATTACTCTACTATCTAATTATCTAAACTATGGGTAGTCTTATGTCTATTGATGTGCGCTCGTATGATGATTAAAAATGTGTCTACCTAGATACTATTACTCCCTAGTAATCTTTTATTGGTGGTTGAATTGTCACGTCCTTATTCTTAACGCGTTGTGTTTTCTAAGGTCTTAGGGTATGCCTTTTTCCCTAACTCTTTGAGACTACCTTAAGGTTATTGCCTACGAAATCTCTAGGTCAATCATAAACTAACTCTCAGGGTTAACTTTGGATGTTTAGCCTACGAATCTACTAAGTGATTTATAAACTAAGATTCACAAAGATTATTCAAGCATTCAAACACAATGATAGCCTAATGCACTCCTAAGCCATTCACCATTAAGATAAGAGAAAACCAATCAATAATTAATAACTAGGTTTCATAGATCTAAGCAAACACGCAAGAAATTTAGTCGGACATGTTAAACACGCAAGCATACGCACAATCAATGGAAGACATAATGAAATCAATGAAGTAAAACACTTATCTTGATGTAAAATAGGGTATGAGAACCCTAAGATATTGTCCAAACTGGACTACAATCTTTTTAGGTTTTTACTCCATAAGTCTACCTCTTAAAATTCTGAAAATTCGATTTCTATATATAATTTTACATTCGCGACGGCGTCGCCTTATAGGTGGGGCGCCATCGGATCGCCGTCATTAGGGTTTCGTCTTGGCCATGTAATAGTTGGGCGGCGTCACGTTGGAGTTGTGGCGTCGTCTTCAGCGATGGCGTCGTCGATTACGGATCTAGGGCGTGCGGGATGAAAAGTCTTCGTGGCGCCCTTCCTCTTCAAAGCTGGCGCGTCGGTGTATTTTAGCAAAAGTCTCTTGAGTCGTCACGGATAGCGTCGCCCTTTGATTGGGACACCGTCGGTGTAATTTCGGCGACTTGAGTGTTTCGATCTTGACTTAGCCATTTTCTTCATATATTCACTCCTTTTCGTCCAAATATGCATCATTCCGACATTTTGCTTTCAAGAGACCTAAAAGTGAAAAAAGCGAAATTAAGCGATGCGGATATAAAGTGGGCGATTAAGGGCTTAAATGACCCCTTAAAAGTGTCGTTGTAAATCCTTATTAGTAATAGTTGTGTAAAGGTTTGGTTCTACCTCGTGGAAGAACTCGGTATTTAGCTTTGTACCGGAAAATGTGTAAGCGACGTTGTGAGGCTTCTCCTCCAAGTTGAAGGAGCTTGTTGACATAGTGCTTGAACTCTCGAGTGGGGTGGAGTAGGGCAAGGAAGGTGTCCTTGTAGCCGAACCACTATAAATCACTTGCGTTACTACTTTCTATCCTTTACTATACTTGCTTTCATTATTTACTTTACTTTACTTATTCTTTCATACTATCTATCAATCCATACGAATTCACATAAGATCGAATCTAAATCTTTGAAACTTAAATTAAAATTGGTAAAACTATTTAACCCCTCTTCTAGTTTTCCACAGGTTCATTATATAGTCATGTAACTTTTTAGACAAGTTTGCCTTTCCAATCCTTTTAGGATTCATGAACCGATCGTCCCCCTTCCTAGAAGGTTTCGGGTTTACATTTAAGTCCTTAGATAACTTATTATGTACAATAAAAATTAATTACAAAACTTAAACACCAAGCAACTATCCCAAAACCCTTGGACCTCCTTGTTCGGCCAACTCAAAGAAGCTATGGGCTTCTTGGGCTTGTGTTGGACTTTAACTAATGTTAACGTGTCCATTACACTTAATTTAGCTAGCCCGTTTATTAGTTCCGCGTCTAACGGAAAACTAACAATCTTTAATTCATTTCGTGAACTAATATAATTAAAGGAAAATTCCGAAACTAGACATGTCTCCCATGTGAATATCATTTTCTACCATTTTTTTTCAAAAGTCCAAAATACACCATGGCGACTAGGCAACTTGTACAACCCAACCATAAGTCGCCAAGTGTCCAATTAGTGGTCTATGGCTAAAATACCCCTCTGTACCAAACCAAACATTATAAGGTTTGGAAAAAGGTGTATTTTAGTTAATAGACAAGGGTTGCCCAAAACAAGAGTCGTCTCGATCTATTTTGGACTTTTGAAAAAAAAAGTAGGTGAAAAGTGTTATGCACATGGGCGACTGGCCTATTTTTGGAATTTCCCTATAATTAATATATAACATTTAATACATTACTTATATTAACTAAACATATTCCTCAGTGTATACGTGTATGCCTCAATTGGCTCACGTATTCCCCGTCATACAAATTATTGATTATACTTTAGAGCATAACCAATACCAACACCTTGAGCCTTTGATGGGAAGGAACTTATTATAGAAGACATGTTCCATGAATGGCCCAAATCACAAGGCTACTCATTAGTCACATTGCCTACTGATCCAAACCCATTTAGTCCTGCAAAGCAACCCTTGCTAGTGATTCCCCCGTTACTACCTTCAACTTAACCCAACTCACAATCCGCTAAAAATCCAGGCCATCCTTAAACGCCCTCCCCCGTACTTTGCCCCCACGGTCGCACCACATGCTATTGTCACCAAAGATAAACCGACTATGCTTACTAATCTACTAAACCAACTTCTTGAACCATTGTTTCAAAACCTTGCTACCAAAGATATGCAAGTCACTCTTAGCCACGACCGTAGTTTTGAAAGTCCAAAGACACTTCATTGCGATCGTCAATCTCCACCCAATTTTTTCTCTAATCCGAATGTGAACCACCCTGGCAGCTATGCGACCCGAGGTACAAAACCATGAGCCTTGAGGACAAGGCTCGTTTTCAAGTTGGAAGTATTTATACGAGTATCCTACTCACTCCAACCCATGACATGAACGTTAATTATAGATTGACTAAAACCAAGTCAAGGGATAAAACAAACTCACATGTCCACCCATAAGAGATGAATTAAGTTGAATCGGAAAAAAAAAATAGTTTGGTCCAACCTCGCTTATAAGTATTTACACAACTGTCTTAATGGTTCTAAGGTCAAATGGACAATTTTGTTATCTTGTGAACATTTGATGCATTAAATTATAAAATATACATTACTATATAAAACATTTGGGACATACTATTAATAGAATGCTTAAAAATTCAGATTCAACAAATTATTTATAATGGAAAGAATTGTTTTACAAAGTATCTATCATACACATAATTAAAGTTGAAAAAGAAAATTAAATGTCTTAAATTATATAAACTTGTAATGACCTAAAAATTAAATATCTTTAATTCTATAAACTTATAACAACTCAAAAATTAAATGTGATTCAATTATATAAATTATAAAAACTTGTAATTGCCTTCTAATATTCATATAAATTAGACCACTTTTAAAACTAAAAAAACAAAACCATCTTTCACTTTCTGATCTTCAATCTTCACTTTCTCTAAAAATATGTTCGCTGGTAACCATATCTGACTTAAAAAGTCTACACTTTCATCCCCCCTCTCTCCATATCAAATAACCATCTTTTAAAGAAAACCAGCAACTCCTCCTCATCCGCCACCATCTCATCCTCCGCCGCCAAAGTCTGTCGGAACCACTACTTTTGAAGGCTTTCATATTAAATTGGTCTAACCGTTTACTAAGGATGTACATGCAAACCATAACCAACTACAACAACAACCACTAACCTATATCCTAAATCCCATCAACAATCACGGTCAACAAAAACAATATCCAAACTCCAAACAGCCAACTCATTTGAACTCGAAATGAAAAGAAAGAACGGTAAAAACAAAACACTAACCGAATTGTATATATATATATATATATATATATATAAAGAACTCCGTTTGGTTTTATTTCGTATCTCTTATGAGATTTAAAGAACGTCAAAAATCTTAACAACACGAAAAAACAAACTCTTCATAGATCTTTTTGAAGCAAGGCTTCTTTTTAATATTCGAGACCTCTTGAATAAGATCTTGAAGCCGTAGTCTTTGTGTTCTTCGAGTCTTAGTTTGTTTTGGGCAGTAACAATTAGAAGAAACAAAGTAACAAACCAAGGAAGGATGTATGTTGTGATTTGGTTCGAACACGAAGAATGCAAGAAAGAAAGAAGTAAAGGGATTGTATGATAGTATAAGATTGTGTGGTTGTGAGAGTAAAGATTTTTTAGTGGCTGCTATGAAATTAAAGAAAAGAGAGGCAGATATTAGAGAAGAATTAGGGTAACATTCTTTTATATACTACGTAGTAGGTTAAGTGTAATTTTGGGTTATGTGTTACTGTTGGATTGTCCGAAATTATGGGTTGGTATGTTGTGATTTATGGGCCGATCATCAATGGGTTTTTTTGCTTAGTTTGTCATGCTAAAATGATTATTTAAGCCGTAATGCTAAAATATTTGTCAACAATCGTGACCACGTAACGTATATCATATCGTAATGTAACCACGATCACTTTTAATATTAAGTGGTTATGAGTTTTGAATTTTGATTTAATGTAAATTGTAATTAGTGTATTACATCATCTCATAATTCTATGCGACTACAAGCTACTGTCAAACCACTTTGACCTTCTAACTTGATGATATTACTAATTATACCTTTATATTTTTGCAGCATCGATCAAATAACTTACTATTTTTTTATATATGCAATTTTGCTATTGCTTAAAGTTAATCAAACCTAAAACTCTCACCATCCATAAATTTGTTATCACAAGAAATGTATAATCAAAAATGATTGTCACTCGTAAAACTTAATTCTGATGTATACAACGCATGCACCAGCACTCTCGCTAGTTAGTATAAAAAGTTTCAATCCGATTCTCCCTACCTAGACCGATTTCTTGTTACAAGACAACGTACTGTAAAAGTACACTTTAGCTAGCTAGTTTTACAACCATGAGCGATACAACATTTAGCTTTCTAAAAGCTGATAAGCACTTTTCACTCACGCACTAAAAACAAAGATTATTATGTTGTGGTTACATAATAAGTTGAATAAGCTTCTATAATTTTATCTTATAGCCATCTAGGTTTTTTTACATCAATAGTCTACCTTTTCACATTCTCATTAAAAGATGAATATATTAGGTTTGTTTGGTTTAAGAACAGCTAGGCTAACTAGCCTTATATATAGGCTTCAAATTGGTCTAAAAGTTGAAACTTGACTCGACGTTGATGAACTAATTGACAGTAATCTAGATCGGCTTGACTTTGACTCTTTCGGTTTTTTGTGCGGATGACGAGCTAAGAGCTTAATAAAATATGTTAATAATATATATATTTTTTAAACCAAATCCAAATCCAATTCTAATCCTGACTACAAAGCAAACACACCCTACATGTTTGGGCTTGTAAGTGCGGCAAATGGGCCTACAAATGATGGTAGATAAGTCACATCCGCTTTCGCTTATCTTCCATTAGTGGATGGTTATAATTTGAAAAAATGACGAAACTCTATTCCTATCAAACCAAATATTCATAACCGACATTATTTTTCACATTGCAAATCTCTACATCTCGAGAAATACATTTTCTCGCCACTTTTTGGCGAGAATGCCGTAGCGATGGTAGCGGATACCCGAAATAAAAATTTCAATATCTTTATAATATGAAGCGTTTTATGTGACGATAAATTTGCGGATCGCTAAAAGTTTCGTGTCGCGTATTTCAACTCTTTAGAATATTATAGTAGAATACCAAGTGGCGTTGCCATGGCGGTGTCAAGTAATAAAATTTTAGGTAAAAATGTTTTCAATTTTATGTTTTCTTTACAATAACTTTCAAAATGAAACATAATGAATTTGAGTAACTTTAAAAAAGTGATGGATAATATCAAACTAATTCATATAAAAAATTGAAAGTGGCGTGGTTTTGCGTTGCGGTGAATAATAATGTTATGGGGTTATGGTCGAATTAGTTGATAGTGGTCAGAATGAGTAAGTAGAAACATTTTTTATGAAATATATATATATTTTTAAACATGTTTGGATCGTTAATATTGTTTATTACATTTGTCCCATATAGATAAAAGATTTAAATAAAAAGTACTTATAATGTATACATCTTGTAAAGTATATATTTATAAAAATGTTTGAATCATTAATATTGTATATAACATTTGTCACACATAGATAGACAATATAAATAAAAGAATCTTATAATGTAAAGCAAACTTACATGTTTAAGCAAACTTACATGTTTAAGCAATCATTTAGAGTTATCTATGAAAAGTATAATAATTAATATACTAATGTATTAATCATTGAATTAGCACTTTGCACATTTGCATCATTTGTCTTAAAAGAAATTTCCCGACCTTTATAAAAAACCGTTTTTTACTTTTGTGGTTAATTTTATTTAAAATATATCAAAATTTATTTAGATTGGTTCTAAACACTCTTACGATATAATAATAGTTTTGGGCTTTGTAGTTTTAAATGCGTTTAAAATCGCATTCGTTTTATATGCGTTTTGCATTAAACTAAACTAATTCAAAAAAAAAAAAAAAAAAATGAAGCGTTAAAATGTTGTGGAAGATAAATTAGTAAAAGTTTATTTATCACAGACATTATGCATTAAAAATTGTAATGTTTAAAAACATATTAATGACATCTTAAAAAATTTAGGAGAGAATTATCATCCATTATAAATAGTATAGATATAGATTTGCTCGAAACTTGAATACGCGTCATAACTTTTTCAAACAAAAGAAAATCACAAGCAAATTGTTTTGCTCGCCACATCCATTTGCTTGTTACAATGTGTAGTAAAATGTTTATGCCAAGCGAAACATTTTGCTTGACTCTTTGATTTGCTCGTCACTTTCACAATCACACTCAAATAATAAAATTTCCAACTACACTAATTAATACTTCTCCTACACTCTCTTTTATTTGCTCGGCAATTTAATACTCTTTTAAAACTCATTAATATTTCACCTACATCTTTATCACCCTCATCTCTCTTTTTCTTTTGACTTGGGGATGGAGAGAGCAAATATGCATATAGAGCAAATAGTTTACTTGCCACATATCACAAATTGAGAAAGCAAATGGGAGGGAGAGCAAGAGTTTTGCTTGCTAGATCGACACATATCACAAATTAGGAAAGCAATTAAGAGAGAGAGCAAAGAATTTTGCTTGCTACATCCACTTGTCAACACCCCGCAACCTTAAATGGGAGAGCGAGCAAAGCATTTTGCTGGGCACAAACGCGCGTCAACACTATATGTAACATGGAACAAAAAATGCCTACGTGTCAAAATCTTATTGAACACTAGCACATAAATGGTAAAATAAATTTGTTTTACTTACTATATCGTATTTTGTAACTCAAAAATTAAAGATCGCAATTCGTAAAACCTTTTTTAAAATGTCTATTCTTAAAATTTCGTACTTAATTTGTGCTTAGCAGTAGTTTAACAATATGATTGTGCCATGTGGCAATTCTAATGATAAAAGAGAAAAATACTATCAACTAACTTATGCACAAATTTTAGCATGTATATCATTTGCTCGTGCTAAAAATGTAACTATTTATTATGGGTGTTTTCCTAAGTTATTTGAAATAGTTTAGGGAGATTATATTTGTTTCAATGATCCCTTTAGCAAGCAGCGAAAAATAAAATAATAATAAAATAAAAAATGATCCCTTTAACCTTTTGGTACAGATTTGTACTCCTAAACGGCTAGTAAGTATTTTCACCGAAATACTAAAAAATGAAAAGTAATATGCTTTGGTTACACATTACTTCTTAAGTTGGTAAAAACGTTGTATAAATGAATATGCTAGTTTTCTTAACTTTTAAAACTAAATGAGCAAAGGCTAACTAATAGTATAAACATGCTTCAAATAGCTCAAAAGATAAACTTTTTAGCTTCGAGCAGTATGTGGTATCGAATGAAACATTATAATCATATTGATGATTGAGTAACCAAAATCATGCATTCATGTTGTTACTAGGGTATCTTTGGTGAAACTATAAATAATTGCAAGCAACAGCAATTAACAATTGCTGTAAAAAGCAGTAGCAATTATTGCGGTTGTTTAGTTTCTAAAAGTGTATGGTAAGATACTTGTAATTAAATTAAATTATAACGCGTAAATGATGTAAAAGTGGTGTTAGAATTTCAATAGTTGTATTAGTAGCGTAAAAATCTTACATTTTGTTACAATCACATGTTTGATTGTTTGCCAAACAATCAATAACGAGTGTTAGAACCCACGCGTCATGACGGGATGTGTTCTTTGAAAAGATAATTAAACCCATGGGGTATTTTTGTTAAACGACTATATATACTAATTAATGATACAATGTGTTCCTCGAAAAGACAATTAAACGGCAGGAATATTTTGTAAAATGGCTATCTTACTAATTAATTTGTGGGACAAGGTTGCGAAAACTTAAACCTTGGACTATTTTCGTTAAATTCTTATAGATAATAATTAATTGTTAAATGGCTAATAATTATTTTGTGAGGACCTGGGTTGCAAAACACTTAAAGCAGGACTATTTTTGTTAAATTGTTAAAGATAGTAATTAATGCAAGGTAAACATTCCCGCTTTTAGTATATATATATATATAATCTAACACAACCCAATCGCTAACTAAAATATTATTTTCTTATTCATCCATCTATACAACTAATACATACAATCAATCTTAACTTTTTTTTTTACCATTTATCAACAACCTAACCTAATGGATTATTATTTTTTTTAATTAAATTACTTAAAGTTTCATATAAAATAAATTATATATATAATAAAACCACATATAAACATTGAGTAATTAGAAATAAACCAGTAATCTGGTTTGCCAGTGAACTCTTCAAACCACTTAAAGTATACAAACTATTCCAACCCACAAAACATGTGCCTCAATCAATGAGCTTTTAACACTTAATCTTTCAACCCACTTGTAAACCCCCTCATCAATGAAAAAGACTTAATTTTTGTTCCAAAAATGGGCAGCCGAGAAGGAGGTAAAAGGGTCTTAGGTAGAAGTGAAGTTGGGATGTTTGTTACTGCAAGTGGCTGCGTGACATGTGGAAAGATTGGATAAAAGATTTGGAAATCACACAACGAACCGTTCACATGTTTCTCTTTCTTTCTTTTGTGTATTTCTAATATAATATTAATATATACCCTTTCAATCGGTTGGAGGGTTCCACCGATAAACATAGTCTTATCATCAACAGTAAACGTTACATGCTCGAAAATGTTACTTATATAAGTTGTCATCATTGTCTTGAAAACCGAATTGGACCGACTGTTAATCGATTGAACTTATTAAAACAATTTAAACCAGGAACAATGTGAAAAACGTGTTCGGTTTATAAAACCATTATTTTCATTGATTCTTTTAACCAAAAGCTGTAAAATTAGTAATTTAAATGAATATTTTGCTACAAATTATTATTATAAACCCAATATTTTTTATAAACTCAATAAACAGTCATGACCATATATATATATATATATATATATATATTTATTTATTGATCTTTATCTATATATATATATATATATATATATATATATATATATATATATATATATATATATATATATATATATATATGTGTGTATGTATATACTAGACTTTAAGCCCCAATGGGCGGCATGACTGTAATATTTAGTTGCTTAATAATAGATGGTTGTTAATTAATTGTAATAATTGATTATTCGTGATTAAGTATTAATTTTTTTTTATACATGGATGTATTGTTTATGCTTATGTTTTTGCTATATGTCATTTTGGTTATGTCTTTTAATTGTCGTTGGCATATTTTACTATAGTTTGTCAGGTTTTTTCAATGATTAGAAGTGTCCAACATATAACACTTGCCATTATGAAGTCCATGTGTGGTTCTGTTGGATCCAGCTTATATGAGAACATGCAGTATAAATGTTCATATATTTATCTCTTAAAAGGTCATGTCATAATAAAACTTTTGTAAACGGAATGGGTCAAATGGGCTGAGTGGGTCAAACTTAAAGTATATATAGTACAAACTTAAATATACTCATATATGAAGGGTGATAGTTCAAGGTGGATATTCAGTTAGTATACCACAAAGAGAAACCTTATAGGAGGAACCACGTAAACATGTGTGGTATGTGGAAGAAGATCGTCAAGAAGTGTGGTTTTGGTAATTCCAAATTGGTAAGATTCAAGATTGTTGGGTTTGTTGAAGATACCAGTAGACCCATATTGTCCAGTAATGATGCCAATGTTTGACATGTGTTGATATGTGTTTTGTTTTTCAAAGGTGCATAACATGGATAGTTGGTATGTATTTTGTGATGAATGTTGAAGGGCATAAAGGAATAGCAAGTGAATAGTTTGGTAATTTTTTGGTTGTATGGAAAGGTTTGATGGAGTTTATTGACATATTTGGATGGATAATTGTCTTATATGATAAGTACTTATGGTTGCTGATTATGTATGGTTGTTATGTATGGATAATATTTTTTTTTGATGGTTTGTAAATTACTGTCTTCTTTAATGAAAGGGAAAGAGTGCCATTGGAGTGATGAGTGAACCTGGGTAAGTCTAAGGTGCATTGTAAAAGGGAAGAGAAGGGGTGAATAGTACTATTTTTAAAAAAAGATCGAAATATGGTTAAGGGAATGGTTTTTGGTTAAACAAAAGATAATAAAGGTTTGTGTTTTATTTGCACAATATAAAGGGTTAAAATTGCAACCAAAAATGCATTAAACTATGTAATGTTTTTAAGGATGTTTTGTTTTATTAAATTCTAAACAAAGCTTCTTTATACCGACATTTGTTGTAGATTTTGCGTAGTTCCTTCTTCATCGCAATGACATAAAATCTTTAATCTTTTTTGTTTGTCACTCTTGATCTTGCCACGTAGAGTTGGCCGTGAGAGAATACCGGTCTTTGAAGAAACAATCACACTTTTGTTAAAGTTTGTCCTTGACTTTTGTTGATGGTCATTGCAAAGCACAATACAACTGGGAATTGCCTACGGTTTAATTTAAATGGCATCTTATTATCGGTAGGGCTTAAGACCATCCTTGGTATTCATAAAGCATTCCAACATTTCCGCCTAAAATAATCCTTGCTTTGATTATATTCACACATCCTTATTACTTGCAACCTTGTCTGTTGCATAAACCTCCTCTCGGTCTATGTTTCTCATGCACATTATTGGGCGCCTATTTTTAATGTTAGTGAATGTTGCGGGAGACCGGTATTTTGATCTTTGTTTAGGAAATCGTCGGTACAAAGTGACTCGTTAAAATCATTGTCCATATCAATAGCACCTATCGAGTCTGAGCTGTCGTACGTCTTTTCCTCTCCTTCTAGAAGTTGCAGCATTCGATCGTTTATGATGTCCACAAGCTCATGAGTTGGTGCAAGGATGGATTTCTCTTGGAAAAAGTTGGCCTTATAAAGGTTGTCTTTCAGATCCAGGTAAATTTCTTCAATTATTGTACGTATATGATCATTAGAATCTGGGATCAGCATGTCATCTTCGAATTCCACCGTTGATTCTTCGTCATTTTTTCCTTCGTTTTTTCCATCGCCAATATCCAATATCCAATCTGCGAAATCTTGTATCTCTTTTCTTTCGGATGCGTTTGTGCCCTTTTCTAGTCTCATGTTAATTGTTAGTTCCATGACGTTGCAATGTTGCCACAAATATGAAGAGTTTATTGACGCATGCACGACATCATGTCCGGATCCATTTGTAACGACCCGCGGTGATTTGGCGGAAATCTCTACCAAATAGGACCACTTTGCCTCCAAAACATGGTTTGAGGGTTCAAATGTGTCATCTGCAAATGTCTCTCAATGTCCTATCAAATGCTTCATAACAATGTATGTGTGTCATGGGGCTTCGTCCCATATTATCAGTTTACACGATCTAATTAACTCACCAAGTCTTGTCACGGAATATGACACATTGAATCCTCGACTACGTTTATTGGAATAGCGAACCTTGAATGTGCGGTTCTTCCGCCTTCTAACAAAAGTGATGCGATACAACTTGAAGCAACGTTTAAGACTATTTCGACTGTTGATCTTAATGCAGCGGATAGGGTTTTGTAAAGGTATGTCTTACCTGTTCCTCCGTATCCGTAAACAAAGAACATTCCTCCTTCGCCCCGTTGAACGGCTTCCATTACGAGTTTATGTATATTTTTACATTGGTGTGTTAGCGATTTGTACGAGTTTTGATGTTGTTTCGTAACGCTTCTCTCGTCGTATTTCAACTCATCATACACCAATCTGTTGAAATCACCCATTGTCATCATTTCATGAGGGAATGGCATGTTTGGGATTTGTTTCAAGCTTTTGTTGTTACATAGGAGCATGTGCTCGATATATGTTAGGCAAATATTCTTTCTCTCCTCGTCTGTAAGAATCAAATCTGGTAAAAAAGGTAAAAGATTTGTTAGGTCGTAGTTGATCATATTCATATTTTGTTTGACCGTCTACCCTTTGGATTCATGTTTATTGCTATTTTATTAAGTTTTTAAAGTTTTTTTTGGGGTTTTTTTTTTTTTTTTTTTTTTTTTTTTTTTAAGTTTTACAATTCATACACATGAATTTATCTATTGTTTATGTGGGTGATAATTAAATGAATTTAATACTGCATCATTTCTTTTCTTCCGTTCGATACTCTCAACATCTGCGGCCAACACTTCCCGTGTCTTGTGGTAAACAACCTCGGCCTTGACATGCTATCTGTCATAAGTAGCATGACATAAAATCTCGTAGGTAATTTCACGAACCCCAATAGCTGGCTTCCATCAGACCGTCTATGTATTCCTTGTCATCTTCTAAAAGACCACGTGCTTGACAGGCGTCTTTGTATGTTGGGTATATGACGTCTTCAAATTCTTTGAAATCACTCCAATCTTTAGCTCCTTTAACCTTGTTTAGCAATACCCGTAAATAAAAGTATTCTCCGTACGAAGGGGGGACATGATGTACACGTCCTAGAGCTGTGCCTTTTTGTCTTTTCGCCCATATTCTTTCTTATTGCTTCCATACGTCGCGCTTTAGAAACTCGTGGTAAAGTAAGTCTCTGCCGTCAGTGTGTTTCTTGTTGTATTCCATCCATGCGAGGAACTTTGTTTCGTTAACCGATGCTTTTTCAACGCATAATCAATGCTTCGGTGGCCTCAAATAGTCCGATTGTTCTCCTTCTAAGTGGAACGGTAGTCTTTCAATTGGGGGACACAGTGTATATCGAATCCATAGATTCTCCACGCGACTTCACGGCCGAAAGATACCTACAATCGTAGTATTCTTTTATTTCGTCAACGTCTTTCTCTTCCAATCCTACCGTCGATCTGTCTGGCCCCTTATTAATGTACTTGAACAAATATTTTATTGATCCGACTTGGTTGCACCACTCAACGTTAATATGTGATTGGAACCGCCGTAGCAATCCCGGATTGTATGGTACAACGTATCCGTTGTGCAATTCAGTTCCGTTTTTTTATAGTGCTCCCGTCATTTCTTCTTTTGTAAATCGGATACCCGCTCTCATCGATGAAAGTTTTGTCCTTAAACTCTTTTGGGAATTTTTTATACACTTGTTCTTGACGATTACGGACAACTTGGATTTTGTGCGCCGACGGGCCATGCATCATGTGATCCGTAGCGATTCTATACAATTCGGGATCTTCATTTTTTGTCCGGTATTTCACTTGAGATAATTCGGTCAACTGTGCGGTTGTGTTATTTTATCGTTTTCTTTCAAAAATAGCAGAATGTGTGCATGAGGAAGGTCTCTCTTTTGGAATTCGACTGTGTATACAGCTGTAAGGTAAGTTTAATTTAATTGTTGTTAAACAGTTTAATCAAAGTGATATGCTAATTGTGTATGTAATATTTGATGGAGAAGTAATTACCTGCTTTTAGGTGCCCAAAGTAATGCTTATTTTTGAATTCTCTCATAAGGCTGTCAAGCTTTTGTTTAAAAACTCTTGTAATTTCGTCTGGTCTGTCATCTGAATTCAACCCCTTTTAGCAACAAAACGTTGGATCTCCGGCCAATTCGGGTTGCAAGTGAATGTTATGAACAAATCGGGGTATCCGTAAGCCTTACAAATCGTCATTGCGTCTAAATAGTTTTGCATCATATACCTTGGGCTTCCTGTAAACGATGATGGCAGCACGACTTTTTTACCTCTTAGCTTCACTCTTGAGTTTTCATCTTCTGCCAATTTAGCTAATCTTGAGTAAGTTTTGGATCTTAGGTCTTTATTTTGGTTTTTAATGTAGCGCATCCTTTCAGATTCGACCATGGTGTATGCGTCTACAATAAATTGTTGAAGTAGCCTCCTCGCATTTAGCACCATTGAGAAAATATTTGGCCTTTCTTGCAACCGGTATGCGAAATACTCTTTCATCGTTACTCGAGTTCTCTTGTATGTTGACGTTTTGTCAGTTACGCCAAAGTGATATATACGTCCTATAACCATCCTCGGCATAAGGGAACAACGATGGTCTTTGAGTGCGAGATCTGAAGGTGTAGCTCAACGATTCTTTTAAGCCCTCCTTCTTGCGTGTGTAGTATTATGTCTCTCGATTAGTTGATGAATCAAAGTCTCCTACAATTAGAGCAGACTACCTCGTTTGCCGTTGGAAGGTTATAATCTCTTGCGTCACGTTCCCTTGTACCAATAAGTCTTAACTTATATTTATTACATTGCCTTTGTTGTGAATATTTCTTGACCATTACGAATTGGCACACTAACGGATTGATTTCATCGAGCATGTCGCGTAACTCAACAGTTAGCTAGTGGTCAATGACATTGTTTTGTAGATGATGACGTTTAAATCATTGTATTTGAAATCCAAAATTCGTTAATTTTACTAACATTTTCAATCATTGAAATAATTTAAATAAATTTAGTAGTATGACCAACACCGGTATGTAATAACAACAGTTATTTTTTTAGAACTTGTTACCTGACACCGTCGATCCTGTGTTGTATCTCGTTCTCTTTGTCATAAATATATTGTTGCGCGAACTTTGGTGCTTTTCCTTTTTCGGGGAGCAAAGTACCCATAATGTGGTAATTTTGCCCCTGAATACGGTAACAATACGGTCCCCGTCCATCGATTCTTGACATGTCTTGTTTTGCGCCAATTGATGTGAATGCAAACATTGAGTTATAGCGTCGATATTGTAAATGAACGTAGAGCTTTTGGGTGTTCTCCATTAATAAGCTCCATCAAGAGTTTTGGCGGTTGCTCCACACGATCTCTAATTTTACTTTTCCTCTACCGCAACAAAGTGAATATTTTTGTGTCGTAGAATGTGTATTTCTCTTGTTGGGTCCAATAAATTAACCCAATCACCACGAACAAGATTTGAAAATAAAATAGCCTAACTCACTAAATAAATAGTGGTGACTCACTAATAAAAATCGGTGAGTGTTGTTTAGTGCTCTTTACTTAGGTGGTGTTTGTTTTTAAGAGGCTCTGAATCTGAATCAACCGCACATCCGAATCAATCGAGGTAAATGTCTCGAATCGACCGCATGCGAGCGGGAAAAAAACTCATGTTTGAACCGCACATTTGCTTGCTCGTACTAATTTTTTTTTTGGTTATTTTGTGTCAACAAGAGGCAACCGAGGCATTAAGACACACCTCTCAAGTCTAGACCATTAAGATCTTCTCGCCTCTAGCGCGTGCGAACGGAAAAAAAACAAACGGTGCGAACGGCCAAAATGTCGACCGGCGTCGAACGAGTCGATTAAGAGGCTATTAGGCGGTTTTCAAAAACAAACACCACCTCTTCGACACGGTGTCGTTGAGTAAAATATATGAGCTACAAACAACACGGTGACATCGAGATTTTGACAAATGTCTCGGTGATCACAAGACCTATCTCTACATACAGATGAAAAATATTGGGTGGAACTTCCAAGAGAAGAAGTCAAACAAGTACAAGACTTTACCAAAGAAGTGGGAATATTGTATGACACATTCAAAAGAATGGTTGGTCTATTCAAAAGAGGAAAGATGAAGATGGACCACATGATGGATGACATCTCACCTACCACCACATGTTACATCCCACCTACCACCTCAAGTCTTTGTATTTTTCCTATATATATGTTTGTATTGTAATATAGATAGGTATGTATTCTAAACAAACAAAATACATAATATTAGTTGTTAGGATCATCCTCTCATTGAAATACAAAGCATAGCTTGGATCAATGAGAGTTTATTTGTCATTCAATGGGGATAATTTACCGAAATTATCCCCGTAAAAAGTTTAGGATGTTATCATGTAGTCTAGTTGGTATTGAGAAATCTTGTATGTATTGTTATTCATTATTAATGAACGTGTTCTTCATTTTTATCAAGATTTTCTCAATTATTTGGACTAACAAGTGGTATCAGAGCGGGTGGATTTTTCTCTAATCCAGATCCATTCATGACTGCTGATAACATTCTTGATTGTCAAAAAAAATCCAGGTGTAAACCGTCAAAATCGCATTGTAATAGCAATTTTGAGGGGAGAAGACATGAATATTTGACAAAATGGCAAAACCCACCTAAATAACCATCGATTGAAATAATCGGTAAAACCAACACATACCCACCACTCATATCTTATCCACACACATCCCAACACACACACAAAACCGATACACACAAAACAAAACCTACATCCGGATCTATTTCACCATCATTCTTATTCACAAAACAAAAAAAAATAAACACAAATTCACCATCACCAAACTCATCTAATCTCCACCAAAAAAAAAAAAAAAAAAAAAAAAAAAAAATCCATCACAATCATCTCTTAAAAATCATCAAAAGATAACTCAAATCCACACCCACATAAAATATATCCGGATTTACAAAACTACACCCACACCGATCTTTATCAATCCACCCATCACAAACACAAATACCCAGATCTCAAACCTCTCACAAATTTGTTTACATAAATACTTCATCTTTCTCATATACCGACACAAAAAATCACAGAGCTACTCACACATCTCTCTCATATATCGACACAAAAATCCCATACTCACTCCGGCGACTGCAGCGGTGGAGGTGAAAACTCACATGGGTAAAGTCTCGAATGGAAGTGATGGTGTCTTTGAGTTAAGAATGAAGACGGGTCTTGATAGCTCAGATGGAAAATGGGTTTGGATTTATGGCTTAGGATTAAAAGGTTTTTGTGATTATGAGGTATTTGATAATAGGATACAAGTTAGGTCGACAGTTGGTTGATGTTATGACCCACAGGGTAATAAAAGGAAAGCAGCTGAGACGTGAAAAGTGCAAGTTTCGGGCTAAAAATGGAATTTGTGGTTTGGAGATTAAAATTGTTAAAAGAATTTGTGGTTTATGATTGTTGTTGATGACGAGCTTAGCTCTAGTGGTTCTTCTTAATGATGTTGGGCTTCGTGTGTTGATCATAGTCTGATGAGGATCGAGGGTGGGCGATTGATGATGGTAATATGAGTGTCGGTTGTTTATTGATGATAATATTTGTCAGTGTGTTTGGGACTTTGGTATGTAAATGATTCGAGTTAGTTGATTAAGTCAATCAGTTAGTTGCCTCGTATGAATTGGTGGTGTGTTTAAATAACTGGTTACCAGGACGCAAAAAATTCAGGGTGTGATGTGAATGAAAGATTGGGGTGTGATATGGGAATCACGACTCAGGGTGTCTCTGCATCTGTTTGTTGAAACTGATTAAAACAATCAGTGAGGGAGTAGCAAATCTCAAAGAGGGTGCATTCTATAGTGTGTCATGTATAAAGAGCGATGCTAAACCCGATATCTCCAACTCGTGGAATGTTATGGTCTTTAAGGTGAATCGAGAGCTAAGCCAACCAAAGGTCAATATAGAGCACTGAACCAAGGAGGCTAAAGCCGATCTCTGGTGAGTTCTCGGACAAGGTACCCCGAGCGTTTGTTTCAGCCTAGTGTCAACAATGATCGGGTCGAGTCGTAGACATGAATCAGGGAATATGAATCAAAGATGCACACAACCTGACCTTAACGCTCACATTAAAATCTTTGCACCTGAAATGTGCTCCTTACTACATAAAGTCAAGAATGAAATGTGGACTCTTCAAATATTGCTACTACTGGTGCAATCTTTGAGGGGGAGAAAGCACATTTATTCTTGACCGAAGCACAACATAACATACAAAACTCTCTCAACCTCCTAACCTCAACCTTGATGAACAACACGAAACTTTGAAACATTTAGCCTCGAACGGGAACACGAAATAAGGTGTGAAGATTATCGGGGTAATCACGAAGATTAGAGGGTATCACAACCGTGACAAACATTGTGGACTTGGAAAATCAAAGATTGGTATCTTCGTGCGATTGAGTTATAATCGGGAGAGTTAATGGGTATTTCACCGATGTGATAATGGTCGGGAGGTGGTTCTCAAGTCGAGATTTTGCAACTCGAGTCGGCAACATCAGGATGTAGTAGTATCTGGTGGCACTGATTATGTCAGAGTGTGGGAAGAAAATGAATTAGGAAGAGTTATGAATCAGGGAGTGATATCACAGCCTTTAAAATCAGTGGTTAAACAAAATCCTCGACCTGCAACCCTGCTACGTGAAGACAAACGAACCTGAAACATGAGTCCCTGAATGTATGACTCTCAAACCCAAGAGTCCGTGAAACCCGAGCCACTGAGCTCGTAGTGACTAAAACCCGAGCCACTGAGCTCGTGGTGACTGAATCGGAGTCACTGAAAAGCATACCCAACCGCACTACCTGAAGACAAACTAGACTGAACTCGAGTCTCAAACATGGTGAGAAACTGTTGGTTGGATATGAAAATGGGTCTAAGAAGTCATTGATACTTCAAAGAAAGATCCAAGACTGATGGTTGTGTTAGGGTAACTGATAAATTAAATTTATCAGGATGTATTTGTTCCAATGTATTTTGCATTTATAAATGTATGTGTTACAAAGTCAAGTGACAAGAAAATGGACACTGATGTATCAAATTGAACCAGGTCCTTAATTGTATCATTGGAATCAAAACATGTAAGAGGGTGGACACTGATGAATCAAAGTGAACCAGGTCCCTCAGGGTCTAAATGAGGACACTGAACTCTCAAAACTGAACCCCTCAAACCTGTCAAAGTGAACAAGGTCACTAAACATGATCATCGACCACCGAACACGGTTATTGAACCTCCCATCCTTGAACTCGTCTTTGAGACTTAAAGGATCATACTGACTGAACCTAGGTTTTGAACCCGGTCCATTGAACAACTGAACCCTCGATGAACCCTCGGTCATATACCTTTACCAATCACCTTAGGCTATTTGTATATTCAATAGGGGAGGCTATTGGGTCCAATAAATTAACCCAATCACCCCGAACAAGATTTGAAAATAAAATAGCCTAACTCACTAAATAAATAGTGAGTGACTCACCGATAAAGAATCAATGAGTGTTGTTTAGTGCTCTTTACTTATCGATACGGTGTCGTGAGTAAAATATATGAGCTACAAACAACACCAAAGTGATATTGAGATTTTGACAAATGTCTCGGTGATCCTCGAAGACCTATCTCTACATACTGATCGAAAAATATTGGGTGGAACTTCCAAGAGAATAAGTCAAACAAGTACAAGACTTTACAAAAAAGTGGGAATATTGTATGACACATTCAAAAGAATGGTTGGTGCTATTCCAAGATGGACCACATGATGGATGACATCTCACCTACCACCACATGTTACATCCCACCTACCACCTCAAGTCTTTGTATTTTTCTTATATATATGTTTGTATTGTAATAGAGATAGGTATGTATTCTAAACAAACAAAATACATAGTATTAGTTGTTAGGATCATCCTCTCATTGAAATACAAAGCATAGCTTGGATCAATGAGAGTTTATTTGTCATTCAATGGGGATAATATACCGAAATTATCCCCGTAAAAAGTTGAGGATGTTATCATGTAGTCTAGTTGGTATTGAGAAATCTTGTATGTATTGTTATTCATTATTAATGAATGTGTTTATTAAATTGTGCACGAGATAACCCCTCTTTGCCCCGTTTAGCTTATTTGGTTAATTTAGCTTATTTCGAGCTTATTTAAACTAGATTTTTCATCCTTTGTATTTTTCTTTAGTTTGTATTAGTATAAAGTATTTTACAAAAAAGTTTCAGATTTTTCTAAATAGTTTTAGTATTTTAAACATTTAATTAGTGTAAAATCTTATTTAATTCATAAAAAAAATATAAAAGTCTAAAAATATAAATCTTTTTCTAAAATTTTCTTTTATCATATAGTACGTAATAAAATTGTTTTTACACTTGTAGGACTTTTATTTCATAAATTTTACGTTTTTGTTTAAGACTCGCGTAATTTTTATAAATAACTTACGTTTTCATTTTAAATCACGTTTTAGATAATTTAAGTTTACGTTTAGTTAAAATAGTTTATTTAAGTTATTTTATTTTATAAAATCACAAAACATCATTGTAAAAATAGTGATAGCATTTATTTAATATATTTTAACTTTTAATTTCTTTTAATTTGCATTTAAGTCAGTTGTAATTTATTAATCTTTTCTTTAGGTAATTATCCATCAAAAACCTTTACTGATCACTATCCTTAGTGATCATTCTATCATCTGATCAAGTGTTTACACATCATTGAGTCTCCGTGGGACTTAACGACCCGGGAATTCATTATATTCTCTGATCTTCATTGCATTTGAGTTTTAACTGTTTTAAGTTTCTTACGGTTAGCCATTCACAAGTGGCTAGCTTTTGTGAGAAAACTTGACGGTTTAGCACAGATCAAATTTTGGCGCCGCTGCCGGGGAGGCTTTAGCGTGTGTTAAACCTTTTTCAGACCCATTCTTGCACATATACCATCTTTTGTAAAAAGGTTTTTGTAAAGTTATAAGAAAATCAAAAAGTTCATTAGCACTTTTCCTAAAGTGTTAACAAACCCAAAAAAATATAAAACAACAAAACAATCGTAGCGTTTTCTATCTTGTATTTTCTTTGAGGTGATTCTTAAAGAGATACGATTTGGTTAAACGAGACGATACCAAAAATATTGTCCAAAAGTTTTAACCCCATCAAGACAAATCATTACCTACGTCTTTTCAAAGGGTACTTAATATATACATAAAAATCAACCACCGCAAATCAAGGCAAGACACCTACTAACCGGGGTGTGACCATAATAAGTTCGAACATCGATTTAAAACTTGCCTTTGTGTCCTTGTGATTTGGTGTACCTTTTTCAAAAAGCCATTTCATTTGTGATTATTGGTTAAGTTCACTTGTCGCTTTGCCTCGCATTTGTTTTGAAAATTGATTTTATACTTAGTGCATGCGCACGCTCTTCCGATTCTACAAGTCCACTTTTCGAGCTTGGAAACATTCCTCGTAGACGAGAGGACGTTCGCTCCTTCACCGCGGATCGAGGAACGCCTACCACCACCACCACCGTCAGAATGGCGTAAGATAAGCCCATGAATGAGCTTCTCCAAGCACCCATCGAGGTTACGGAGATGCCATTATTGTCCCAACCATCGTGGTCGATACCTTTGAGCTCAAACCGGTTGCTTAACTGCAACCCAAAGCCAATTCTATGGTTTTGAGCGGGATGATCCTTATGCACACATTCGATGGTTTAACAAGATTGCATCTACCATCAAGTACAAGAATGTCCCACATGAAGCTATCAAGCTTCTTCCGCCCCATTTTCTAGAGGACAAGCCCGGAATTGGCGAGAAACAACCCCTCGCTCTATTGAGACATGGAAGATCTAGTCACCAAGTTCGTTAATCTAGTTCTATCCTCCATCCCGAACCACAAGTCTTAAGAATGAGATAATGAAATTTTCTCGGAGATTTGATGAATCATTCACGGAGGCATGGGATCGGTTAAAGAGTTGCTTCGCAAGTGTCCGCATCATGGTTTTACCGAGTTAATGCAAATGGATACTTTCTATAATGGTCTCAACCAGACTAATCAAGACTCTTTGAATGCCTCGCGAGGTAATTTCTGAGCAAGACTACCAAAGAAGCCTTGCAAATCATTGAGAACAAATCTCGTGTCCATACTTTCCGAGCAAAGACATATCGGCCTCATGCCGGACCTTCTTCTTCTTCATCTCCCGCGAGTACATCTAGCACCGATGCTAAGATTGACAAACTCACAGATATTGTTCGAGCTTTGGTTCTTGCTAACCAAAAGAAAGTGACCTTCACTCGAGACACCAACACATGGTGAAGTGTAGAAAGTCAAGAGTTGTGTTACTTGTGGTGGTCCTCATGCATACTACAATCAGATCGCCACCGATGGTAGTCCGCTTGAAGCCAATGCTCTAGCCGGTAGTTCACGCAGCCGAGGTAATCAATACCGCCCTCAAATGAACCACACTACCGTGCTAACACTAATCGTGCACCACCCGGTTTTAACCGGAATCATAACATACAAAACCGAATCGTAACCAACCAAGAATGAACCAAGGTTATCAAAACCAAGGTAATTTCTATCTCGCACCAAATCAAGGTTTCCAACAAAGAAGGAAACCTTCATCAAAACAACTTCAATCGAGGAATCAATTTCATGGGAATATGAATCCTAATCAAGGAATTTTCAAAACCAAGGCCCTAATCCTAACATTAGAGGCCGTAATTTTCCTAATCCACCTCCGCCATTGTTCCAACCGACCATCATCGATGAGCTATTGAAACAATTCATGAAGTCCCAAGATGAAATGAGCAGGTTGTTGGTCACCGATTGTCGATCTTAAGAAGTCTTTAAATGATCAACCCTCGGGCTCGTGAAAACTTTCGAGCAACACGATCGCTAACTCGAGGGGCGATGCAAAGGCGATCACAACCGTAAGTGGTGTTTCATATGTTGGACTCATTGCTCCTACTACCTCTTCTTCTCTCCCAAAGGTAGTAGAAAGTGAACCTAAGACACACAATGGACCCACGACCCAATGCCTCCTCCACCAAAGAGCAATGAGTCAAGTCACCAAGGATACAACGGACAAAGTGCATTATTCAAGCCCACGGCATCAAGACACGCCCTACCCGGTAGTCCAACCTCAAGTTGTCCGAAACCCAAGTCAAATCCAGAGTTGTTTTGAACCTCCAAGAACTCCCGCTGAAAACCGAATCCAAATCTTCTATTCCTTACCCATCACGTTTGAATGAGCAAAAGCTCGCGAGAAAGCTCACCATCAAATGGACAATTTTTTCCAAATTTTCCAAGAGTTACATTTTGACATAAGCTTTATGGATGCTATCATGCTTGATGCCAAGTTTGCATCAACTCTCAAACACATGTTAAGCAACAAGGAAAAGTCGTTTGAAATGGCTAAAACTCCTCTTAACGAGCTCTTTCGATTATCCCAAGAAGCTTCGTAAAGCTTGGAGATCCTGGAAAATTTTCTTACCTTGTGTATTTCCGGGATGGTTGAATGCTTTGCCTTAGCGTATCTTGGTGCAAGCATCAATCTTATGCCTTATTCGGTGTGGAAGAAACTTTCTCTTTCGAACTTACTCCTACATGCATGACTCGAGCTTGCGGATCGACAATATCTAATCCTCTTGGCATCGTCAAGACGATTTGTGAAAGTAGGAAAGTTCCATTTTCCACCGACTTGTGGTTGTTGATTTTGATGCCGATCATCGGGTTCCTCTCATTGTTGGTCGAGGATTCACGAGAACGGGCGTGCTCTCATTGATGTATTTGAGCAAGAAATCACATTACGTGTTGGTAATGAAGTCATCACCTTTAACCTTGATCAAACTTCGAGGTACTCCGCAAACTATGATTAGAATCGGTTAACCGAATATATATCATTGATATTGCTTCAAGAGTACTCAAGAAGTTCTTGGTTATTCTCATAATTACGTGAGCGGGATTCCACCACATCTTCTCAACCTATCATAGCCATTCGCCCTTCCTCACTCCATTTGAGGGAAGCGATTTCATCTTAGATGAGATTGAAGCATACTTGGCTAGTGATTCTCGCTCCATGGGAAATTGATCACGCCCAATTGACATTGAAGGGACATACTTATTGAGAAGTTGCTTAATGATGATCCATCATCAACCCTCACACTAGTGATTCAATTCCTAATGAGATTAATCTGTAGGAGATATTCTTCTGAGAAGTTGTTAAATCATGACATTTCTCCTCCTCCCTCCGTAGAGCTTCATAACAAGGAAGTCAAGTCGGTTGAGAAAGCCAAGAATTTCCCGAGGTTGAGCTTAAGGACTTACCTCCTCATCTCGAGTATGCATTTCTAGAAGGTGATGATAAATTACCCGTCATTATTGCTCGAGATTTGAGTAAAGATGAAAAAGTCGCTCTTATAAAGGTCTTGAAGTCACGAGTAAGCAATTGCTTGAAACTCTCCGACATTAAGGGTATCAACCCCGAGTTTTGTACTCACAAAATTTTAATGGAGGATGACTTCAAACCAGCAGCTCAACATCGAGAAGAGTAAATCCAAAAATCCATGATGTTATCAAACAGGAGGTTATTAAACTTCTTGATGCGGATTGATTTACCCGATCTCAGATAGTCCTTGGTTAGCCCAATTCATTGTGTTCAAAAAGGGTGGCATTCTCGTTGTCACAAATGAAGATAACGAGTTAATTCCAACTCGGTTGGTTACGGATGGCGTGTGCATTGACTATCGTAAGTTGAATGACGCCACCAGAAAGACCATTTTCCTCACCCTTCATGGACCAAATGCTTGAGAGATTAGCAGGAATGAATACTATTGTTTCCTTGATGGTTTCTCGGGTTATTTCAGATTCCCATTGATCCACGGATCAAGAGAAACCACATTCACCGCCCATACGGAACTTTTGCCTACGCACGATGCCTTTTGGCTTATGTAATGCTCTGGCACGCTCCAACGATGTATGATGGCCATTTTCCACGACATGATCGGGGAAACAATGGAGGTGTTTATGGATGACTTCTCGGTCATTGGGAATTCGTTTCAAACATGTCTCTCCCATTTAGATAAAATGCTCAAAAGGTGTGAAGACACCAATCTTTGTCTAAATTGGGAGAAGAGCCACTTTATGGTTAAAGAAGGCATAGTCCTTGGCCATAAAATTTCAAAAAATGGGATTGAGGTAGACAGAGCAAAAGTCGATGTTATTGCTAAATTACCTCATCCTACTACCGTCAAAGGTATTAGGAGTTTTTTAGGTCATGCCGGTTTCTATCGTAGGTTCATACAAGATTTTCTAAAATCGCCTACCTATGACCCATCTTCTTGAAAAGGATGCTCCTTTATCTTTTCACCCGAGTGCATTGAAGCTTTTGAAACATTGAAGAAAAAGCTTATGAAGCACCCATTCTCGTTGCTCCGGATCGACTTGCCTTTTGAGCTCATGTGTGATGCAAGTGATTTTGCTATCGGTGCGGTCCTAGGGCAACGAGAAACAAGCATTTTGACCTATCCACTACGCAAGTAAAACTATGATCAAGCTCAAACTCATTACACCACCACGTAAAAGAGCTATTAGCCGTGGTGTGCAGCGTTTGAGAAGTTTAAACGACTTAATCTTGACCAAATGTGTAGTGTATACGGATCACCTCGCTCAAATATCTATTTGCAAAACAAGATGCAAAGTTTAGATTGCTTCGTTGGATTCTCCTCCGCAAGAATTTGATATCATTATACGTGATAAAAAGGAGTCGAGAATCTAGGCTGCCGATCATCTGTCTGCATTAGAAAACCCTCACCAAGATGTTTTCGAGAAAAGGAAATAAATGAAACATTTCCTCTCGAGACACTCAATGCGGTTTCTTTTCGTGGAAATTCTACCACCCCATGGTTTGTCGACTTCAAATTACCATGCGGGTAACTTCATAGTGAAAGGGATGTCGACCCAATGAAGAACAAATTCTTCAAAGATGTTAAACATTATTTACGGGACGACCCTTTCTTATTCAAAATCTGTGCGGATCAAGTCATCCAGAAGGTGTGTTTATGGACAAGAAGCTCTTGACATTCTCAAAGCTTGCCATCTTTGGACCCACGGGGCCATCATAGTCCAAACTACACCGCCAAAAGGTGTTTGATTCCGATTTTATTGGCCCACAATCTATAAGGATGCCCACGAATTTGTCAAAGCTCGCGACGCTTGTCAACGTTATGGAAATATATCTCAAAGAAATGAAATGCCGCAAAATGCCATTCAAGTTTGTGAGATATTTGACATATGGGGTATTGATTTTATGGGGCCATTTCCATCATCTCGAGGAAACAAATACATACTCGTGGTCATTGACTATTTGTCAAAATGGGTTGAAGCAAAAGCTTTACCTACCAATGATGCCCGAGTTGTTGTGAAGTTTTGAAATCTCTTTTGCGTGTTTGGAACTCAGAGAGCGATAATCGATGATCGTGGTACACATTTCGCAATGACCAATTTGATCGTGTCATGCAAAAGTATGGTGTTACCCACCGTCCTTCATCGCATACCACCCCAAACAAGTGGGCGGGTGGAAGTTTCCAACCGTGGTATAAAAAGAATTCTTGAAAGGACAAGATGGCGAAAATCGCATCTGGTCGGATAAACCGGATGACGCACTGGGCCTTCCGTACATTTTACAAAACACCCATCGGGTGTAATCCATACAAGCTAGTGTAACGGAAAGGCATGTCATCTTCCGATTGAGTTAGAGCACAAGGCATACTAGGCCTTAAAGCATGCAAATTTCGATATTCAGACACGTTGGTGATCACGAAAAGTTCAAATGAATGAACTAAATGAACTGTGATCAAGCATACGAGAACTCTTTGATCTATAAACAAAAGACAAAGAAGATTCATGACTCTAAAATCAAGAACCGCGTTTTCAACGCTGGTGATCGAGTCCTTCTTTTCAATTCAAGATTGAAGATTTTCTCGAAAGCTCAAGTCCGTTGGTCTGGTCCATTCACCATTGCTAAGGTTTATCCTTATGGCACCATTGAGTTATCTCAACCCGATGGTCCTAATTTTAAAGTGAATGGTCATCGAGTGAAGCATTACTTTGGAGAGGACATTCCATCCATGGTTGTCCCGGATCTACAAACTTTCCCCATGAACCAATGAATGCGGGATCGAGTCAAGCTAATGACTCAGTAATCAAAAATATTAGCACACACCATATGGGTTTTCACCCATATTTACGTCTTCTTTCTCGTTCTACCACCCTAGTGTGGGGAGTTGCCCATTAATCGTTGTATATAAAATCATTAAAAAAAAAAAAAAAAAAAAAAATCTCTTTCAAATAAAGGCCGTAGTATTTCCTTTTACGTTCTCGGTTTCGGCATAACGCGCAGCTTTGAATATTGAGGGCAATATTCATTTCTAAGTGTGGGGAATTCTCACGAATTTTATGCATTATCCACCCATTCCCCGTTTTGGCCAAAATTTTTTTTGGAGTAAGTGTTTTCACTTACTCATCGGATGGTAATCATCCGCCATGTCTAAAAAACAAAAGGATTGGCTAATCCAGAGCAAACGGCTCTTGGTAAAGATATCTCAAACCCGCTTATGGCTTCCAATTTGCCCAAAATTGTATGGTATTCAACTCACCATATCCTAAAAAGTGAAGAGTTGGCTAGCCGCGAGGTTATGGCTTGTGGTAAAGGCGGTGGAAAAGCCATAATTGGTAATCACTCACCAAAGATAATTCGATAATTTATCTAAGAGTTGGCTAGTCCGAGCAAACGGCTTCGGTAAAGACAAATCAAACCGTTACTGACTTATGATTTGCTCAAAATCATTTGGTTATCGTTGTACCAAAGTTCTTACTTGACCCGAAACAATTGGCTACTCGAAGTGATGGCTTTTGGTAAAGAGTTTTTAAATCCATTAAAGATCTAAATCATTGCTAGGGACTAGCAATATCTTAGTAATAGGGGATTGATGAGTGTCTAAATACTCATCATTTTTATCTATCTGATCGCTAAAATCATCGAAAACACTAAAATGCATCAAAATGATGAATATATCACAAATCAGTGTTTTATGTGTTTTAAATGCAAAAGATCAAAATCGGATGAAAATGATTCAAGTTTACAAAATTAGCGGTTTAGTCCCCCAGTTTTAAAAGTTGTCAAATCTAGTCCCGAATTCAAAAATGTGAAGTTTTGTCATTCAAGGTCCACGAAATATTCTAAGTTGTTAAAATGGTCCTTGAATGATTCTTTGGTCAAATGGCGAGAAAAGGTCCACGAGCTTTGAAAAATTGCAAAATTAGTCCTTGGATATTTTAAATGGAAAATGATCAAATTTTATCCTTGTACTATCAAAGATTAGCAGTTTTGGTCCTTTTGATATCTTTGAAAAAAATGAGCAAGTTCGATCCTCAAGTTTGGTGGAATTACATTTTGGTCCTTGATATTAATCAAATCCAAGCGGACCCTTTCCTTTGATTTTGACAAAACAATTAGACCCTGTCATTATCCATGACCTCCCCATTGTGAACCCGTGTATTATTAAAACCAACCCGATCAACAAAGTCGAATCCGCTCTGTTCCTCTCTCATGAACGCCAAACCGGTGACTCTTCAAACCACCATGGTTTCAATCCCAGCTTGCTCCTGTCCTCACCTTCACCTTACCTTGTCCCCTCCGCCTCCACCATCTTCCAAACTCCATTTATTGATTGAAACACCTTTCGAACCCCATAGACTTTTTGGCACCAAAAGACACTTGGACAGAATGTGATGATTTTAGCCAATCCAATGGTCGAAATGAGTGGGAAAGTTTAGAGGACAACAAAAGTCAAAAGTTGATTATAAAGGAAAGAGAAGCAATGGGAGAAGATATCTAGTGTATTTAATTTACTTTATGTCGTTTAGTTCGAGTAAATTTGAATTCGATTGTAATCTTAAGCCTTCAATCTTGTTTTATCTATTGAAGATCATGGACACATATTCCCACAGCCCCAGAAAGCTGAACTTGAGTTCAGGCCTGAAACTTGTTGAGATCAATAAAATAGAAAACAAAAATCAAGAGAAGGTACAAGAAGACCAAAATCACCCGCCCGCCTCTTGTACCTTCTTCATTGATTTTTTTATTTTCTCTATTTTCTTGGTATTTTGTGAATTTTCCGATTTTGATACTAGACAAAGTTTTAGAGTTTCTAAAAGCTTGAATAAGCTTTCTGTGGAGCTTATGTGACTTACGAGTCCATAATAACAACTCGCTAATAACATTCGAGCTTATTGAATTTTTGAACAAGAGTAAATTTTGCATAAACATAAATAGAACTTAAAACTTGAAATTACTTATTAGAAAGGATTCAATACTCGAGATAGATAAAACAAGATCAAGGCTTAAGATTACAATCGAATTCAAATTTTAACTAAAACGACATAAAGTAAATTAAAATACACTAGATATCTTCTCCCATTGCTTCTCTTCCTTTATAATCAACTTTTGACTTCTTGTTGTCCTCTAAACTTTCCCACTCATTTCCACCATTGATTGGCTAAAATCATCACATTCGTCCAAGTGTCTTTTGGCGCCAAAAAGTCTATTAGGTGTTCGAAAGGTGTTTCAATCAATAAATGGAGTTTGGAAGATGTGGAGGTGGAGGGGACAAGGTAAGTGGTGAGGTGATAGGAGTGCGGGATTGAAACCATGGTGGTTTGAAGAGTCACCGTTTGCGTCATGAGGAGAGGAACAGAGTCGGATTCACTTTGTTGACCGGGTGGTTTTAATAATACACTGGGTTCACAATGGGGAGGTCATGGATAATGACAGGGGTCTAATTGTTTTACGGGCGGGCTCAAATACAATGCGGAAAGGGTCCGCTCGATTTGTATTAATATCAAGGACCAAAAATGTAATTCCACCAAACTTGAGGACTGAACTTGCCATTTTTCCAAAGATATCAAAAGGACCAAAACTGCTAATCTTTGATAGTACAAGGATAAAATTTGATCATTTTCCATTTTAAAATATCCAAGGACTAATTTTGCAATTTTTCAAAGCTCAGGGACCTTTTCTGCCATTTGACCAAAGAATCATTCAAGGACCATTTTAACAACTTAGAATATTTCAGGACCTTGAATGACAAACTTCACATTTTTGAATTCCGTGGACTAGATTTGACAACTTTAAAACTTGGGGACTAAACCCGCCAATTTTGCAAACTTGAATAATTTTTCATCTCGATTTTGATCTTTTGCATTTAAAACACATAAAACACTGATTTGTGATATATTCATCATTTGATGCATTTTGAGTGTTTTCGATGATTTTGCGCTTCAGATAAGATAAAAATGATGAGTATTTAGACACTCATCAGTGTTCTTCATTTTTATCAAGATTTTCTCAATTATTTTGACCAACACCTACCATGCTTTCTGCATTCCATAATAATGCGCGACACGATTCACATTCAATATCCGGATCTCCAAGGTCAATGTAATATGTGAATCTATAATACTATAATCTTGAGCCCCTTAATTTAATGTGCAAGAGTGAATGTGCACAACAATTTGTACGGTACAATCCGTGTAAAGCCATATGATTTAATACCAAGTAGTGAAATATGTAATCCTCAATGAAAACTGAAATATGTAAACCTCAATGAAGTCGTCATTAATCGGAGGCATACGAAGAGACATGAAGTTACATTGTGATCATTACTTGGAGGTATACAAAGAAACAATGCATTTAGTTGTTGCAACACTTCATATTCATCTTAAGGAGCCTATAAATAACACATCCATTTCTTAAACTTTCCAAACCATGGAGAAGAAAAATACTATTCGAAAAGATGCGTGAAACTAATGGAAGTACAATTTCTTATAACAGCATACGAAATGTTAAGAAGAAGAGCAACGAGAATGGACAAATGGAAAATGCTTCAGCAAGTCGTAGCAGTTATCAAGGTAAATACATTACATAAATCATTTTAGTTAAATATAATTATCTAACTTTATTATCCAATTTGTATGTTTATTTCGGTTATCATAGCAATTCGTTTCTTTTATCATTTACTAGCTTAGAGACCCGTTGACACCGGGTTAGTTTTTAAAGAAATAGATAAATGAGATGATAATAAAAGTAATAACATAAATTTGTTAAATTTAAAATATGTGCGAGTCACAATAGATAAGTAAAGTCAATAATAGATGCTATGGGGTCATCAGCAGTATTTATTATAATATCTTCCGGCACATCTATAGAAACCTCTCCTTCGTTTGGTCCTCCAAGCTTGTCGTCTCCCACATTCAATATCCATTCTGCAAATTCTCTTATCTCGCTAACATCTTCCGGTCGTGAACCAACAGTAAGCCTCATGTTAGCGGTTAGCTTAAGAACTTTGCAGTAATCCCATAGGTATGATTGTTTCAAAGAAGCACCAACAATGTCTTGGTGTGATCCTTTCGGAATGACATGAAGAACCCGCCTAAAATCACCGCCAAACACCATCGCCATGTTACCAAAAGGTCGATCACACGCCATACCGGCTCCTACGAAGTATGTCTCTCAAAGACCGATCTAAAGCCTCAAACAAAGCTTATTTGTCATAGGCGCTCGTCCCAAATAATAAGCTTGCACTATTTTAGCATTGCCCCAGATTGCTTTTAGCACTTATTGAGCAAGTGGAGGTCTCATCAACGTTTATTGAATATGAAACCGGAGTGAGCAGTTCGCCCTCCCGACATTAACAAAGATGCAATACCGCTTGATGCAACGCTCAAAACTATATCACCTTTTCTTCTAACGCCGCCGCAAGTGTTTTCCATAAAATGTTTTACCGGTACCTCCGTAATCGTAAACAAAATAGATACCCCTATTCCACTATCAACGGATTTCACGATGGTGTCATATACACCCTTCGCTCCGTTGTCAATAAGGCGCATAAACGCGTTGATATTGATTCCATCTCGACCGTGTTATAACCGGCCATCATATATAAGTCGGTTTCAAATTAATTGATGTATCCGTCATCGGGTAAGGCATCTCGGCCATAGCCTCAAACTACTTCCTCTCGCCGCATAAGTTCTTCAATGTAGTACAAAGCGATATTTTTTTCCTCATCACTAACTATCAAATCTGCATATAAAATATGACATGTTAATAGTTAATTCCTTATAAAGTTACAAAAACACAAGGATGTGAAATAACTGTTTTATAAGAAAACATGTTGGTAGTTAAAAGACAATAACAACACTTATGGATATAAGTGGATTATTTAATGATTTAGAAGGTAATGATGTTAACATTTTTTGTCATTGTAGCTTAAAGACCCGCTGATTCGCAGAATTTTTAAAGAAATATGAAAATGAGATAATAAGAAAACAACGAACGTAAACATGTTTCATTAATATATGAAAAAAATAATGAGATAAAACGTGAATTATTCGACAATTAATTGAGTTTGTCACAATTAAAATAATAAACGTCCATGCGTTGTCGTCTCCAAATTTGATGGTTTTGAATAGAAAATGACGTATGTGAGCGCTAATAAATATAATAGCCAATCTCCATTAAGTGTACACCCAATAGTCCATAGAAACCCTTTAAACAACCACATATAGTTGTACGTGTGTCAATACAGGATTTTGTAAAGCTAAACAAAAGTTCTGCTTTATAGTATAAAAAAGAAGGTTAACAAAATAAAGAAGTTTGTGATTATTTTATGAATCAACATAGAATCATGTTTCACATCAATAAAAAATAGTTGATGCCTATTATGTTGTCCCAAGTTTCATACTAAAAATTATGTCCATGTATAAAATCAATCTTATAAAAATAAGGATTGTGACCATAAACATAATCCTTTACAAAAATCATAAATGATTACAAATTTGATCCTTTTAGTAAGTCAACTTTCATGAGCTAATCCTTGGTTGTATCGCCTCATGAGCTAATCCTTACTAATATCTAGGATAGTGAATCTTCATTTGGTCCTCACAAATAACAAAGAACAGAAGTCGAAAAACAAAGTCTCAGTAACCAACTTAAAATAAAAAGTTTCCACATAAAACTACCTTTAAAATATAGTAACTGAGCTCCTTTTGTAATATGTAGCTCACAGACACTGGTATTTATTAGAAAACATCACCTAACCAACCATGTATTCCCGTATATGAGCTTTCATAATAACTAAATCACTGTCGCACAACATTTCAAAAACATAAAAACTATGTACACCTAAAATAAGTTTACCCAAACACCCGTTCACTACATTCCTAAAAAATCCTTATAAGTTTATGCATTCATTAAACTGATGGAATTGTGAATTTACCAATTGAGTATCTTATTTTCATGTAAAACGCCTCTTCACTATTGGCATTACAAAATAGATTATATGACATTACATTTAAGTTACCAAGGACCTATTGACACAATTTAAAACTTGATAAAATTAGAATAGCAACCACAACAATCCGAAACACAAATCTCAATTTCCCTACGTCGTCCAAATGCAAAATTACTAAACTTGCTAAAATGTCACTCATATAATATTAACAAAGCCTAACTCAATCAAGTAAACTTTAAAAATAAAGGGGTTAAACGTAATACTATATATCAACTTTTATTTGCAAAGAAACATTATACATAAAATGCCCAAAACTAAAACACGACAAATTAGAATAAACACTTCAATAGCAAAAGGCAATTTCAACCAAGTTGACCCACCCATTTGCCGTCAATTTATGAATAGAAAATATAAAAACAAATATCAAGCTCTAATACTTGTATGCTAAATTAGTTACTGAGTAGCTTTTCGATGGAGATATACAATGGATGTGGGATGTTTCTGGTATCTTGTATTCCAAGAACAAAATAGAAACAATTATTCTTCAATAATTAGTGCATGAACAAAAGTTATCCATTTGACCCGTTTATCAACTTTTCCATTTGTTACGCCTAACAATGAGATACGCCTATCAACTTTTCCATTTTCCATTTTGCAACCGTCTCATCTACAAATTCAATAGAATACTAAACACCGCCTATGAGATACGTGGTCATTTAACTTTGAAAGAGGTGCCAATTTGATAACATGCACTTAGTGTATGATAACATAAATGTTTACATAAGCCACTACAGTCATGTAGTTATAAAAAGTAGCGACTTATGCTTAGATAAAAGGGATACAAAGGCCATTACATTTAAATATCAAAGATTTTAATAATGGGAGTACCCATGATATGGTCATCAAAAGACACACACGTATTTTAATGTATTTGATTTTCTGATGTTAAGATATTAAGATCAAGATCTCATAAGGCCATTCCTAATACATTATGATAAACTCTAAAGCAAAGGCTCACCACGCACAAACCCATTGGCCATGCTACTATGCTTACACAATAAGTTTCAAAACTAAAGAAGGACAATAACAATAAGAACACATAAATAAAGAACCTAGTAGAAGCGGTGGTTCGTTTGCATACAACATACATGATGATACGGGTTTACCTCCAAGGCATATTGGCCATAGCTTGTGGATTGCTATTGTTGTCGTGATCAATAGGACTGTTGAGCCCTCCTCCAGAAGACTCACTACCACTTTTTCTTCGTTATTACCTGCAATTTTTTTTGGTTTTGACTTGAAGGAACAAAGCTACCAACAAACACCTGAACATAACCAAAAAAGTAGTAAGGTATCTTGGTTAAAGTAACTAAATAAAAATGTTCGAACACAGTTATATAGAGCGACCAAATATATTGTATAACCGGTAAAAATGGGTACAGTGCGTGTCAAAACAGGCCAGGTTGGGCCGACCAGCAAACGTATTTAGTTTACTTTATAATGGACATGCTCTTTGATGTCGTAAAAGGGTGTTTGGACATGTTCTTTCTTTGTCATAATGGACATGTTCTTTGATGTCGTAAAGGGTGTTTGGACATGCACCCAATCTCAATATAACCCGTCAACGGGTCTCTAAGATTTGATTTTGATTGGCGCTTTTAAAGCGATTATGCTTTTTCAAAGCGCATTAACCCAATGTGAAATGTGTTTTCCTCTAACATATTAATCACTAAAGATGCGCTCGCAAAAACTGGATATTTCCACCTATTAACACCACAATTAATAATTTTAAAGACGCATATGATACTTTTACGCGTTATTTGCTTCTGTGTTATGGAAGCGGAAATACACGATTGGGGCACACCAATGGGTATTTGTATTGCTTCAAGCTGACATCTACCTAAAAGACATGTGGAATCACATCGATTGAAGTAATAGTATTAAAAAACATTACCTAACTGATTTTAAATAAAAATTAGAAATGGTAGCTTAATTATGTATTAGTTACTTAAAAGATGAGCATCAACTTGTCTAAGCATCTTTATATTAAAATATTCTTCCATATGTTCTTTCAAATGCGTGGGATAATTTTGTAACTCACCAATACGATTAGTCTCGGCATGAGCTCTCACCACACCCTCAAACACCACGACAACATCTCTCAGCACACCATAGAACGTCTTGCCAGCTCCCATATGCATGTAAGCTTGTCCAAACAACCTTCTTTAAGCCCCCAAACCCACCCGTTTCAGCTCCCTTTTTAGCACTCAAACGCACTGATTTCAGCCCCCATTTCAACACTCAAACCCACCCATTTCAGCCCCTAAACACACCTGTTTCAGCCCCATTTCAGCCCCCAAACCCACCTGTTTCAGCACCCTTTTTAGCACTCCAACGCACTGATTTCAGCCCCCAGTTCAACACTCAAACCCACCCATTTCAGCACCCGATTTAGCCCCTAAACACACCTGTTTCAACCCCATTTCAACAGTCAAAATGGTTTTTGAACATGTAGATTTGAATAATGAGTTTCATGTTAAGAAACCTCTTATATAATATACTTCTGAGATTTTTATGAGTGAGAATAACACATTGCTCATCAAGTTAGCCACAATTAAATTCTTCATTATAATGTCAAAACATCATAATTATGTCAAAACATCTTAAGTCTTACCAAAGCTAATTCTCCATTGATTCTCTAGTACGGTATCATTGCAAAAATTTCAATAGCATGCTTCTCCATCTTTTCTTTAATCTTAGGGCCTTTGTTTTCCAAAAGTGCATGCAAATCATCATTGACTTGAAAGATTAGGAATTCAAAAAAATAATGGTGATTATATCAAGTACAAAATTAGATTAAAACAAACAAATCAGTAAAATATCTCTCAAAAAGCTCAGAAACATAAAAATTAATGGATCTATGGATAAAACATCCGTGTTAATCAAAACCATCATTAAGACTTGAGCAATAACTAATAATTTTATCCTTTACCCGTGAATTCCAGACATTGCTTCCCATGTGGCTTTATCATATTGAGCATGTCCAAACCCTTTCTTTTCCTCTGAACATCCTTAGAAGTAGCTTTCTCTACATAATAAATTGAAACAAAATATAAGTAACATTATTTTCTGAAAAATAAGAAACTTACAAATTGTATCGCAGTTTTATGTACAGATCTATACCGAAAATAGATAATCCCCATCCTTTCGGCGAACAACCAACTCATATGCAGCAAGCGCCTCCAACTCATATGCAGCAAATGCCTACAACCTACAGAGATGCAATTGCGTGAAACAAACTGGTGCTATAAAAATAAAACTAAAACCAATTTTTCTCGAGCATAATTATTGCTAAAAATAGTACATTAGTTTCATAAACATACGTAAAAGCAAAAAAACTATATATCCGGTACAAAAAAAGATTAAAACAAACAAATGCAGAGAACACATGAATGTGATTACCCCCAATTAATTTGCAAAAAAACTAATGCATACAATTAATTTTCCCCCATTTTTTTACGGATTTGTCACAACACAACTGAATTGAACTTAATCAAAAGACAAATAAATAGGTACATACCAATGCTCAATGTTGACAGAACACAATTGATGGCACAACGATGTAATCCAAATCGATGATGAATTGGTATGGCGTAGATATCATCTGCATAAGCCATTAAAATGAGCTTATAAAGCTTGTCAGTTTTCCAATAAGCTAATAAGCCTATCAAATTAGCTAAAAAACAAATAAGAGTTACTTACACTTAGCCGGATTATCAGGCTTCTTTGAGTACCTCACCTACAAATATTATAAAATGATTAGTTTTTGTTAATAAAAAAAGTGAGCGCATGATATCATAATCCAAATAGATTATTTACCTTTTTATGAAGCTCGAAAATAGATTCATGCATGAGTTGGTTCCCGCAAAAATCAACCTATAACGACTAAGCTATAGTTTTTATGTACATACCATAAAGGTTGAAATATATGATCTACTTACCTTATGTGTTCTTATTCTCTTAAGAGTTGTATCTAGTTGTTGCTCCACATTATGTAACTGTACTAAATTATTACCTCTACTACATATATGTGCATCATGCCCCCAAATGGTGTTTCACAAGTAAGAGAAATTAGAAAGTTGAATAGATGTTTACCGGTGAGAATAATTGGCCAACTTTGTTTAGCCCGCTTCACCACATTCTATACGTTGTTTACATAGTTCAAGCTTCGAACCCTACACAAATATTTAACCATTAGTCTAAGTTTTGTACGTTGTGCATAGCGTTAAACAAACATACTGTAATACAGATAATTGCAGATATATTTTTATTTTACCAGGAAAATAGTTGATGTCAATAACGTAGAACCCATATCTGGTTCCATGCCCACGAATCATATCCAAGTTGAACAAATAAAGACCCTACATCAAGCATCGAATCTCTCTAGCAAGTCGCTCCATGCCCACGAATCATATCCAGAAAAAACTACATATAGTCATAAACTAATGTGTTGGCCAAAGCAACAAAATTAATCTTGATGCATTCGGAAGAGACATGAGGATTACCAACAAGATCGAATCTCTAGCAAGTCGCTCGAGTAAAGCTCGTGGAGGAAGCTTTACAAAAACAATATACAATAAATTAGATCCATATACAACATATAATTTATGATTTCCTAATAGTATAGATGGCAAGTTTGACCCATCTATATTCAAACTCATACCAAAGAACTACCCATTTTGACCCAAACCCATTACCAAACCCACCTGAACTGCTCATTTTGCTACCTCTACGGCGACATTTATACAAACTCCAGTTTAGGGATTTAATGTAAATTACTCGTATACAGCTAAAGTATTTTAGTTGATGTTTACGGATTAATGTGACCCAAAGAAGAAATATGAGTGAATCAGTTTAGGGATTTAATGTCCTAATACCGATCTATACATTAACCATCAAACTACAACATTTTGGCATTACCCGAAATTAGAACTCATCTAACTTAAGAAATATTAAAACACCTAACTAAACCTATTAATAATAATATGTTTATCCTTAATCAAATAAAAAATTTACATAAATAACCAAATAACTTGTTGAAAACCATAACCAAATGACCTCACTTGTGAAACACCATTAGGAGGCACAATTAGAAGATGCACAAGTTCTAGCGTCCGGTAAGAGCAAATAAGATGCACCATTTGAGGCACAATGTCAATGCAACTTTCACACCATCAACTACCTCAAAGTGTAAGCCAACCTCTCAAACATCTTCATATCGCAATAAACGTTTGTACAATTAGTTATAAAATACATGGCACATTATAATGATATTAAACTCATCACCGAAATAAACATTTGTAGGATTAATTCCCAAAGTTATTGTACTATTAGCAAAGAACATTCTTCTTTATTCCTACAGAACAAAATAGTTGAATGAGTCGAGATGTCCTTCACCAAACCTCGCACCTGTTACACCAACATAGGCAAATTTTAATCCTTCAGACTGCTCTCTTTCAAAAACTATGGTTTGTTTATTGATGCAAACAAAGTACTTTTTAACAAAAACTTAATTATTTAAAATTACAACCAACATTACTTTGTGTTGTTGATTATATCATATATTTGAATCGAAACAACTATCTTGAGAAACTATCCTAAATTTAAACATAATCAATTGAAGTATATCGATATTTGAATCAAACAAAATAATTGTAATTTGCAACTAATAATTGAAACCCTAAATTTATAATTAAATCGGTACTTACCAATTTTTCCATTTTGACAAAGATATAAATGATGAACTCGATGATGTAACCGAAAGTTTTCTTCATTGTCGTTGAATCGAATGGCATAGAAGATTATGGAAAGGGTTAATGCTAATGGTTGAAATAGGTGAACCGAAACTGCAAATTCAAAACTGAATAAGGGAGCGTGTAGAGGAAGATAGGTATACCGTGTTTTGATATATGGATTGTTTTGAATGTGTTGACTAATTGTAAATGACTAATTAGGAGTTTCAATACATTCATTTTTAAAAAAGTCATGCATAAAAGTATTGTACATAGAAGCTAAATAAGGAAGTGCATTAAACCAATTTTTAATGCTGGTAGCTTAGTATGCTTGTACAAAAGCTTATTTTATTATATATAATAGATTGTAATATTAACCCATCGAATTATTGCTTACATTTTGTTGTTTCTATACTTTTATGCAGATCATCTTCATTTTTGTGTTCACCAAGTTTCAAAGTTCAACATGTAATTCAACCCTGTGTTGTTAACGTTAAGGTAATTTTCTTATGTTTATATAATGTGTATTGATTATTTATTATGATTTATATGCGATTGTGAAATTTTTGTTTTTTAGATGAATTGTAATGAGAAGTCGTTGATGAATGTTGCTGGTGTTAGAAGGAGTTGTTTAGTTAAGGTATGTTTATTTAATACTTTTGTTAAATAAACTACTTTATTAAAATATTTAATAAACTACTTTAAATACAAAACTTATGATAACATGAATTGCAATACCTTACATGTAACTACTTGCATACAATATTACGTAAAAAACACGTATATATTTAACCTAAGTTATACATTTTTGTATATTTTATCCTCACCATCATCATAACAACTCAGAAATTTACTCAAACATTATACAATCAACAATTAAATGCAATTAGACACAATCGGTGCATCGCAAAAAAGAAAACAAAAAAAAAGAGCCAAAAACAAACCAAAAAAAAAACAAAAAAAAAAAAACAAAACAAAAAACCAATTTTGAGAATACATCATCTACACGGGCCTATTGCACAAACCATAAACGCATAAAATCGTGCAATTTATAAGAGACAAAAGCATAAAAAAAGTGACAAATAAATATGGAAAATAACGAATATATACATAATTCATATTAAAATATTAAATAAACTACTTTAAATACAAAACTTATGATAACATCAATTGCAATACTTTACATGTAACTACTTGCATACAATATTACGTAAAAAACATGTATAAAAAACATGGTAATAACTTATAGATTATCTTTATATTTATATACTAACATTTCCACTATGTGTTAAATGAAACTTTAAATAAAATTAATCTAATTTAAATACACCAAGTATATCATTTGCCATGAAATAAATATATATTTCTTTGACATATCATCATTCCAAAAACAAACAAAACATTCAAATTATTAAAACCAACAAAAGTACCTAAACTCAAACAACTACTTAAACTCATTCATCTTAATAGCATTAGCTTCTTCCTCACGGGCACCCACTTTCGCTTCATCTAGCAAATAGCTTAACTCTGCAAGCAATAACCGATGCCTATCTTGGGTTTTTCTTAAAGCTTCAAGTGACTCCAAAGCAACTCCATTAGCACCATAAGCTTCCATGTGTTGCCATAATTGTATGGTTCTTCGCTATTACCCTCCTCAAATGTTGGCAACAACCGAATAACATTTTGGATAATGCATCATCTTCACCTGCCTGTTGCACAAACCACAAGCGCATGCAATTATGCAATTTTGAAGAACCTGCGACATTCGATAAATTACCTATCAACTCTAAATTTGCCATTGAAAATAAAATATACAAAAAGCCAATTTGTTCTATAACTCATTATGAAACAAGCACCAAATAAATAGGCTAAACATTATTTATGTAACCTACTAATATTAAAGTGTTACATATGAAAGGTCTTTTTTTAAATGTAACATATTAACATAAACCTCTTCACATATACTCTTATAAGGTTAATTGTCTATCTAAAATAATAGTAACTTAAATTAATGCGAGGGTACAAAAAAAAATATAGTCATCTTTACAGTTTAGGACATTGACCAAAATAAAAATTAGTCAACATTATTATGTACTCATCTACAGTAGAGATGAAGAAGCAACTTTGGCAAGAGTTTACCTCCGCCCTACGATAACAAATCTTATGATACCATCAATTTCAATATCTTATATGTAACTACTTCCATACAATATTACATAAAAAAAAATTATACATTCGATCCTTACCAATACAGTGCAACGCACGGGCTTATAATGCCTCGTATACAAAATAGCAGAGTATACTTGATCATTAATTACCATATTAAGAAATCTGAGTGTGTGTTTTAATTAAAATTGTATTGTTTTTACCGTTTGATATCCCAACAAATGAATCTCCTTGTGTGACATCTCCATCATTAAGACGTGTATGAATACCAGGGTGTTTGAATAAAGGTTTATGTCTAACCATTCTTGTTTTTCTTTAAGCCTTTCGACTTGCGTTTGCATGACCGTTCAAAATATTTGTTGCATTCAAGATCGCTTGTTGTTTCATTGTTGCTGTAAACAATTAAAAAAAAAGATGAAAATTAGAGAGTTACAAAAGAAAATTAAGTATTTGCTGATGTTCTTATTGGAATGAGCATTACATGGTTGGGTTGGGTTCTTTAATGGTCGGCCACTTTTCCGAGCAGGTTCAACGGAGTTCTCATTAGATGTCCCTACATATATTGGTTTTTATCTCTTACGATATACAAAAAAGGTTACCTTGTCTGATTTATGACTTAAAGTGAACGATACTAACCTGTTGGTGTCTTACTTTTTGGTGGTCTTCCTGTACGTCGCGGAAGTAGATCATTGTTTAGAGTTGCTAACAATCAAACACATTAAACTTTAATAATATATTTATTTTGATGATAATATTCTAAAGATAGGTATATAAAATTACCTTTGAACGCATCTACAATGTTTAATTTACCTGAAGATCCCCTGTTTGATGTGTTTTGACATGGTTGTTTGCCCGTCCGACGAATATTTGTCTCATTATAGTCACCTGTGTAAAATATAAACATATACGTACATAAAAAGTCATGGTTTCAAATTGTTTGATGAATTAACACTTATTTGCCTAATATAATTGGTTACCTATATCGTATGGGAACATGTGTTGTCTTCCTCTTGGTTTTGTTCCTTTTGGTTTATGTTTTATTGGTTGTGTACCTGCATGTGAAGGTAGTTGACCAGCTGAATATGATAAACAATCATGTGAACCCATGTTTTCATATGATGAATATCACATGTTTGCAGGTATACATGGATCCATTATTCTTCTTCAAACGTGTGTTTATATGATGGTATATATTTTTTTAAGTTTTGATATATATTTATTAGATTAGTGTTTATATTTTTGGATAAGAATATTTTCTTAAAATTCTTTTTAAAGGTTTATATACATATTAGTCATGCCCGCCCATAAAAGTGAGTGGAACAAATTAATTTACGTTTTTTATAAATAAGTTTGAACACAATATACTTATAAGACTATAAGTTGCAATATGACAGAAGCATAACAGAGATCTATATTACCTTTGAGAACGGGATGATGCCCTAGTCGTGTTCACCCCATTTGAATTGCTTGGATGGTTATCTTTTGTTAAAGGATTCCAAACATGTATGTTGTTCAAGTAAGCGTTCAACATAGTTTTGCAACTATCTCATATTTTTATACACTACAATGATCCCTGCCATAATCCCTTCATAATAGAGGATTTACTTGAATTTTTTTTCACTCGAGCTTTATATGATATCATAGAGGAAAAAGTAGCTACCTTTCCTCCACCAATACAATGACCCGTTCACGTTCAGGTAGGTCGAGTTGGATTATATTTTATCTGTAATAGGTCAACATGCTGAGCTTTAGTTAAAAATAAAATGGGTCACACGTAACTAAAGCATCAAAATCAAATATTATCAAAGTCTATTCTGAATAAATGCAACTACACATCAGACAATCTATGAACCGTATCAAGCATCAAGAATGTCAAATGATTAAACCCAAGGAAAACTACAAAACTGTTGATTTCCAAGAACTGTAGTTGAAAATGTGAAGGTAACCGTGTTTTTGCCCTTGGTAATTTACAGGAGTCAATCCAATGACCCATCAGCAATGATAGAACATCAAACAACATTAGTTCTGCTCACAAACATCCCAAATTTAATACAATCACAACAAACGTGTTTTAAAAATTGATATACTAATGAACTTATAGCTATTCTTTATAGTTTATTACATTTTTTGATCTTGCTAAAGCAGCAATAACAACTTTCCTCTTTGTAACATAATTCGATTGTAACATAGCGACAGTGAGCAATCTAACCAATTAAGCAAATGACGATAAAAACACCCCGAGCTTCAAGAGCCTTAGTTCGGGATGTTTGGGATAAGCATTGCAGCAACAACTTTAGCTTCTTTATAAAATACTCTGTATAAAGAAGCTAAAGTTAGAGGAGATGATATTAAGTAAAAAACATGATAATGTGTATGCTAATAAGTACTACCTCCATCCCAAAATTATAGTCCTCATTTGACTTTTTCGGTCTTTCTTTGTCAACTTTGACTTTAAATATTTTTGTTTATGTTATACAATAATTGATGAAAGTTATACCAAATGAAAATACAGTTAAAACCCAGTCAATTCATATATTTTGTATCAAATATTATATCACATAAACAATAATACTTAAGGTCAAAGTTGTGAAAGAAAGACCGAAAAAGTCAAATGAGGACTATAATTTTAGGACGGAGGGAGTAAGAAACTTACATCAAAAGCAGCCATTCTTGCTCTCAGACGTGCCCAGTCTAAGAAGCTCTTAGGGTACTTCCTAAACTTGAACAACTTCATTTAAGATTTGACCTGTTCAGGGTAAGGTTAAGTTTGGTCTTCAAAGTTTACTTTACTTCGTATATTTCACCTCTAATCTATGAAATCAGTAAGATATTTTGTTGTGTTTCTTTATACAACATTTTTTTATATTTTATTTTGTTAATACTTCTTAGTAAAAATCGGTCATAAAAACATACATATAACTCACATACACAAACTGAAGATGGGTCTGGCTAATCAAATTACATGGGGAAACTACAGCTTTGATACATACGATTTCTTATTTGTTTCTTATTCAATGTGCTTAGTTTCCTGAATTTTGAGCCCCTGGTGTGAAAGGGGCTGCAGTAGTATTCAATGCAAAATGCACAGACACATTATCCACACCAGAAGTACGACAAGTAAGCACTCATATATAGATGGTTTACGTCTAAGTATGCATCTTTCATGGAACGGGGTTGGTCAACTCATAAGAAAGTAGTAAAATTAAAAAAAAAAAAAACAACAACAAACATTTAAATAATTGTGTAGCATAAAAGTAAACATAAAAAAGGTTTGGATATTAATGAAAAAACAATAAAGACAAATGTTTTGAATTTAAAAGGAAATGTTGATACTATATGAAATAAAATACTTGAAAAACATAAATGTTGATAAATCTTTTTGGGGTTGATCAAAAGTCGTCTTCGCTATTGCTATCTTCAGTGCTTTCATAATCAGTTGTGTTGTCATTAATGAAACTTGATATATCATCAGTATCAAATACGGATCGCTGACTATATGCATCAGAATCTACTTCCCAAGTTTCTTCATCAATGTAATTCATATTAACATCTTTTCCGTGCAGTTTACCATGAATATCAACCATTTCATCCCACATGTCGTCTTCATTAATGTTTGGTTTATCTAACTCATCTCTATCATATTCCTCATCAACGACTGTGTATTTGGAATCACCTGTGTAAAGTTTATAAATATATGTATATATTTATAAGTTTAATTTACAAATATTTATAAACAACTAAAAATTTAAACTTTATAAATTTTTTTTTATGATTAAACTACCTGTTGGAGAGTCTTCGATGATATCGTCATCAGGGATGACATATCTTGGTTTGTATTCCTTTAAATCATAGAATGGTTCAGGTAGATCATTAATATTTACCCAAACCCCATCCTTAGGAATTGCATTATTCCTAAAATTCTCATCATCTGTATCTTTGTCAATGAGCATATATTTTTTTTGCGTCGATGTTGAAGAATGTTGTTTTCTTTTTGCACGTTTAAAAGTAATTGGTGCGTCTTCATCAGCAATCTAACATGGAAAATTAATATTATATTACTACATATAATAAAAGTTCAAATTTTCACATTTATATAACATGTATTAGTTTAAAATCTTACCAATATGTGTTTTTCTTCATTATCATTGAAAGCTTTTATGACTCCATTTTTGGTTTCGGTGTTCTCGTCATCCGATGAAGTTAGATCAATGATTTTTGGATTCCTTATAGGTCTCGATTTGTTTTCATCATCCGATGAAATAATGTCAATAGTATTTGCATTGCAAATTTTGTTGTTTTTAGTCAGCCTTCGACGTTTCCTTGTAAACTGATTAGGCTACAATTAATACAAAAAATTAAAATGTTTTGCATTATACAATTACGTTTTAAATATTTAGTTGTTGTGTAAGATTTTTTTTATAAATTAGAAACATATGTTATATATCGTACATGCTCATCATCGGAGATATCAATGATTTGTGTATCTTTATTCCTTACATCTTTTGTGGAACATGGAGTACTGTCATGTGTTGTTTTTGTCACTGCATGAACCATCACCGTGGTTAAGAATGATATCAATGTGGATATATAAAACAATAGTATGTTTAACTGAGCACCAAGGTTAAATTTGAAAGCTAACAAAACACCCAATAGAAACCCAACCACATAATAACACCCAATATTCACAAATGCAACTTTGATACTTAAAGGGTTAAACATAGTGGTTTAAAAAGTATACACATATACATGGTTGTTTAAATATGGTCACAGCGTTTTCTACATGCTTTGCTGTTGTAAAATTTATTAAAATAACGTGGTTATCATTAACAGATAAATTATACACTAACGGATTCAAAATTATTAATTACCAACATACCTTGAAATTCTAGATGAGTCCCTTTATTCAGATGTATGTTGGCTGTTAAGCAATCATCAACAAATACACAACAATAATATATCCAATTTTAAGATGAAACAAAGTTGTTTTTGTTTAAATAACAGAGTAACTAAAATTGAATAATATATATATATATATATATATATATATATATATATATATATATATATATATATATATATATATATATATATATATATATATATATATATATATATATATATATATATATATATATATATATTTATTTAACCCGAGTTCATTGTAGTCTTTTTCTTTTCCTCTTGCTTTTTCCTAGATTCGTTACTTTCCTTGGTTTTTGCATACGTATGTGAGTCTCTCTGTGGCTGCATGTTGCTGTTAAATTTTAGTCGAGTAAAAATTATGATAGAGTTCAATAAATAATGATGTATATATAGGGTAACATTAGGTTAAAGAATGATAAAATCTTTATGATAATAATTATATATATTTACCAAACTTGTCTTATCTTTTATTTAGGAAAGAATCACAAAGTTATACATACACATTTTTTTTACATGTAAATTCTAGATTGTTCTTTATTTTTTATAATATAGCACTAAACGTTTGGTGGAAAAATTATAGAAATTATAAAACAAAGTTATAATAAACGTTTTTTTTTGAGATGTTTGTTTAAGTTTGTTTACCATAAGCTTCAGTAGCTTATATTATGTCCACTGAGTTCCATGTTCTATGTTTCTATGAGACAATATACAACGATATAGAAAAAAATTCAGTAAACATGCCTATGTGTCCTCGCTATTGAAAAAAATTCAGTTCAGTCCTTATAAAGTCACAACTTTCCCAACTTGAGAATGCATCGGGCTTTCTAACAGCATTCGTGGAAACACTTGGAATGCTTCACACAACTCACACTCGTTTTAGGATTTTGAGATGATATGATCATTGGCATACTTGACACAAGGATTTGGCCTAAAAGTGGGAATTCTCACGACAAAGGGATATCTGAAGTACCTTTTTTCCGGCGAGGTGTTTGTGAAACTATTGGTTTTTTCAATAAGAAAATCATAGGTGCGCGATCATTTAGTCAAGCAATGAAGCAACAAAGATAAAATATTTCAATAACAAACGATTATGACTCCCCTAGAGATTATGAGAGACATAGTACGCATACATCTTTGACACCTTCTGGTACTCGTGTACACGCTGATTAACCGTGTAGTTGACATGTTTACCTATCCCAAGCACGCAACACCATATCTGAACATGTAGCTCGTTAATCAACTTATGGTTACAAACATGGTGTAATCCATCAATGTTCGTTGCGGTGAGGCACTATCATGACAATGAGATCAGCAAACTCTGATATAATGGTTTCTTGCAACGTTGTATATGTAGCATTGTCGAATGATGGAGTTGCTTCATCAAGAACCAAGATATTTCTTAGCCTCAACAATGCACGCCCCAATCTCAACAGCTGGTGTTGCACCATGCTCCAATTTCTGAGCCGACTTCGCAAACTAACTTAGAACTACTGTATGATGGATAAGAAATATGTGATTTTGGGTTACATATAACCTCCTCATATGCTCCAAAAAGCGCTACTAATCATATGATAAGTAGGTTATGTTCAATACTTAAAGATATTTGTGTTTAACAAAAAGACACTCGTGATATAAAATATAACTATGATAATAATTAAAAATAAACATTTATCAATAGAACAACGGTTCATTTAATAAATAAAAATTACCCAGTAACATAACATTTGAGTATATTAATTCCATATCTGCAAGGTTCGTAACTTCCTCGTGATGTCAGCTGGTCTATTTTGTAATAGCTCAAATGATAGGATCACGAGGAAGTTACGAACCTGATAATAGCTCCACAAATCCTATCATTTTATAGTTAAAACTTATGTATAATGACCTATCCTTCCAATCTGGACGCTAGCATACAATGTCAGCTGGTCTATTTTGGTTATACTCTTTTCCTTTTGACGTCACCACTTTTCCCAACGTCTATTGATCCTAATCCTCCATTGTTCCTTAAAGCATCATCAATATAAATAACGATGCCAAATTATGAATGAATAAATAATAGTACCCAATGATGAAATTACATGTGGGAATTTGATAATCCATGTAATGGTAGTAAAACATTTTCTTTACATGAAATTGGTCGCTTTAACCTGATCCATTTTTAGATGTACAGAAGTACTAAATATGCGCTGATCCACCCAGAACATGTTTTGACCTGTTACTTTACCTGACCAATCCGTTCATTTTGGTCTTCTTCAGGGAATACAACGTAGTTTAAAAACTTCATGTCAGTTACGAAATTTCTTCAAAGCTAAGACTACCAACGACCTAAATTTTAGTAAAGTGTATAAAAGAATAGTTTGTCAAAGTAAATGGATAATTTTTTTATGCATTCTTATTAAAGCGATAACGATTTTCATCTTCTAATCCTGACTGCTTAAAGATATTTATGTTAAAAAATAGTAAAGAATCAAGGATATAAAATATAATTATGCAAACAATTAATAAAAAACATTTATCCATAGAAGAATCGTTCATATGCAAAATAAAAAGTATCCAATAACATAAGATCTGAGTATATCAATTGATAATGAAAAACCTAAAAGTTTAAAACTTATTGTTTATGAAAAATAAAGCATTAAAATATGAAGATGGTGAAGTGTTGATTTATCTTAAACATCCTTTGAGATATTCATTGATGTCATCTTCTTATTTTGTTGTGCATGATGGTCATCAATTGTTTCATGTGCTGATTCGTCTACTATTTCCCGAAGTCTTTTTTTCCCAATTCCCCCACTAACATTACTTGTTAAGGAATCCACATTATTCATTCTTGTGTTCCTGATGTCGATATCGGTTTCACCCTCAGTATCCTGTAATGATTTATAAACAAATAAATTACTTAGAATTTGATAAAAAAAGTTATGTTTTGTTTAAGTATATATGAATATATAATGTAAATACCTCATTAACAAATTCAGCTTGGATTTGAACCGTTATCGCCATCTTTCGGAATGTTTAACATATGAAATAGAATAAGTATTATTAAAAATAGGCGCGTGTTACACACAACAATAATGTAGTATATGATACCTGTTCCACATTGTTTGAAGCTTGTATATTCATATTCTCAACATCTTCTAACTCATCTTCTCTATCAACTAACTCATCTTCATCATTCTCATAATCATGGTCATTGCCTTCTAAATCATTGTTAGTATTATGTGAATCATCTTTGGCATGTTCAAACTTATCTCCACCATTTTCAAACTCACCTTTGCCAGTTGCTAAATCATCATCCCTATTTTCGAGACTCATCTCCACCATTTTCAAAATCATCTTCATTATTTTCATGCTCATGTCCATAATTCTCATAATAATCATCATTATTTTCAAAGTCTTCTTCATTATCCTATTTTGGTTTGTAAAAACAATTTTTTATAAAACGGCATAAACAAATAAAATTTTATGTTTTTAATTTCATGATTATGATTATTTTAATAATAAATAATAAATACCTCTTCATTTAGGAAGCCATCTTTGAAGTGGTTGATTGTGTCAACATCATCAGTGACTTTCTCAGTTCGGTATATATGGCTATTATTGTTGTGGTTAAATTTCGTGTATTTAATCTTGAATAGATATTGTTTTCCAATAATCTCATTAAGCTCATATGGGAAGTATTCATCTGTATGGATGCCATGTTCTTGCATGATCTCCCATGAAATCACCTTTGTCATCTTATGCACATTGTTGTCAAAAATTACGATTTGTGCTGTTCCACTTTCGCCTACAATGCGCACAATGATTTTGAACCTTTACATAAAAAAACAAAATGATTTTAGTTTGGTCTATTGAAAGTTTAGATGTACAAATGTTGTAACTAATTATATAAAAATGTATTTGATACCTACATGAAACAACATATGTTTCCCCATGTCTTTTGCAAAACCACAATTGATTTTTGTTTCTAGAATTCATTCCACCTTTTGCTGCTATTGGTGTCACTTTTGTGTTGCATTCTTTGCAACCTGTATAAACCCATCCATTTTGATAATTGATGCTATGCACAGTTGCATAAACAACACAACATGTTTTCTGCATTTTGTACATTTATTTTAGATATTCATGTTATAGTTGTATATTATTTTGAATCAATATGTATACAAAATGCTCAAACCTAATTGCAATCTTACCGGTTCAATAGTACGAATCATTCCTACCAATCTCTTTACACACCCTTGCATAAATTCTGATGGTGTTACTACATGCATGTCTTGTGAATGCACTTGAATCTTGAATTCGTTGGCATCATATCCCTCTTGAGATTCATAGCTGTTTCATATAAAAATTATTTTTTGTTGGTATTTTATGATATTAATTATATATTAAAACTCATATTTGGTAATGTAAAATAAATTACCTTTCTCGAAAAGACAATAATTGAGGTATTTTCCTGTTAATGTATATCTTGCTCCCAAATAACGCATTATGCACGGATGGTTTATCTGTCAATTGTTATTTTTTATATCATCATAAGTGAAAGCATAAATTATACTTTAATGTATTATAAAATTAAAAAAGCATGTTCGTAAACTTACTATCCCAATATTTAATCTTTCCTAGCATAAAAAGGATGTCTAAATGACCAATATCTTCAAGCTCGTTGGCGATTCATTCCATATAAGTGCCCAATTGTCCCAAAAGTGCAATCAAGTGTATAAGATCCGCAAAATATGATATGAATTCGTGGTTATATATACATATTTTGCTAAATAAATATTTATAACAATGAATAAAATTTTTCTTACTCAGATCTTCAATGACAACCTGTTCACGGATTTTAGGACCACTATGGCTATTTACGGACACGATATTACCAATGACTACAACTGCTCCAATCACATCTTTCCAAGAATATGTGTATTAGTATTTAATTTTTTAAAAAAAAAGAAAAATAAAACAATTTAGCATTATATGTAAGCATAAAATGCATACCAACACAATCATGTTCATGGTACTCATTGTTTGGGTCCAATATACGTGTGAATGGTTCATTTATGAATCCAACAAAGTTGTCATCAATTTGGTCAATTCTTGTGACATTTGTTCCTTTAAAAAAGAATATTTTCCACCTGTTTGGTAACAAAGGCAATCTTCCACCATTTTCTGCCACACCAAAGTTAGAGATCATATAGCATTGCCCCTGTTGAAGTAGAGGTTCGAATTTAAACATGAACTCCTTTTTGATGTAAATTTGAATTCTCTCGTCCTGTAAATGTTATTCAAACAATTAGAAGTTATATATATATATTTTAAAAAATAATATTTATAAGTATACAAATGAATATACATATATATACCTCTACGTCTTGAAAAAAACAATCCAGACTGTATGGGTCATGTTCTTCCTTAAGTTTATGTGAATGCCAAATGAAGATACATCTTCCTTTAATTGTCATGTTATTGATCATAGGGTTGACATCTTTAATATGAGTCATCCTTAGTTCATTCATCTTTTGTGCTGAATTATTAAAAACATATTTAAAATTACAAATCCATTCAAAATTCAACAAATAGTGAAAACAAATAAACAATCAACCTTGTGGAAATTACCAACGGATGAACTTTCGTTCCATATCCTTTTTTAACTGTGGTTTGATGCTCAGAAATTAAATTTAGGAAATTAATAATAACAACAATGTATATTCAAGAATAAATAAACAATCAAACTGTTGAACCACTCTCAAATGACGGAGAATGAATTCCAAACGGTTTTTTGGTACTGATTTTCCACCTACAAATAAACATGTATAAGTATTAAGAATATGTTTTGATTTATATAAATTAAAATGCATTAACAATATATTAAGAATTAACCTTGTGAATCATTACAAAAGGAGGAACTGTTTAATTCAAAGCCTTTATTTGGTTGTGAATTCACTCCGGTAAATCAATGGTTAATCATTATTTAAACATGGAATATAATATGTAGTATAACATACATATAAATATAATTGTGTTTATTAATTTAGAAAACATAAATTACCGTTAAACTTCTTTTAGACCGAGTCGTATGCAATCCTCGTCTCATTTTCTTGATAACCAAAACTTGGGGTACCTATTGCGTAACCTTTATATTGTTGATGTTTTCCTACTTTAAAAAATATATATATGTATATATATATATATATATATATATATATATATATATATATATATATATAAACTCAATTTTAACATTTTGAAAACTTAATTTATTGAATAAAAGTAACAAAGAAACATAAAAAACAATTTGGAGTAGATTCGATAATTACAATACATTGTACCTTTTGCTATACTTCCTGATGGCAAATAAAATGCGCTTCTCGGTTCTTTTTGCTGATATTTAATGTAAGATAGCCTTTCAGAATCAGTTATATTGCGTCCCCTTGAAGATGCAAACTTGGGTATTTAAGAGTTATCATGAGATAGATTCCCATCAAAAGATGATGGTTGCTTGCCAAAGTTATTGGTTGCATATCCTTTTCCTAACAACAATTAATCAACTCATAATGAAAGTATTCACTATATGGAGAAAAAAATACACAAAAACTAAAGATATTGTACCTTTGTTTGCCCTTCTTAAATTTAAACCATGAGAACCATAGTTTCGACTTGGTGTGTCACTTTCAAAAATAGACATATCGATAGAAGTATCTTTGTTTGTTGGTTCAAACCCAAGGATTTGTACCTTTGTTTGCCCTTCTTGAATTTAAAGCATGAGATCCATTGTTTCTTCCCGTGTGTCACTTTCAAAGATGGACATGTCGATGAAGTGTCTTTGTTTATTGATTGTGAAATCTGTGTAAAGAAAAACATGTTTCTTTCAAGGTTGAATGAAAAATTAATGTATTTTAACACGTGCATCTTTATTATTAAAATACCTGATGGATCCAATATTGTCTCATTGATATCATCATGGTTTGTTTCTGTAAGTAAATCAACATACATATCTTATGCACTATAAACTAAAACATTATAAAACCACAACCATAACTTATTTATATACATATAACATACTAACAATACATAAGTACCTGGTCGATCCACTATAATCACATCATTCTCAACATTGTTTGGTTCTGTAAAGTTATCACAAATAACATGGTATGCGTTAAGTTAAAATTATATACACAAATGTATTATTATTTCTTAATGACCAACATACCTTTTGAATTCATTTGAGTACCTTTCCTCAGTTGTTGTTTTCCTGCTAACAAATCATCAACACATACACAATGAGAATTATTTATAAAAAATTAAGAATGGGATTCGAACCCAACAATAACATCACAGGTTGTGGGTCGAATGAAACAACAATATATAAGGTCTATCAGTTTGTGAACTTATGGGTTTCGATCAGATTAAGGGTCGGTATTTAAAGAAAGCATGTGAGGGTCAGGCACAAAAAAATCTACTGCAAACTTTTACACACGCATGGGTAAGTCACCAACTACACAATTCTTATCACCATTACATGAACAGAAAAAGAAGTCGATTATAGCCAAAATAATAAAAACAAAAAAAAGACGAACATCACAGGTTGTGGGTCGAATGAAACAACAATATATAGGAATAAACCCACATTAACAACCTAATATACCTAGATATGCGTCATATAAATTAACTAATATTACTACCATATAAATTAACTGATATTACTACCATGCTAAGATATAATATTCTAAAACTAATATAAACAATAATCTGTATACTCATAACAATATGGTAAACTTTAAATTGCATCTTATAATCAAAAAAATTATACAACAATCCATAATTAATTCTTAATATCCAACATACCTCTTAGATTCTGTCGAAAACCTTTCTTTTCTGGTTGCTTCCCTGCTAACAAATAATCAAAACATACACAATAGTAATATGTTAGATTTAAAGATGAATCTAACAAATTTATAAGATTTAAAGATCAAACAAACAAAAAATTTATATATATTGATTCACTTAACCTGAATTCATTATAATTTTTATTTTCCTCTTGTTCCTTCTTGGATGAATTAGTTTCATTCGCTTTTAAAAGCCTCTGTGAAGATCTTTGCGCCTGCATTTTTTTTACACTGTTATTCGACTTATGCGACTATGAGGTTGCACAATAAATAATGTTGTATATATACTGTAATATTATGTAAAACCTAAAGCAAAATCGTTAAGATAACAATAAATAACTACCAAACTTATCTTTATCTTTTTTAGGAAAAACACAAACTTACGTTTTAATTTTGGAAAATATTTACGACACGTTTTCTTATTTTGTATGTTACACGTTATCTTTAGAACCTTTAGGAACGTTTTTTTAACACGTTTTTAACTTTTGGAAAATATTTACATATACGTTTTTTTATTTTGTATGTTACACATTATCTATATTTATCATTTTTTTTGCATTTATTAAGTTTGTCTTGCAAAATATAAAACAAAAATTGAATTGCTCTAGTGGTAGAGATGTTGGTTAAGTTTGGAGAGTGACCAAGGTTGGAACCATACTAACTACATTTTTAAATTACAATTTTTAAACATTTAATCTTTGCTAATAAAACATAAATAATTTCGGTAAAAATAAAAAAATAGCCTAACATTCGAAATTAATTAAATGTCTTTAAATAAAATAAATTTTAAAAATGCTTACATGACAACAATGTGATGACATGGCTGATAATGAATTACGTGGCATTATCTACTTGTAACACCTCCTGTTATATATAATATAGAGATATATAGGATAAAGATAAAATAAAAAGACAAATATCCTTAAAAAGATAAAAATATTGTTTTTTTGAAAAAAGTTCTCGAAAAATTCCCAAAAAATTTCACAAGATCGGGTATGATGGTGCATGAAAAAGTTGTGAAAAACGTTTTTCTAAAAGTTGATATTTTTTCTGGAAAACAAAATATGTAAAAATAAGTTTATGATTAAATCGCTTTTTTACATCAAAATTGGTTTTGCACCCAACTTCTTTGACCTTTTCATCAAAATAACATTGCGATCTAACTAAAACAAGTTGAAAATTTTGTGCATCAAAATTTTTTTAAGATCAAAATTGCTTTTGTGCATTAAAAAACGATCAAAACTCAAAATTATAAAAATATTTTCACAAAGTTTTATGCACCAACATACCCGATCTTGTGGAATGTTTTTGAAATTTTTGACATTTAAAAAAAAACAAATTTTTTATTCTTTTACGGATATTTGTCTTTTTATTTTAACTTTACATATATATATATATATATATATATATATATATATATATATATATATATATATATATATATATATATATATTATTTTGTCAAAATAAAAACCCGCTTTCCGTATTTTTTAAAATAACTATCTTTAAACAGAATCATTACACGACAAAAAATACACCATCGCAACAATAGTTTTTTTTATCTCTCAGTAGACGGACACTTCGATCTACTTTCAATGATTTTTTTTCCAGTTTTGTTTTAAAGATTTGCGTATGAAAAAATTACATGTGATGTGTATGTTTTAAATCACGTGTGATTTCACAAGTAGTCTGTATGTTAGTAATCACATGTGTTTTCATAAATCACATGTGATTTCTCCGCACGTAAATTGTAACACTAAAAAAGGTCGAAAGTATATAAAATGCTCCTCTATAGAGATAATTTAATTATCGTCGTGATGGCATAATTTTTTCGCATAACGATTAACGGTTTGTGAGATATCTAATTTTAAAAGATTTTTTTTTTTTTTTTTTTTTTTTTTAATGGAGGGTCGTGATTTGGATCCCCGCATTTAAAACATTTGCGCTCATCCTTCACTTTCTTGTCGTCTTTGCTTTTCTGCAAACCTTTCTTGTCATCATAGGGTTGCTTGATATATCTTCCTTTTCTTCGAAAGAATTTATTGAAGTCTCGCACCGCCATTGCATACTCCTCGTCTTCACTCTCCGAGGACGAGGTTTCTTCATCACTAGAGACTTTCTTGGTTTTTAAAGCAAGAGATTTATGTTTCTTTTTCTTTTCCTTCGAGACCTCGGAGTCTTTAGCGAGTACGAGCTCATAGACTTTTATGTTACCTATAATCATTTGGGTCTAGGAATAATTTGGGTCTACATTTAACTTTTCTCATCTAGTCTCTAACATTTCTCGAGTTTTTTTTTTTTATTAAAAATAAAGAAACAAAAAGAAACAACCTGTATCAATTGTTACAGGGATAATCATTTATATAAATGATTAAGAAAGAAAAGAAACTCGAGAAATTTTAGAGTAAAAACAGTGTGAATTTTACAGAGTTCTCTAATTAAGAAAGAAGAAAAGAAAGAGAGTTCTTTTATCTTCCTTTAACACTCAAAAGTAAGATAAAATTTTTAGAGTAAAAACAGTTTAAACTTTCCTTCCACTTCTCTCCGCTTGTTTTCCTTTCTTCTCTAAAATAATTTGAGAACACAACATTATTTATGCTTCATTCCAATTTTATTTATTTATTTATTTATTATTATTATTTTCTCAGGAACGATAATGGATATGATTTGGAATGAGGGTGGAATGATAATGGGTATTAAAAAGTCAGATCATTACAATTGTTTATGTTTGTTTGATAAAATATGGTATGAAAAAGTGATAGATATTCGAATTTCAGAGTGGAAAAAGAGGCGTGAGAATGGATTTCATAGATATCAATTGATGCAGAATGAATCCACGACTATGATATACCCATTTCATTACTGCATCCACAAACAAAACAAAATGAACACATACTACGACTTTTGAAAGTGTAGCCTCATTCCCATTCGGTAAGATAGTGTAAGTCAAAACCCGTTAGTTGTAAAAGAGAAATAAGAAAAAATAGGGGGCATTAACATTTGACACATGTTAAGATTCGAACGTGTGTGCTAACGACCAGATAACTTAAATAAATAATTTCCTTTGGTTTGAACGGTCAAACAATATGAGTTCATCAAAAAAAAAAAAAAAAAAAAAGTCAAAATCTGGATGCAACTGAATTGTTCACATCATTTGGCACATGTTGTTCACTGGCCAGCGTCTTCTTCAAACAAAATCAACAACAAACGAAAGTCTTATAATATTATTATATTTCTCTCACTCCAATTAAACCAATAATAATAATTGTTGTCCTTCTTCAACTACATCTAAAAAATTATTATCTATATATTTCGTGATTTACAAGATAGTTGTTCACCTAATTATCACAATCCACTCCCTAACTTTCATTTAACTCTGTGTTGTGTGTGTGCAAAAAAAGAAAAAAAGAAAGAAAAAATGGAAGATGGCGATACAATCGATGCTACTTCGCATTTAGCTCTTGATATCGGAGGTATTAATTTATAAATTTATATTTTTATCAGATCGTTTGTTGATATTCAATTATTTGATGTTTAGTACTATACTTGATTAGCCATTAACTTTCTTAATTACGTATCAAATGTTAAGTTAATGTATGATGATATATTATGTTGAAGTGTAGCGATTGTTATAGGGATAATCATTTATAAATGTATCTAACTTATCACATTTTCCGGTTTTGTGTAGCGAATTGAAAATTTTGCAAGTTTAAGTACTAAACTTTCAAATCTCGTCACTTTGGTGTATTATTTTACCTCCACAACCGGTTTTGCCAAATGAAGCAAGTTAATGTCATTATCTTTTTTGGCCAATTTTTTCATTTATATGTATCTAACTTGTCACATTTATTATTTGGTTGTGCAGCCAATTAGCTACAAATTGTGGGTCCCTGAGTTCTTTTGTGGGTCCCCGAGTCTTTTTTATGGGTCCCTGAGTCATTTCTTGTGTATTCTTGAGGGAGGATTGTAGCCAATTGGCTACAAAATTTTTAGCTAAGCTATCCCCTTATTATTTATATGTATCTAACTTGTCACATTTTCCATTTATGTGTAGCGAATAAGTTGTAATTATCATAGGTGGATGCAATGTAGGAAATTAAAAAAAAAAAAAAATTGAAAAAAACGAGGTAACCTGTTACCGGTTAGGGAGGTAAAAAACTACACTTAAATGACGAAATTTGAAAGTTGGTTACTTGAACTTGCAAATTTTTTTATTTGCTACATAAAACTCGAAAGGTGACAAGTTAGATACATTTATAAATGATTATCCCATTGTAATGATATAATGATTAACAAAACAAAGATAGGTACTTAAATATTGATGAAGTTTATGCTGTACTAAATAGTAAATACTAACACTATTAACTAGCACTGTTAATAATAAATTGTTGGAGTTAAAGTTTGCAAATGGTAGTCGTTTTGTTAGTTACGCTGACAAGTACTGGTTAAATATCGGTTTTGTACACATACAGATAATAATTAGCTTTTGCAGATATATCTCCAAAAGGTTTCCCGTGCACCGTTTTTGGATGCCGACTGACCCTTCCTTTAGGATCTAGCCCCATGCAATGAGCACATGTTCCAGTGACCTTTAGCCATAAGCTGTTATTGAACCCATGACCTATTTGCAGATATATGATAAGAAGTTATAGCTCTATTATGCGTAACTATATGCATCTAAAGAATTATATGTCATACTTTTGGATAGTTGAGTCTTAATGAAAACGCTAATGTGATAACTGTTGTAAAACGAAATGTTCATAGGTCAGTTAAGTTAACAAAGTACTTTATTTATTTATTTATTTTTAATTTTTTTTTATTATTATTTTTTTTTGAAAAGTAAGACTGTTATTATATACCGGAAGAGAGTACATCCTCGGTTACCAATTTACATGAACATTCTGGGACTCTACCTTCTAAAATTATCTCGCCACTACATCCCAGGCCCAAGTAGCTATACTATGAGCAACCTTGTTCCCCTCTCTTTTAACAAAAGACCAAGAACATAACCTAAAAGTACTTTTGAGATTTTTGTTTATCTGAATCGGAATATTCCTTCTTATATATGACATGCCACCTCCATTTTTCAGATTGTTCTAAATTGTATCTACTAGTGATTCTTTCCCGATAGGTGGACCTCACTGTACACCATTGCGGCATGTGTTTGCATTTTATGCCACCCGTCGTTGTATGATATTAGTACAGTCATAATGTTAAGGAATACATTATGCATTGTACATTTTCCAAAATTGTCTAAAAAGCTTTTACTAGTTATTCTTTTCCCATTAACAAACCTCATTGTCCATAATTGCGGTAATGCTTGGAAATTAGTGCAACCTTGTTACAGTATCACTACAATCGTAATTTCGTTACCATAATCTGTTTAGAAAATATTGCCGTCGCTAGGTTCTCTTATCAAGATGGTGTATTTCTCTACTAGCAAAGAACAACCTGTAGACAAAACGGAGAATGCTTCAAGAGATAGCAATGGGATGCCTAATGGTAGCAAAGACGGGTACCTTGTTAACGGAAGGCTCTACTTTATAAAGTTTGAAACAAGCAAGATTAACGAGTGTTTGGATTTTATTTCATCAAAGCAGCTTCACTATAGAGGTATTAATCATGATTTCATTTTGTCCAGACGGTTATTGAAAGTGTGCTTTAACTAGTAAATTGTTGTTGATTAACCCATTGATGAGTAGTTTGTCTTAGAGAAAGATTCTGATAACCATTTGTTGCACTATCAACATGTTTCCAGTATAATAGTCTAATTTGGATCCTGGTACCTTCAGGTGTTCAGCAGTGTGGGTTCCCAGTCAGCGATAAGAATATTATAAAGGTGAAGACCATTGATATAACATTTGATATATTTAATTATTTATTGTTTGAACAGAATCAGTTAGTACTTTATAAATAAAAAGGCAAGAAAACATATTCAGAGATTCTAATATTCTATGCACCAAATCCAGCTGTTTTTGTTTTGTTAACGTTAATGCTTTTCCATCCACATGTACGTCAAGTTTTATAAAAGATTATATTTTGTTATATAATCATAACATCACCAGCTTGTTTACGATACTTGTTAATCTATGAATGGCTGAGTTTATTATTGGTTTTGTGGTGTAGGCGACAGGTGGAGGGGCGTTTAAATTTGCAGATCTCTTTAAAGAAAAGCTTGGTATAAGTCTTGATAAGGTAGATGAAATGAGCAGCCTTGTATCAGGAGCAAATTTTCTGTTAAAGGTAGGATTCTTACCATTATGACATATAAAATGTTTGTTTGTCCTTCAAATACATGGGGATAATTCCATATTTACCCAATCTAAATATGAAAATGTCATATATACCCAAAATATAACTTTTGAATGCATGATGTACAATGCATTTAAAGCATGTTTTGGGTAAATATGACATTAACATGTTTAAGTTGGGTAAATATGGAATTGCCCCAAATACATGAAATGTGCAGTACTCGCTAAAGATCACGAATCTCTGTTTCGTATCTAAATCATCCTTTTATTTTACCTCCCTTTTCAACTTTACCTCCCTTTTCAACTTTATTTTCTGATTGTTTCCTTCCTATGTAACAACTATGTACTGTATCATTTTTTAAATCATATTTCTTTATGCGATACGAGCATGCTTTTTTACGATTGCATCATCTGCAATTAGCCAAATTTGTATCTTCTATTCATATATTTATGTACTTTCTCAATTGCTCCTATGCAATTCAGATAGATTTTACTTGTGTTGAGTTGTTATAATATTTTTCTTCCAGCTTTTATTTTTGTCTTATTATGTAAACCAAGTATCTGATTTATACTTCTTTCTGAATAGGCAGTGCCATCGGAAGCTTTCACATATGTCAATGGCAACAGGATTTACGAACAGATTGACCACAATGATCTATTTCCATATCTCCTTGTTAATATTGGATCTGGTGTAAGCATGATAAAGGTAATTTCATAAGTCATTCTTTTTATTTACAGTAACAGTAAATGTCATGTTTCTATCTTTATATTTTATTATGAACTTTAAGGTTGACGGAGATGGAAAATTTGAACGAGTTAGTGGAACAAGTGTAGGTGGAGGCACATTTTGGGGTTTGGGTAAGCTTTTAACGAAGTGTAAGAGGTTAGCTGATTAAAATCACGCAATATTTCTCTTTTAAAGTGATCATAGATCCTTTTGTTCTTACAGTCTTACAACTTTTTCAATTCCTTTTCGCTTCAGTTTTGATGCTTTGCTGGAGATGAGTCACCAGGGAAACAATAGAGTGATCGATATGCTTGTTGGAGATATATATGGTGGAATGGACTATTCTAAAGTACTTTGATGAATTATTTTTATCGTATTCTTGTTTTACTTCTCTTTGTTCTGAAGATTAATTTGAAAAATATTTTTTATCGAAGCAAAAATGGTTGTTCTTTTGGGGGGGTAAGCATATGTTCACACTGTAGATATCGTACTTGCTTGCTCTGTTGGCCCGGTCTTTTCAGGGAAATGATGGTTTCTGTAGTTCCCATATTAATTTTAGGCAATGTTATGTACTGTCGGTAGTCACTTTCTTGTAACTTGGGAACAGATCGGCCTTACTTCAACAGCAATTGCGTCTAGCTTTGGCAAGGTAATTTCAGAAGACAAAGAGCTTGAAGAGTACAAGCCTGAAGATGTGGCAAGGTCCCTCTTAAGGATGATCTCCAACAATATAGGACAGGTGAGATCTGATAAACTGAACTTTCATATTTAGAAGGTTTTTATCCATTTATACACATTTTAGATGTCTTTAAGCACGTTGACTCGTTTCCTTCTTAGTCAAATCTTTTAACCAAACGGTTGACCTGTAGAATCATAACCTAATTGAAAATGGGTCGAAATTGCCACCTATGTTAATCCACCTTTTCTTTCTAAACAACATCTTTCCAAAGTCATGTACATAGAAATCACATCTCATGATGATACCTACATGCATGCAATTTTCAAAGATAATCTGAAATGAATGAATAACCACATTTCACAGGAATATGAATTGTTTTATTTGTTCGATGCAGAGAGCATGTTGATGTTGATTAATATGTATTTTTTTTAATATCTCGTGGCCTTATCAGATTGCATATTTGAATGCACTTCGATTTGGTCTCAAGAAAATATTATTTGGGGATTTTTCATAGGCGGTCGTGCTTACACCATGGACACAATATCCGTGGCGGTTGATTTCTGGTAAGTAAAGGACATCATGACTTTTCTATCTCATGCTATGCATGTTTACAAGCACCTATACTCTATTTTTTGGATTCTGTATCCAATCTAATTGTGTTCATGTCTATTATAAATGGATGTCATTGTGATTATGGCCATATCTACATCCAATAATATAAACATGGGTACAGATCATTTTTGAGCTGGTTACAGATTTGAACTGTTATAACACATTATTAAGATAACATCTGATTAATAGTTCTTGGTAAGTAAGATCTTTTGACAGAAAATCAAATTTGATAGCATTGCTCATTATTCAATTACTCTGTAGTTTGCTAAACATTATTAGTAACAGTGTCATACACTCATACCACATCATACCGAGTCCAAATATGTCCTAAATTCGTAACTCCATGAACGCTACATAAAGACTGATAGGTTTCTGTGTATCCGTACAAGTAGAGAACTTGGACAGCCATCAGTTTCACACTTGTTCTTTTAGATAAAACCTAGGCTCGTAAAATTCGAGCTGGTTAACATGTCAGAACAGGTTCTGGTTGAAATAGAAAATTTTTAGTGCATGTTGAAACAGGTTCGGGTGACCCCCAAAAAATTATGGTATTAGATATGACTATAAAGGTACTGGAGTATATTTTACAGTAATAATCTGAGTTTTTGAATAAGATGGTTTTTTTATAATGATTAGAAAAACACTTTGGCCTAATTCTGACGCATTCCCTTTGTAGGTAGTTTTTATTTTATTTTTGGTGACCTGTGTGAGATATACATAACTCTAACCGTTTCAATCATTAGTAAACAGTTCGAAACTGATTTATGAAAGTTTGTATGTGTTGATATACATTTTGGATGAATTTCGACCCGTTCCTCATAATCTTCTGATCTGACCCATTTGACCCGTGGGATCAGACATAATCAAATTCGACCAAATTTTTAAGCCTAAAAGTGAACTTGCCACCTCTGTACAAAACTGTTGTCATGTCCACTCATCTTTTCAGGTCTAAAGGCGAGGCAAAGGCGATGTTTCTGAGACATGAAGGGTTCCTTGGGGCAATGGGAGCATTCATGAACTATCAACTTGTTCAAGATGACAGTGTGCGTCTCGTGGGAGAAAAAAACAGCAACCCGCTTGTTGAAGATTTGAATGATAACGGAATTATCGAATGCTGTGTACAGGCCAGCAGTTGAAAACAGGAAACACATTTCGTTGTGGGAAGTGATTTGCACAGTTTCAATTCTTATTGGGACACTCCAATGTACAAGCAGTTAAAGCAGATTATACTTAAAGTACAACTGTTTGATGCACGCATTGGAGTGTGCCAATAAAAAGTGAGAGTGTGCAAATCATTTCTCTTTCGTTGTTGTCTATTAATTTTAAGGGAGATCAAAGCTAGATGGTGCTAGTTTTAGGCCATTTAACTTTTCAATTTGTGTGTCCTGATTATATCATGTGTAGTGATAGTGGATCCATTTTTAATTCAAAACACTTATAGTCGATGTACATTTATGCCTGTTTTGATCAATACAAGTTGATGTTGTGCATTCGGACAGATAGAGCCATAGCAACTTGTTTCATGCTTGCAGCCACGTTCGATGGCATCATTTACGCCATGAAGGTGACGTAAATACTATATTGGTTACCTGTTACTTCTACCAAGAAATGGAAATGGAAACCACAAAGTAAAAATTTAAGAACGACATAAATTTCATGGGTCAGGTAATAACCGAATAAACCGAAAACCGAACCAGAACCGAACCGAAAAAACCGAACCGAACTTATAACCGAACCGAGCCGAACTATAAATTCGGTTTTCGGTTTGGATATGGTTTTGGCTATGTGAACCGAAAACAGAATTTATATAAATATACATATATTTTTTATATATTTATATATAAAAACACTTTATATATGTAATACATATATGTTTTTATATATTTATATATACAAAAAGACCATTAAAATTTTATCCTAATTAAAAGAGTATTTTTTATGCTTGAAATAAATTTTTTTTTGCCAAAAATCTATTTAATTAAATTAAAAAAAATATAAATGCGGTTTTCGGTTTTGACCCATAACCGAACCGAACTTCGGTTCGCTTCTCAGTTCGGTTTGGTCACAGATATTTTCGGTTCCGTTCGGTTTTCGGTTATGCCCTAAAAAAAATTAACTGAACAAACCGAACAAAATAAGTCGATTAACCCGAGAACCGAACCGATGACTAGGTTCGGTTAGTTTGATTATCTGAATGTTATTGGGCTTTAGACCTGTATCAGATGGGCTTTTAAAAATAGAATATTTTCTTAGATATATACTACCTAATATAGGCCCATACATCGCTTGAGAGTCGAATTCTTTCTTTTAAATTTTTTGGTCATTAAGGTTTTATAAAATGACAAAAGATTCATTTTTTAGAACATCCATCTTGACCGGTTCATTCACATAAGATAAAAATAGAACGACTTTTCATTTATTTTTGTTCAGAGGGTAGGTTGGGAATATTAATTCACGTCAAACCTCAATAAACCGCTCATATCTTTCATTTTCAACACACACACACACACTCACACACACAATCTCTCTCACTCTATACATTCTCTCACCATCTTCAATTTATCAAACCCTAACCTCTAATACGGTGTTTTTACGGATTAATGCTTTTCAATGGACATACGAGATGAGATATCAAACGCAAAAGGTGGGCCGTTGCTCCAATCGTCTTCATCGACATCTGTTGATCAAAACAAACTGATTAAAGTGCAGTCTTGATTCATTTATCAAACCCTAACCCCAATATTTTCTTCTTCTTTTTTTTATAATTTTTTTAATTTTTTTATTTTGTAGGTTTTTATTGTTTTTTGTTTGGTACTGATTATCTGTGTAGTTTTCTATATACTTATTTTTTTGATTATATGTAAGTTTATTTTGATGACAATGGATTTTATATGTTATATTCTGGTACAGGTACTGATTTTGATGAAAATGGATTTTATTTTGTTTACTGTTTTTGATGAAAATGGTTTTGTATCATTTCTGTTTTTGATTTTGGTACAGGTACTGATTTTACTGTTTCTGTTTTCAATGGATTTTATTTTGATGAAAATGGAGTTTAGTAGTGTTGTTTAGTTGAGTATATGAAGGAGCACATGTGATTCTGTATATGAAGGAGTTTATTTTGATGAAAGTTGAGTATATGAAGGAGTTTATTATATGTTTAGTTTAGTATATGTGTAAAGAAAATGTAGTTTGTGATTGATTTTATTGTTTGGTAATGGTTATTTGTTTACTTAAGTATATATTTTTTTTGGTATTGAAGGAGCACATGTGATTCTGTATATGAAGGAGTTTATTTCTGTATATGTAGTTTGTGATTGATTTTGTATATGAAGGAGTTTAGTTGAGTATATGGGTAGTTTTGACTATATTAGTGGTTCATTAGAGCACATGTGGGTTTGATTTGTTTGAGTTGTTCATTAGAGCATATTTATTTTTTTTTTTTTTTTTTTTTTTGTAGATTTTGATTTTGTTTTGAGTTTGTATATGAGTTAGCTTTGATTCTATATGTTTTATGCTTTTGTTTTAGGTGCTTACATTATCTGACGGGTTCTTGGAGATGATGTTGTTAAGTCTGCTTCTCAGTCCTCAAATTCTCTGGTCGGATAACTCGGTCTAGTATACTAAACCGACAAGGGTTTGAATCCTTCCCTATTTCTTCGTTTAATCCCAATGATATTGCAAAGGATAATGTGGCAAATGAGAAGGTTAATGTGCCGAAATCAAAGGCTAATCCCAAGGATATTGCAAAGAAGTTTTCTGAGGCTAATCCCAATGTTAAGGTGTCTGAGGTTGCGAAGGAGCAGGGTAAGGCGAATGTGGTTAAGGATGTGGCAAAGGAGAATGTGGCAAAGGATACGGAGAAGGTGTTCAAGGAGAAGGTGGCTGAGGTTGTGATTGAGAAGGATAAGGTGGCCGAGGTTGTGAAGGGAAAGGATAAGGTGGCTGAGGTTGAGAATGTGGATGTTGCAAAGGATACGGAGAAGGTGTTCAAGGAGAAGGTGGCTGAGGTTGTGAATGAGAAGGATAAGGTGGCCGAGGTTGTGAAGGAAAAGGATAAGGTGGCTAAGGGTGGTATGGAGAAGGTTGCAGATGTGCAGAGGTCTAATGCTAAGGCTAAATTGAAGGTGGATGTTGTCAAAGATAAGGAGAAGGTTCTTTGAGGTCCGTAAGTCTAAACCAAAGGCTAATCCCAAGCGAATGTTCCTAGGCGTATTACTTGGCTAAGCCAAAGGTTGATGTTGATTTGTCTAGTAAGAAAAGGAAGTTGTCTCAAGAAGAGGATAGTCGTTTGGGTGCAAAAAGTCGAGGGTTTGGGTGCGAAGAAGGTGAGGACTTCGATAGTGATGAAGTTGGTTCGAATCATCGAAATTTAAGAGAAAAAGCGTTCGATGAAGGTAATGTCAAGTTAGTTTCATCGAAATTTAGTTTTTTAAGTATATTAAGTCCGATTCTATCTTTTTCTTGCTTTGTTTGTGTTAGAATAATTTATTGCAATCACATGTGATTTTATTCAAATCACATGTTAAGTCGATTCTTTATTAAGAATCACATGTGATTCGATTTGTTTATTTTATTTTTGATGAAGGTGTTTTGTCTCTAAGAAGATTAAGAAAAGAAAGGATCGATGAAGAGAGGTCCATCTAAGCTTAGGAAGGGTAAAATTTTCGTGTGTTTGAAATGTTGAAGGGTTTAATGAAAGATGCTTCGATTACGAAGATGAAGGTAATGCGGAGAGGTCGAAAGTGAAAGTTAAGAATCAAAAGGGTAAGGTGAAGAAGGTGAAGAAAGATGTTTCAGAAACTGATTCTGAAGATGAAGGTATTGCGGAGAGGTCGAAAGTGAAAGTTAAGAATCAAAAGGGTAAGGTGAAGAAGGTGAAGAAAGATGTTTCAGAAACTGATTCTGAAGATAAATGTATTGTGGAGAGGTCGAAAGTGATAGTTAAGAAGCAAAAGGGTAAGGTGAAGAAAGAGGTTTCAGAAACTGATTTTGAAGATGAATATATTGCGGAGAGGAAGAAAGTGAAACCTAAGAATCAAAAGGGTAAGGTTAAGAAAGAAGATGCAGATTCTGAAAATGAAGATGTTGGGAAGTCGAAGAAGTTGGGAAAGAAAATTATTTTGTCACAGGCTGAACAAGAGCAGTTAGAGTATCTTGAAAATTTTCCAAATATGAGGGTAAGGAATGCTCCTTCTTCGTTGTTTTCTTCTATCCGTGAATCAAAGTTCGACATGGGTCCATTTCTTACTGACATAGGTTTTCAGTCTTTTCGTAAAATTTACATTGATCAACTTCCATCGAAGTTGGGTAGGTTTGTTGTTGCCAATTTCAAAACAGCAACGAATAAGATTGATTTGTTGAATGGTTTGTCAATTGATGTCACTCGAGACAATTAGGGATATGTTAGGGATTCCATTTGGTGGTTCTTCATTGTTTTCATTTGACGAAAGACCCATTGACCATCCTTTTGTGAGATCTTGGGTTCGTGGTTTTATCCAAAGTCGCTTAAAGAAATACGGACGGTGGATGTTGCTAGGAAGTTAGTTCTGACAGCGGTGGTTGATAATCTTTTCAAACTTAACCCGTGATGTTGTTTGCCAACACAATGGGTCGGTGTGAAGCGATGAAGGGCAACTTTGCTTAGATGTTGTTAGATATATTCACGAAGATCTTAGATATCGACATCGATTGGTGTGGTTATATACATTCGTGCCTTGATTATAGTAGCAACCCGAAGGAGATTGCCATTACAACTGGTCCGTTAGCCGTCCTCATGGTAAGTTTATAGATTTATTTAAATTTTAAAATGGTTCTGGTTCTAGTGATATGTAATTTTTATTGTTTTGTTTTTCTTTTCGACTTTTGTATCTAGACTCTACTAAATTTGAGAAGTTTCATGTTGTCCGTTTGCGTCCGCCATCTTAAATTGGTCCACAACGTTAATGAGGCAACGTATGGAGCTTGAACTAATTGAAAGGAAGTTGGGGTGTTTAAATTTGAATGGTGAGTGGGTGAGGTGGAGTCTAAAGAGTCGGAAGGGTTCATTGATCTTGGTTTATGCGAATCTTCGACAAAGAGGTTTGTATAATACATTTTATAATTGTTCATTTGAATGCATTAAAGAGAAATCACAAATCATTACTCGAATCACACGTGATTCTTTGTAGGATCACATGTGATTTGATTAGAATCACATGTGATTTGATTAGAATCACATGTGATTTGATTAGAATCACATGTGATTCTATGTAGAATGACATGTCATTGACTTCAATATTACTTTTCATTGACATCATTATTGAATCGGGTTTTGTTTAACAAACTTGAAGAAAAGTTTTCTTTGATATGTTACGAAGGCGTGGTTTTGAAGGCGATATGGTAGAAGCATATTTGAAGTATCTTGATGATGAAAAATTCATTGAACTTAATGAGAAATATTGTGAGCTATTCAAGAAACACATTACTTTCGGCAACAATGGCGAGGATAAAGATGGGTGCAGTGCGATAATGATGGTGTTGATAATCTTTGGAAATCGTAAGGATTGCAATGTAGAGGATTTGGATTCAAGAAAATTAGTTTAGATGACATGTCATCTCGAAAGCAATTCTCGGGTTGAGAAGGAAGGTGTCGTTCAAAGGAAGCAGTCATTCCTGCGACATTGATAAGCCGGTGAAAATGTGGCGGGTGTTGAAGATGAAGAGTTGGAGATCACGAGTGCGCTGAGACTTATACTCGGTGGCTAGAGAATAATGTCGATATGGTGAATGAGGTGATTGATTGTATTGTAGATGAATACCTATATGTAATACTCTAACGAATCTGACTTTGATTAGTTTGTCTTTTAATTTTCGTTTTTTTTAATTTAAATTATGTTGTTTTGTATCGAGGTCAAGCGGTTGATGAAGAGATGAATCGAATGTGGTCGTCCGAATCAAGGTCCGTCTACTCTGAGAGAGTGGCTACTCGTGCATCGAGCGTTAGTCCGAGGTTGTTCTTCACGAAAAACGAGTGTGAAACCGTCTCCGTTCCTCTGCTCCCATACATGAATCGAAAACCAAAATTGTACCGAACATTACAATGGTGGAATTTATTGTCGGAAACGACTTGTTTTCTATGCGGGGTGACAAGATGTAAGTTTATCATTTATTATTTTAGTTATTTTTTTTAACTTTGAGCTTATGTCACATGTTCTTGTAACGGATCACATGTGATTTTACGATCACATGTGATTTTACGGATCACATGTGATTTTACTGATCACATGTGATTTCTAATAACATGGGTTTTTGTTTCTCTGGTGAAACTATTTTTGAAACTCATTACGGATATAAAGTTTCATCGATTCGTTTAAGTATGGAAACTTTAACTCCGGTTTATGGGTCGATGTGAATGTTGTTGATTGTTGGGGTCTTTGTTCTCAACTATGAAGAGAGTTTTAAGGAAGTTGGAGCCCCGTCGAGGCATTTCTTTCCGACTGGTTGTATTGTAAGTGTTTTTGTTATTTTTTTATGAACTTTTATTGTATAATTATATAGTTTTGATTATAGATTTTGTGTTTGTTATTTTCTACAGACAGAGCAAATGATTGATGGTAGTTTGGATTCTGAGCAGCAATGGAAAAGTTTTGAAGCACAAGTTTTGGGTCATTTTGAAGATAATTCCGACAGAATTAGCCTAAAAGACGTTGATTTGGTAATGTCATTATTTTTTTAGAATTATAATTGTTAAATCAGGTATTTTTATTAAGTTTACTTTCTTTTTTTCTTGTTAAATCAGGCATTTTTTCCTATTTGCGATGGTGGGCATTTCTATGTTGTTGTGTTCAGCCTTTCTAAATCTATTGGGATGACAATCCTTGATAACATTGACAGTGGTGAATCTTATGATAAAAAGTATAAAGGAGCATGTGATGTTCTTGTAAGTTTGAGTTGATTTTACACAGATCACATGTGATTTTACCCAGATCACATGTGATTTACCCAGATCACATGTGATTTTTCACAGATCACATTTGATTTAACATGTTCATTATTTATTTGTTTTTTGTAGAAAAAAATGTTTTCCCGTCATCTACAGTTGTATGGCAACAAAAAGCATGCTAGCATCATTAAGTTGAAGCCAAAGATCCCAAAGCTGAAATGGAGGACTAAGTCAAACTACCGTGATTGTGGTATTTTCGCCATGTTTCATATGGAAAACTATATGGGTGAAGTTGCTACAAAGTGGGATTGTGGCCTTGTTCACGAGTCAAAGTTCTGATTTGACATGTTGAGGAGGCGAGGTTCAAGTATTCTACCAAGATGTTGTTACATGAGCTTAACGTGTATCGGGAGAGGGTGCTTAGGGAGGCAAAGGAGTTTGACAAAGTTGATCCCGCAACAAAGTTCATAACAATTGTGAAGCGTATAAAACGAGGAACAAGCGTGAGGATGTTAAAGACATGCGCTTGATACAACAGTGATTGTTATCGTCAAGACTTGGATAATCGTCTTTTGTGCCTTTTTTGAAGGTGTATAAAACATTAACATATCAGTAGTTTTAGTTTTATCTTAAGTATGTGAAGTTCAGTAATTTCCAGGGTTTGAACACTAAGTATGTGAAGTCTAGTAATTTCCAGGGTTTGAACATAGCAGGGTTTTTCTTTTTGTGTTTTGGGAAGTCAAATTAAATCCGCTTTTGTTATAAGCGATTTCAACGATAGTAGTTTCTTTTTAGTCCCTTTCTAGTGCATTATTATTTATTTTGCATATACTTACTTAAGAATGAAACATCAATCACATGTGATTTAGTATGCAATCACATGTGATTTGAAATACAATCACATGTGATCTGGGTACAATCTTTTTGTAAATATTCCATAAGTAAACAGGAGTTTCATAAGCAAACAATACTTTCATAAGAAAGTAAACAATCATTCAATGTATTGTAGATTTGTAAAAATTCTAAAGAAAGTTTCATAAGTAAACAAGACTTTCATAAGAAAGTAAACAATCATTCAATGTATTATAGATTTGTAAAAATTCTAAAGAAAATCATTATATTCAACACTCAACATCTGCTTTAATCCACTGATGTTGGTTCACTTGGCCCAGACCCGCCAACCTTAACAATAATGCCTGACCCATTAGGGTTAACCTTATCCGCTTCACGAGCCACAACATTTACTTGAATGGCCTGACCCACCATCGACCCTGTCCCAACACCAACCTCAACACCAATACCTGAGCCACTAGGGTTATGTGGAGCCTTTCGCCTTGCTTTAGGGTTCAATGGACAAGTTGTTTTTGTATGTGAGTTTGTCTTCTCTCCACAATGTCCACAAGGCTTCATTTGTTTCTTTTTAATTGTAAGTGCTTTTTCTCTTTCACTCTTTCTCCTTTTATTGCGTTCCGCTTCTGAAATATTCCCTTTGTTACTTGCTTTTGTTGGATTGTTAACCGTTTTTTTTCAGGTTTAGAAATAGCAAAATGTTCCCCAATCACATCTGCTTTTTTTCCAGAAGGAGCATTTGGCACCTCATCTTGCACTTCTTTCTTCAATTTCTTCATTTTTTCAACAAATTCACCCATCTTTACTACGTCACTGCCCAACCGAAATAAACAATCATCTAATAGACAAGTTGCTTCGTTTGTAAGTCTTTCAACTTCTACGTTTTTTTCCCCATATCTATTTCTTTTTCTTCTCAAGTCAGGTGGAATTATATCCCTTGTCCACCGCCTCAAAATATATTGATTTGGAATGACGTCAATATCACGATTCTTGAAGACACAAAATATGTGTCTGCATAGGAACCCGTATCGAGCAAAATGTCTGCAGGAACATACAACCGACCCATCTTCTATAGTACGAAGTACCTTTCCAAATCAAAATAATACAAGAATTATATTCCGTAAATGTTATTTATATGTGATTCAACAAGAATCACATGTGATTCTTGTTGAATCATATCTGTGATTCAACAAGAATCACATGTGATTCTTGTTGAATCACGATATGATTCAACAAGAATCACATATGTGATTCTTTGTAAGAGATCACATTTGATTTATAAGAATCACATGTGATTTACAAGAATCATATGTGATTTTCAAGAATCACATGTGATTTTACAAGAATCACATGTGATTTTACAAGAATCACATGTGATTCTATTAAAAGATACAGATAATTTTAGAATTCAAGATTACATACCTTATAGTCTACAACTGTTTGTGCTTCTGTATCGCTTTCGTATTCAATTTCCTTGTTAAGTGTTCTATAAGGCATTGGATTTTTGTCTCTAACCATGACAATCTCACAACCGTCTTGTATATTCAAATTCTGAATACTACAAGTCCAGCATGCTTCACTTATTTCCTTTTGAACAAGCAGAAATATTGTCCTAGTATACACTTTTGCTGCATGACGCTCAATTTTTAACCTTGTTTCACACTTTGGGGCTGCGTCTAGTGTTTTAAAGTCTAAATGTTCACGCCTATAACGTTGCCTTTCCATTCTTGCTTCATAGGACATCATAAAACTAACTAGTGTTGCTCACGGCTTGTGAAACTTTTGAAGAATGAGTTTTCACTCTCGGACCTTGATGTGGTTCTCATCAATCCAAATAATGGAGAGTCTATAAAATAATTTGGAATCCACATTTTCTAAGGTTAAACATCTTTGTCATCCATTTGTGGTTTTCAAACCAAAATCTTCAATCAACTTGGCCCATTTCTCTTCAAATTCCAAAGGTTCCATGAACATATTCCAAATGATCTTCTTAAAACGCTTCTTGAAATCAGTTTCTTTGTATATTGCTTGACAAATCTGTTTTATTGTTAAATAGAGTTTTAGTGCCTTATTTTTTAACACAAATCACATTATATATTTCAGATTAATCACATGTGATTCATATGATTTTATAAACAAGTAACATGTGATTGTCACATTATCATGTGATTGTCACATTATCATGTGATCCATATTTAAATTGAATAAAAAACATATTGTTTAGAGAATATATTTACCTTTGCAGGAATTTTTTGATCAATATGCCACATGCAAAGTCTGTGTTTTGAGTTAGTGAAAACAGCTTCAATAGCTTTCTTCATTGCTCCATCTTGATCTGTTACAACCATGGTCGGTTCTTTATTGAATGCACTCATAAATGCGGTTAGTAGCCATGTGTATGATTCGATATCTTCTTTTAAAAGCATTAGGAACCAAAGGTGGCGACTTTCTGTGATTATCTCACGCGTGAATGGTACAAACACCATGTGGTACCTAAGAACATTACCTCAAATAATTAGTGTAATGTAGAAGTAAATCACATGTGATTTCTACTATGATCACATGTATTACATCTAAATCACATGTGATTTTCAACACAATCACATGTGATTTTTGTTATAAATTAGTTCATATATATAAAAAAAAAGAAAAAAAAATCTTACTTGTTACTCCTGAAGGTTGCATCAAAAGAAACTATGTCTCCGAACTCTTTGTAGTTGCATTTTGCAACCGTCACCCAAAACATCGCCACTAACTCTTTGTTTTGTACCTTATATTGAAATGTAAAGTTCGGGACATACATCTTTCATTTTCCATTTTGTTTATAAGCATTTCTGCATCACTTTCCCCTATGAATGCATTTATATCCCTTTGATGATTCTTAAAATCATCAGATGTGCCATGAACGTATTCATACCCACCTTTCAAACTGGTTAAAAAGTTGTGTGCCCTTGTTGCGCCAATCTTGTTTGTTGCCGCTTTGACAATAAACATTTTGTCTGCTTGGGTCATTCTTCTTTGTTTTTTTGTAAAATGTTTGTACTCTTTTGGAATTAGGACATGGTTGTGTTTAGGAATAAATGAACTAACTTATATTTTCGAAACTTGGTCCAATTCTAACCTTATCTGAGCTTTACAACTGTTATATGCGAGTTGTATTTCTCTTTGTTTGTCCTTGTTTTGAGGATCCAAAGTGTCGATATGTCGTCTTGGAATACCTTCTTTATTACACATGATGTATTTGTGTTGTACCATTCAGTTTTGTTAATCGTTGCCACGACTTTTTAATTTGAAAACCTCACCTTGACATAAGTACTATACATCTCTATAGCTTCCTCTATAGTGTCATAGTATTTCCCTCTTACAGTACACAAATTCCTTCTACATGAGGCTCCCAATATATCGATCCACCCGGTGTTTGACATGCTCATATAAAGTTGGTCTTGGTGATCTCATAGAATCTGGCGATTTATAACAAAAGCAATTACTAGGAATCACATGTGATTTATAACAAAATCACATGTGATTTCATAGAAAATCACATCGATTTATAACAAATTACATCTTTGTCTACATTCAAAACAAAACACTAAAAAATAAAGCAGTGATTTTGAATATAAATTTCATGTGATTTTAGAAAAATCACATGTGATTCTAATTATTTAATATTTTTTTTTAATTTAAATCATTTTATAACAAATTACATGTTTGTTAAGCGGTGATTTTAAATATAAATCACATGTGATTTTCAAATCACATGTGATTTATATTCAAATCATAATAATAAAACGACTAACTCAATTTTTATTTACTACATACAAAAATTTGTTTAATAAACAACAAAGATCAAATCACACGTGATTCACCTTCAATTTCTTTCTCAACAAAACTGTTGTGTCTTCAACACTTGGTAAATCATCTTCCGATCGGTAAATCATCTACAACGGATGTTGTATTCTGACATCTAATGGAACTTCGATTAGATTATTTTCATCTATAACGTCGATTAAATTCGGTTTTCATTCATTTTAAATCGGCGGTGGGTTTTATTGTGATCTGGCGGGCGGTGATACGGTGGTTTTATGAGAGAAAGTAGATGAAGGTCGTTTTTATGGCGGTCATACGGTGGTTTCTGATGATCTGAAGGTTTCTGATGATACGGTGGTTTCTGGCGGTGATACGGTGTGGTTAGAGGATAGTGATGAAGGTTTTATTTTTCCGGCGTTTTTCCGGCGTGGTTAGAGGATTCCGAGATATTTTCTTTTATTGGATACATGTAAAATTACAATCATGCCCTTGTTTGTAAGGCGTGTGATGGTGGGGATGTTGTGGTTTGTTTTTATTATACGTTGTGTGTCAACTCTTTTTATGATAGGTCATTAGCTTCTATAGAATGATATTTTTCTTTTATTGGATACATGTAAAATTACAATCATGCCCTTGTTTGTAATTTTAAGATTGATATCATCTAAAACCACCATTGGATGAAAAAGGAATGGATGGTGGGGATGTTGTGGTTTGTTCTTTAGTAAATAGTGGGTTGTCATGGATCTCATCCACGATTCTCACTCCTCATCCTCAACTCCGCCTTCATCCCTGTCGGAGAATCGTTTACATCCTCATCCCCATCCCTAGTGAGGATCGGGGATTCTCACGGGAATTTTCTGTCCTTATGGATTAAGCATAAAAATTACATAATTAATCGAAAATATAAAAAAATGAGTTTTTTTAAAATGTCTTAAAAAGCATGCATTATTCATGATTGTATTAATTAAAATATCATTCAACTTTAAAGTATCGTAAATATCTAAACATCACGTATGATATAAAAATAAACTGCATCAAATGTGTGTATTCGGATAAAATATTAGTGGAATAATATGTAGTTAGTGCTTAACATTTTATGGATTGGTCGTTTGCACTTGCACGCAAATGTTGTTCGCTTTGAACGTGCTCCGTTGCAACCTTCGCGTCCCTCTCAATCGTTTAGAACAGGTAATCCTGATGCATCGTCTTTTCGGTTTTGACCGCTAAATGCCTAATTCATTATGCCGACTATGGTTCTTGACGATTCATGTGTGGTGCAACGAGACCTTAATAATTTTGTTATGGGGGAAGTCAAGAAATTTGCATCTATTGTTAATTTACGGGTATTATTGTCGAATGAGGGTTTTCATAATGTGAAAGTTACTTACCTTGGAGGTTGTGGGTGATGTTCGAATTGCATTCGGCCGAGACTAAAGATAAATTCTTGAAACATGTGGGAGTTGCATCTTGGTTTAGTAGACTGTGTAATGCCCAACGTGATTTTGTTTCGAAGGAAAGGATTGTCTGGGTCGATATTGAGGGGGTACCCTTACATGCCTGGTCGCGTTCTACATTCTGTAAAATTGGTTCCAAATGGGGCGAGGTTATGGAACTTGAAGATTGTAAGGATATGTTTGCTCGTAAACGGATCTGTATTAAAACTAATCAGAGAATAATATTCTTGAGAAGCTCAAGATTATTGTGCAAGGGAAAGTGTTTGTTATACTTGCTAAGGAGTTGTTTGTCTGGTCCCCGATGTTTACTGATGTTACGGATGTGGTTTATTGTTCGGACGATGAGTCTGAAAAGGGTGATGCGGGTAATATAGGCAGTAAAGAGGCAAATTGTCAGGATAAGAATTTGGATGAAGAAAGCGATGATGAAGTTGTCTCCGATACTGTTTTCGGTGAACCAAAGGAGAATTTGGATATTGATCAGGAGAAATCGGTGAACGGTAAGGAGCATTCCAACGACCCATTTAATCTTTATGAATTACTTGGGAAACTAAATACTAAGACGAACCATTCTGATTTGAACTCGAGTTTTACGCACCCACCGGGTTTTACTCAAGTTAAGGAACGTTAAGGTGAAGACTTTCATGCGAAGAAAAATATGGATCAGAACTCCTCACCAAGTCAGTCTAATGGGTTTAGCTCGCGTGTTATGGAGGATATGGCACCCGTAGATTTACAAACCACACCAGTTGGGAGTACATCTATTCATGAGCTGCATAAAGGAGGATCCATTTTGGAGGTAATTGAGGGCATGATTAAGGTAGGTCAGACCATGGGTTTTTCTATGGAAGGTTGTCTTCAAGATATGGAGAATATTATTCGCTTGCAAGGAGATCGTGAGGGTTTCCAATGAATTGTTTATCATTGAACATCCAAGGCCTTGGATCCAAGGCTAAAAAAGTATGGGTCAGGGAGTTGAATATTAATCACAAGGTGAGTTTCTTGTCTATTCAAGAAACTAAAACGGATAGCATTTCCGCTATGGAGGCTAAAGTCTTGTGGGGTAATAGTAGTTTTGATTATATCTTTAGTGAAGCTATTGGCAACTCAGGGGGTATTTTATGTATATGGGATTTGAATGTGTTTCAGAAAGATCAACATATTATCTCTGATAATTTTGTTGCTTTATATGGGACTTGGATTCCCAAGAAAACCAAGCTTCTCATTGTTTCTGTGTATGCTCCCCAATCCGTTACTGATAAGCGAACCTTGTGGAGTTATATAACGGGTCTAGTTTCTCGATGGAACGGTGAGAGTTTGGTTATGGGAGATTTTAACGAAGTCCGCTTCGAGAGAGACCGGTTGGGATCGGTTTTTAATGTGCAAGGGGCTAACGATTTCAATAATTTTATTTTGAATGCGGGGCTTGTGGAAATTGAGTTAGAAGGATATTCGTTCACATGGTCCCATCCTTCGGCTGCTAAAATGAGTAAATTGGACCGGTTTTTGGTTACGGAAGGTTTGCTTTCTCTATTTCCTCATATTTCAGCTATATATCTAGATAAGAATCTTTCGGATCACCGGCCTATTTTGCTTCATGAGGTGATTACGGATTACGGTGCTACTCCTTTTAGGCTTTATCATTCATGGCTATCTTTTCAAGGGTTTGATCACATGGTCATGTCTGCTTGGAACTCTTTTCTCCTTGAAGATTCTAATGGAATGGTCCTGTTCAAAAAGAAACTTCAAATGCTGAAAAAGGAGATTCGGTCTTGGGTTGCCGCTTATAAGCTTAGACAATCGGGTCAGTTGAATGTCATCCGAGCTAAGTTGAGTGATATTGATAAAATCTTAGACCAAAGTGGAGTGTCCGACGAGATCCTTTTTTCCCGTATGGAGTTGATGAAACAAATGCATGATATCAAGTCTAGTGTCGTTCGTGATCAAATGCAGAAGTCCAAGATTCAATGGGCTATAGAGGGTGATGAAAATTCCAAAATTTTCCATGAAATTGTTAATCGTAAACGCGCTCAGTTATCAGTTAAAGGTATCATGGTTGATGGAGGATGGGTGGATGAGCCTAACCGTGTTAAAGAAGAATTTCGCTCTCATTTTGTTCAAGGTTCCAAGACCTGGGTGCGTGCCGTAGTCGGCTAAATTTCAGTTTTCCTTCTCGTCTTACTTGGACCGATTTACGAGTTGGAACAACCGTGTCTTTGATGAAATTCAGAAGTCGTGTGGAGTTGTGGAGAAAATAAATCGCCTGGGCCGGACGGGTTCTTTTTTGAATTCTTTCGCAAATTCTGGGATACTATTGGGCCTGATATGTGTGTTGCGGTAGAGTGGTTTTTCACGCACAGTTCGTTCTCTAGAGGTTGTAATGCTTCTTTCATCTTGTTGATTCCGAAAGTTCACGATCCTAAGTCCGTTAGTGACTTTAGGCCCATTAGTTTAATAGGGAGTCTCTACAAAGTCGTGACTAAAATCCTTGCTCTACGGCTGTCTTCGGTTATTTCTGATCTTATCTCTGATGTTCGACCGCGTTTCTTCCTAATCGCCGATTCTTGATGGTCCTTTATTATCAATGAATTGTTTTCTTGGTGTAGACATAGAAAACAACAAGCTATGGTGTTCAAAGTCGATTTTGCTAAAGCTTATGACTCTATTCGGTGGGATTATTTAGATGATGTTCTCAATTCTTTTGGGTTCGGTGTTAAATGGCGTTCTTGGATTAAAGGCAGCTTAACCTCGGGGATGGCTTCTATTCTTGTTAACGGAAGCCCAACCTCTGAATTCCAATTTAATTGTGGCCTGAAACAAGGGGATCCATTGGCTCCTTATCTTTTCATTCTTGTTATGGAATCTCTCCATTTGACGGTTTCTAGAGTAGTTGAGGCAGGCATGTTTTCAGGTATTAAAATCGATCCCTCCCTCTCGATTTCTCACATTTGTTATGCGGATGATGCGGTGTTCATTGGAGATTGGTCGGCGAGTAATTTAAGGGGCATCAAGCAAATGCTTCACTGTTTTTCTTTGGCGTCAGGTTTGAAGATTAATCTTCAGAAAAGTCAATTATTAGGAGTGGGTGTAGCAAGTGATATATTAATTGATGCGGCTGGTTCGATTGGTTGTTCGGTCATGAAAGCCCCTTTCAAATATTTAGGGGTTTTGGTAGGAGGTAATATGTCTAAGATCAACGCCTGGGACGAAACGGTTGGTAAGGTTAAGTCTCGGTTATCGAAGTGGAAGCTTAACACTCTCTCCATAGGAGGTCTCCTCACGTTACTCAAGTCAGTGTTAGGCTCTACTCCAATTTTTACCATGTCCTTGTACAAGGCGCCGAAGACTGTGTTACACGTGATGGAATCTATTCGTCGTAATTTTTTCAACGGTTGTCAAGGCGATGATAGGAAGATTTCGTGGGTTAAGTGGTCAAAAGTGCTCGCGTCCAAAAAATATGGAGGGTTAGGTGTCTCTAGCTTCTACGCTTTAAATCGAGCGCTTCTCTTCAAATGGGTGTGGAGATTTATTTCTCAAGATAACTCGTTGTGGTTTCAGTTCATATCAGCCATGCATGGTACTTGTATTCAGACTCGATCTTCCTTTCATTTTTCGAATTGGATGTCTATTATCAAGGAAGTTTATGGCTTAAATAATCAAGGAGTCGATTTTTTTCACATTGTAAGCTTCGAGTGGGCTCGGGTACGCGTACTCTTTTCTGGAAAGATACTTGGTTAGGTGATGTCCCGTTCTGTGTGCTTTTTCCTCGATTGTACGCTCTGGAGAATTGTAAGGATTGCACAATCGCTACAAAAATGGAGGGTGATTTAGCTCTTTCTTTTCGTCGTCCAGTTCGGGGAGGAGCAGAAGCTCTTCAGCTTGAAAATGTTCAGGAGATGGTCCGATCGAAGGTGTTATCTAATGTTGACGATAGTTGGGTTTAGGACTTGAATGGGGAAGGGGTTTTTCGTGTTAAAGACGCTCGTGATCTTTTGGATGAAGTTTTTCTTCCAAAAGTGAACGTTGCTACGAGATGGATCAAGTCTATTCCTATTAAGGTAAATATTTTCGCGTGGAAATTTTACCTTGACCGCATTCCCACTCGGTCTAATCTTGTCAGACGTGGAGTTCATGTTCTCTCTACTCTTTGTCCGGTCTGTAATGTTTCGTACGAAGATACGTCCCATTTGTTCTTTAGCTGTGAAGTGGCCACATCTATTTCTCGGCTTATATGTCGTTGGTGGAACCTGTCTTGGAGCCCAGTTGGTTCTTATTCAGATTGGTTGGAGTGGTTTAATTCTATCCGGTTGGACTCTAAGATTAAAGGGGTTCTGGAAGGCGTTTTTTATGTGTCGTGGTGGAGCTTGTGGAACTTCCGTAATCAACTCCTTTTTGCCACCCACAAGCCTCGTAAAGATGTTTTGTTTGATGATATTGTTTCTTGTTCTTTCAATTGGAGTTTTTATAGAAGTAAAACTAAGTTTAGATGGGATAGTTGGCTTCAACATCCTTACTTGATTGCTTTGTGATTGTTCTAGCTCCTTGCTAGTTTTCTAATAAAAGTTGCCGTTCAAAAAAAAAACATATACATAAAAGTATACTTCAAATATAATACTCAATACTCAATAACATATACATATACAAGTACATGTAGTATTAATATACATATAATTTATACAAGTACATAGATATCTTATACACTAAAAATTCGGGTTCGGGGTCCGGGATTTATGCTATCTCCATCCCCGATTTCATAATTCGAGATTCCCCGTCCACGTCCTCTTCCTCAGTCAACTTAAGGATTCCCCAATTAAATCAGGTTTAAGAACCGGATCTCTAAATACGGATTCTTTTGCCCATCCTTAAGAGATTCTCAAACACATTTTAACCAGTAATACATACAAATCATAAATGCACAAATATAGTTGTATAAAGGTGTGAATGATATTAAAATAAAGTATTATGCTATGAATCGCAGTTCAAATATTTTTTAATCTATTTTATATATCTGACGAAGTAGTTATATCTTGTATGTTTAATATTGTATGTTTCTTATAATAGGTAAGTAAGGTTTAAGTTCACTAGAGCACTACAACGACCATAGTTGGATATGTAAATTAAATCAATTATCATAACAAATACTCTTCACATTCAATTACAAAAATAAATACTTTTAAAAAAGTTTGCCAAAATCGACACTTTAGGCGAAAGAACTATTTCGACGAGCAAACCATTTGCTTCTCCAATTCATTCACCCACATATCTTGATGCTAAAATGAAGAACATGGAAGCAAATCTTGCTTCCTTTTAATCGCTTTCTCGCGCCATTCTGAGATAAAAATACATGGTGAGAAACGCTTTTCGCCTCATGTTTGCTCGCTCAAAATGTCGATTTTGATAAAACAAGTTTAAATGGTTTATTTTAATAAAGGTGAAGGTAAAATGTTTATTTAAAAAAAATTCTCATGTAAATTTTGTCATATTCTCACAGTCATGGCAACACCCCCATCTACAACGATCGGAATATTGTCTGTTTTGCCTATTATTGCACATTTTTGAAGGTGTTATGGTTATTGTTTTCAGTATATACTTAAGTACTGTGATCATCTACGATGAAAGGACTAATATATATTCTTTTTATTACTAGTTGATTGGCTTGTCGAGTCCAAAATCCTTAAAAACTGAATAAGATAGTTCATTTGTAATCATTTATATCGACAATTATATGGATGTGTTTATGTGATTCAATGGTGTCATGGTGGGGGTCAAAGGAGTAAGGGAAGGTACATTCGCGAAAGGAACTTGTGTGAAGCCAATTGTTTTAGTACACTTACTAACCGACTTAAAATTTTTAGGTTTGAAACTTACTTTAAAAAGTATCTGCTTTCATTAAAGTAAAGTAATGTTAGATTATTATTAATACATGTTTCATATTTATTAATATTTTAAAATACTAGTTAACACTAATTAATCATGGACGCAATTAGGGTGTCTCGTTGTATCACAGAGGGTGTCTTGTTGTATCACGAGATTCCGATAGTAGTTTACTTTGTCATGCTATTTCAAAAGAATGCCGAATTAAGCGAAATGCACAAATGAACTTAATTTTTATTAAACTGAATCATTCTCTTGAAATCATACTTTTTTTTTAATCTTTTCTTTTATGCTACAATTCAAAAAAATAAATAATAATAATAATAAAAATGTACATTCGATCACTTTTAGTCCTGAATTCATTACCGTAATTTATACATGTAACTAAAAAAATCTTTCACTTAATGAAACATAAATATGAGGTCATGGTCACTAAAAAGTAAAACCGTCAACGATATTACGGTGTATAGAGTCTACAAATTGCAAGCATATTTTAAACCTAAAAGGTTTGAAAACAATTAGTAAAACATATATTGATATAACTACATTTACTAACAGTTGGATCTGCAAGACGTGATGGCGATTAATATAATTATGTAATAACTATAGTAAATGAATTGCTAACCTAACTCTCCTCGCAATTTTCTACCCATTTGGTGAATTCATTTCACAACACTCCAAATGTATATGTGTTAGTTGTATGTGTTTTGTTTGGGTTTCAGTATCTTTCCGTGACATCATTATTCCAAAGATATAAAAAGACCTTCACAATCTCTTTCCGTCAAACACTTTCCTAAAAGTAAATGATTTTTATAAATAAAGTTTGTATTGATTGAAATAAGGAAAATTGCATGAAAAGTCGTCATCATCTTTGCACTTATTGTCGTTGTGTGTATGACCTATTTTTTTATCGTTGTGACACAAACTTTTTAGGAGCGCTATTGTGTGTATCGGTGACTTGTTTAACTTGTTGTAGCCGGTCATGTTAACGACCGTTAACTTTTAATGCAGATTAGTCCTTTTAAATCTGTTTTTAACGGCCGTCATTATATTATTGCACCGTTAGTCATTTTCGCCGTTTTTACGTTTTCGTCCGTTTTGCACTTTTCCGTCGGTTTTGCACGTTTCGTTCGTTTTACGTTTTCGTTCGTTTTACAAGTTTTACGTTTCGTCCGTTTTACGCGTTCATCCGTTTTACGTTTTCGTCCGTTTTACGTTTTCGTCCGTTTTACGTTTCTTCCGTTTTCGTCCGTTTTACGCTTTTACGTGTTTACGTTTCGTCCGTTTACGTTTCGTCCGTTTTACGTTTTCGTCCGTTTTACGTTTTTTGTTTCGTGCGTGTAAACGTTTTTCTAAGTTTTCGTTTTACGTTTTTCGTTTCGTTTCGTTTCGTTTTTGATTTTAAGCGTTTTAAATACGTTTACGTTTTCACTCGTTTTTACGTTTTAGTCCGTTTTACGTTTTTTCCTTTTTTCGTTTTACGTTTTTTCGTTTTGCGTCCGTTTTTTCGTTCTTACGTTTCGTTTCGTGGGTGTAAAGCGGACGAAATCGTGTAAAGCGGACGGCGTGTAAAGCGGAAGAACACGTAAAAGCGTGCAAAACGGACGAAAATGAAAGCGTGTAAAACGGACGGCGTGTAAAACGGAAGAACACGTGTGGCGTGTAAAGCGGGCGGCGAACGAAAACGCGGGCGGACGAAGACGTAAAACGGAAGAACACGTAAAACGATAAAAACTGACGGGCGGCGTAAAGCGGACGGACTAAAACGTGTGAAACGGGCGAAAACGTAAAAACTTGTAATAACATGTAAAAGCGAGCGAGGCGTAAAACGGACGAAAACGTGGCGTGTAAAAGCGGGCGGCGTGTGAAAGCGGACGAAATCGTGTAAAGCGGACGGCGTGTAAAAGCGGAAGAACACGTGTAAGCGTGTAAAAGCAGAGGCGTGTAAAACTTGTAAAAGCGTGTAAAAACATGTAAAAGCGAGCAGCGTGTAAAAGCGTGTAAAAGCGGGAAAACGAAAAAACCGTGTAAAAGCGGACGGCGTGTAAAAGCGGATGAACACGTGTAAAACGACGAAACGTGTAAAACGGACGAAATCGTGTAAAAGCGGACGGCGTGTAAAAGCGGGCGGCGTGTAAAAGCGGAAGAACACGTGTAAGCGTGTAAAAGCGGACGAAAAGCGAAAGCGTGTAAGCGTGTAAAGCGGACGGCGTGTAAAAGCGGATGAACACGTGTAAAAGCGGACGGCGTGTAAAAGCGGGCGAAATGTGTAAAACATGTAAAACGAGCGGCGTGTAAAAGCGTGTGAAACGGACGAAACGTGTAAGCGGGCGAAAACATGTAAAAGCGGACTAAAACGTGTAAAAGCGGATGAACACGTAAAACGGACAAAAGCGTGTAAAAGCGGACGGCGTGTAAAAGCAGACGGCGTGTAAAAACTTGTAAAGCGTGTAAAACATGTAAAAGCGAATGGCGTGTAAAAGCGTGTCAAAGCGGACGGCGTGTAAAAGCGGACGAAACCGTGCAAAAGCGGACGGAAGCGTGTAAAAAGGCGAAAATGACTAACGGTGCAATAATATAATAGCGATTCGTTAGAATGTAGGCGAAAAGGACTAACGGTGCAATAAAAAGTTAACGGTCGTTAACATGACCGGCTACAACAAGTTAAACAAGTCACCGATACACACAATAAGACGCCCCAAAAGTTTGTGTCATGATGATAAAAAAAAATAAATTCGCTACACACAATAATGATAAGTCGCGAATATGATGACTTTTCATACAATTTTCCATGAAATAAAGGTTAAAGTTATAAAATTTAACTCAAAATAAAATAAACTTATTAAAAATGTAAAAACTAAAAACTCATAAAAATATATCAAAATGGATGTTGAATTAAAGAGCACAAAATTTTAAAAAATATGGTGAAATTAGATCATAAAAAAATTAAACGAATTAAAAGATATTTAAATTTAAAAATAAAAGTGATTAATTAGTTAAGAAGTGACATGTGTCACCCCATTATTGGAGTTCTTTATTTTAGTTTGTTAGGTCACTAGTTTTACAAACACAAGTTATAGAGAAAGAGATAAGGCGATTGAACAAGTATCAAACACACACACACACAACATAGTATACGGTTAGGCGTAGGAGGTGAGTGAAAGAAAAGAACTTGAACAACCAACCCTCAAGTGAGGGTTATTACATGGTTTATATAGGCAAGGAGCTAGGGCAACACTCCCTCTCCTTCCCTATTCCTTATTGGGCTTGGGCCTAAGCTTATGGGCATTCTACATAAGCTTGACCTTAAACAAACATAAAGGCCATAATAAAGCTACCTATTACATATGAAATATAAATACGAAATCTTGTTTAGGAGTGATTCCAACAATCTCCCCTCAAGTATATATGAATGTAAGCGGTGAAGGCGTTGATGTAATAGTAGCTGTGGCCTTCCGACATTCTTCTTTCTTGTGAGAGGAATTGCCTTGATTCGAACAATCTCCCGGTGTAGAGATTGTTATCTTTAAACAATTATGCTTGACGTCATCTTTAACTTTGTTCTTTGATCATTGTTCTTTGTGGTGAAAGTGATAGTATGTTGTTATGCGCATCGATCTGCCTCAGTGCCTTGTTGCTCCGGTGTCTCCACGTCATTCTTGACATGCTCACGCGCTCTTTGGCGTTGAAATCAATCTCGATGAAGTTACGTAAGTCTTTGACTTCGTAGATTCTTTGATTGATGAAGAATCATTCTTCTTTGTTGTGTTGCATTGAATAGAACTTCCATTAGTGATGATGTTGGCGTGAGCATGAGACGAATCAAGACGATCATCCCGCTCCGGAGCTTCCATAAGAAAACATTTCAAGCGGTTAGTAATAAGCGGTTTCCGCACTTACAAGTTTGAACTTGAGAGTGTTATGACATAGTGTGAAACACAACTCTAATTCTTACAAAAGCCGTTCTGAACTGGAGTCCCACAAGTGAGATAACGCGATGTGCGAAATACATCTACATTTCGGATGAGTCATTTGAGGTACATCAAGCATCACCTCACGATGTAGACCGTTTGAGACACACTCCGCGTAATCCACGGGAGTTAAAGTGCGACTCTTTGTCGTGGTACATTTGATTTTGACCTGGCGGGATTTTCCATTCAATCGAGGATCACGGATGTTTACCTCTCATAAATGTTCTCGACATATTGCTAAGATCATGAAGGACTCGATATGAACCATCGATGATCTTATTGTTGATCATCAAGTGATTAAATGTCAAGTGTTCCTAAGAGATCTTTTGATGAATCTGGTGGCTCTAGACTCAATAGTGCGTTTTGGTTTTCCGGCGGAGACTAGGAGAGGGTCTCCTTCTTCAATACCGCCGATCTCTAAGAGAGCCAATAGTTTCGTAGGGTTCCCTGTGAGAATGAAACAAGCACATTGAGAGAAACTTGAGTGGCTAAGAAGGTTTAGTGCATGCGTCCTTTGGGTCCATGACGACTTTTAATCTTCAATACCGTGTCACTAAGTGACGACCAAGAGTATATGAATTGAACCCGTGTATGCGCCTAAGTTGAATAACGGAGGCATTTTTTTCACCCTTTACTTTACATTTCCTTTTGATTCTTCAACTCCTTCTTTCTCGATTCTCATTTTCTCCTTTTACAATCATTCCTAAGGACTTCTAACACTAACTAATGGTAGTGTCCTTGGGTAGATCCTCCGCTCTGGCGGATCATAGGACAGTTATTCTAACCTTAGTCACCTTATAGCTCCATGACTAACCTATGTTTGCCATTAAAACCATCAGTATGTTAAAATATCTCTCAAAGGGTTTGTTAATGAAAACATGTTTGAACCATCGTGAGAGATGATGTTTTGCATAAATACTCCCCTCCACATGTGCTTAATAGTTTTAATGGTTAAATGCACGGTGAGGAAAGAGCGCACTTTTGAATTGATCCATTGAAGATAGACAATCCCATGAGACACGGTTCGTTGCATAGTTAAAGAGTTACATTGTCGACTTTTGGTGACAACTAGCTCTAATAACTACCTTGAAGGTGTAGACAAACCTCGAAGGTTGTCATACCGTCGAGTTCATGTCTATTAAGAGTTTCTTGAATGGTACTTTTCTACTTGGACAAGTCCTTTGCAAGACACGTTTACATTACTAGCGAACTAGCTTGAAATTATTACCCGTCCGGGACAAGTCTTTTCGAGTTACAAGCAGTTTAGTACCGTCGATTCGTTGTTAATTACGAGGTACATGATTCATTTGCATATTGCACAACATATTTCTTATCACACAAAATTTTCTCCCCTAAAAATGGCATATAAAATGTTATTTTTGAGCGTTTGAAAATAAATATGACCATTTTGAGTGTTGCGGGAAGAGTGACCACTTTGTGAACAATTTGTGAACAAAGTTTTGATCAAATACTCCCCTCGACTAGTGATATAAGCGGTTGAGGTTTTAAAATCATATGAGGAAGTACTTGTCTTTTGAGCAAAACCTTGAAAATGAAAGGTTTGATAGGTTTTACTCAAAATAAGAAGCTTTCGCTCCTTTTATAAGGATTGTGGCGAGGCGTACCACATGGTCCTTTCTTGACAATTAAGGGTTGTACCTTCATTATGTGTGCACAAGCCATACACATATTTAATCACACATCCAAAATTATATGAAGGAAACAATTCAAGGGGTACCGGGAAGTGCGGTGATGTTCCCGTGAGTACTGAGCAGGCGTTGATGGCGGTGATGTTGATCTGGGTCGACCACCAACAAAACTTTCCAACGTTCGAGGCGATCCCTTCCGAACAACCGTTCATCAATCATGGTGATGATTCTTCTCACATCCCTCCGATCACGAGAATTCCATCGCTTAGGGTTCCCAATGTTTTCACGTATATCCTTGATCGATAAGCTAATCCGTCCCTAACCATCTTGAGTATGATCTCCAAATTTGTGAAGCTCATTACACGCCATCAAGCAATTGCGATGAAGTTCATCTGCGATAAAGCGACACCAAACGGTTTCTTGATGGCGTTAATTGTGATATTTGGTTGATATCGGAAGATCAAGTCGTGGTGGAGTGAAGTTGACACGTTTCGATATGATTCAAGCGGCAAGTGAAGATCTTCAACACGTTCTTTGATGACTATCGTCGATGAAAATGAGAAATGACTTGATGAATTCCGTTGTATTTCGGTTGAAAATTGTCTCATGCGACCACATACTTTTGCAAGGTACATGTCTTCAATATCGTTGAGAGACAACTTCTCAAAGTCGACTTCACAGAATGCATAATCCCTTTCATCCACGTCTTTTGACCACAATCTTCTTGAGAAAGGTGTAGTCCCATTTGGATGAAAGACCAACATGTTGGATGGCAACGATGTCTTTAGTACTAAACATCGCATGTTGTGACTTCGAACACGACGACACGTAGTAGATTCGTCGGCGTTACGGCGTTGATGAATCCCATACAATGCATCTCGGTCGTATGCTTCCACCGTGTTAGAGAACAAGTGAGAGGTACGTTCCTCAATGGCTATGCGGTTTGAGTAGATAGGCTGCGAGGGAATGGAAGTGTCAAGGATGTAGCATATTTCCTTGAACCATCGCCACCATGGAGAAGAAATTCGGTCTTTGTTGAAGAAATATCGGAAGGAATCCGTGGTTCATCTGGTTGGCCAATGGTCGGTAGAGGTTTGGTCCAATCGGTGTAGTATGGAGGGTTGTCCTTTTGTGAAGTCAATGTTTGCTTCGGGTTGAGCCAATCCATGTTATTAGACATAGCTCGAGCAATATTGTCAAGGTGGTATTAGACCTCGAGGGCACTTTCGTAGTTGTCTTTTAGAAGTTGAAACGCTTCATTCTTAATTCGCTTCAACTCAGTTTCGTCATTTTCTTCACATGGAACTTTTCTTGCAAAGTTTTGCATGCTCAATGTAGAACCGTCTACCAAATTCGACCTTCAGGGGTGGGGGTTTGATTGACAAGTGTGGAGAACCATTCAAATTATTCGGTTTTATCGTCATCAAGCCATGATACGACTTCAGTGAGACGTCTTCTTCTTCTTTTAGAAGGCCGTGATGATGATTCGGTTTACGCACTTGTTTGGGTGAGGTGGGTTGTTGTCGGGACTCGAGGACCTCTTCATCGTCACCACCCGTATACTCAAAGTAATCACCTATTTTTTGAGTCGGGGTGGTAACTCGGAATCGTCCAGGGTTTATCGATGAAGACCGAGGTGGAGGAGACTTTGTTGAGAAGAAGTCCATGGTGGAGGAGGTGGCATCAAGTAGATTCACCGTTGCTCGACATTTAGGTGCGAGTCCTTGTCCTTATCATCGTCATCTCTTGGCCGTTTGGGTTGATCGGTGACTCCTTGCATGATGATCCGAGTTGAAAATCAAGTAGACTTTTGAAAATTTAGCTTCATCCAAGTAAGCGTTCGAGATCGCTTTGACATTTGCATCACTAGTTTAGCGATTAACTTTCATTCGAGAGAGATCGGCTTCTTTGGCCATTGTATGTTTAACCAATGCGACGATGTTAGGGGTGAGTTGTCCGAAAATACTTCTCTAGTCACACCGGGACAAAGGTCGAGAAAAACTTGTGGGTATGATCTCTTTGTCTTCTCCGGTTCCTTTTGGACTTTAGGAGCGATATCTGAAGGTACTTGTTAGTGTAACCTTGATCATTTCGTTTAGTTCCTCTTTACGATGACTCTTCATGAACTTCCGAACAAATTCCTTTCTTTCTGCATCTTGTCTTTCTCATCATTTAAGTCTTGAATTTGGTCAAGAAACCAATTCGGTTTTACGTAAAGTATGTCCTTCTTTCGACTTGTTGGACAACTTTCACAATTCTTTCATGAGTCGAGAAATCCAAGATTTAGGTGGTTTCTTCACGGTTTGGATGATGATCTGGTTGACTTCGTTGATGGTGGTGGTGATGAGTGAGATGATGAGTCGATGATGATGAGATGTGAGGAGACTTGGGGTCCTTAGGCGGTTCGAAGTTTCCTTCGTGACGTGTGGGACCCGCTTGAAGCAACTTGTCATAATCATCATCTTTATCTTTCTCGGACTTCTCGTTTGTGGTTCTCAAACTCATATCGATAGTATCCTCCACAGTTGTTGTTGTTGCGGAAGAGTGGTGGCACGGATCCCTTACCGGGTCGATTAACCATATCGGGATCGGTGAGGTGGCAACACCACTTGATCCTCCGGGCCACCCATTTGATCTTTAGCAAATTCTTGACCTTTTGAAGGTGTCGGCGTTGTGAAACTTCTTCTGTATGATTGATCCAGTTGCTCTTCTTCATCTTGAGCTTTCATCATGTGGCACAAGTGCAGAGTCTTCCTTTTCCTTTATTTGTTTGAGGACTTGGAGGTTTTGCACCGAGGATTTTCATCCTTTGCGGTTTGAGTATGTGATCTCTTCATACGTGTCGGTAGCTTGAGTCCTCGTCCATGAGCTTTCTTTGCGGTTCGGTGAAGGGATCGGGTGGCTTCCCGAGAAGGAACTTTCTTCTTGGGGTAGGTTTCCTCTTTGGAATAGGTTTCTTCTTTGGAACATTCCTCGACTATCTCGTACTTGTGACACTTCAAGACTTCCTTTTTCGGTTCTCCTTACAGGTGTTCCGAAGATTTTTCGTCGAGATGACCAACTTTGCCTTGTCTAAGCGCTTCCGAGATACCTTTTATGCGTTTGAGCTTTCGACATCTTCGATTAGGAAATCGGCAGCACAACACCTTGTTTCTTTGTAGACGCGATTCCTTGATTCTCGCGGATAGAATAGGTTCCGTCAACATATCGTGATTGTCGGGGTCATTGAGCCTCTTGGGAATATCGGGATGAAGTCAAGTGCTCTGGATCAACAATTTAGTATATCGATGTAGGAATCTTTGAGCCAAGTTTGTTGAGAAATGACATCATGTCATCCCAAATCGAGCTTCGATAGCGATGTGTTTCATGTTGACCAATGCCCGAATATTTGCGGTTCCATGAGCTTAGGATGCTCATAGCCTTATCACGACCGTAAGCAGACTTGGTGATGATCATGTAGAGAGTTCTCGGGGTTGAGGAATACTCTTAAGCTCTACGTGAGAATGCTTGGTGATTACTCCCGTAGCCTCGTCATAACCGATATCGATTAAGAATTGGAGAGTGAGCTCTTCAACGGTGTGGCATATAGTTTGGTTGGATCGACTTGAGAATTAGGAGAACAACCCTTAAGTCTGCAGTGTAATGGTGACTTGTTTGTGATTCGAGTCACCGTCGCGTGATCGTCCGTTGACCCTTTCCATAGTGTTCCAGGCTGTTGGATATAGATCTCGGGGACAGTTGCGAGTGAGTGAGCATGTTACGTCACGGATGAGTCCTCGAATATCAATAGCAATTAGACATGAAGATTCGAGAGAAAGTGAGGGTGTCAAAGTCAACACGGAGATTGTTCTTTCCTATCTTCATTGGATAGCCATGAGGATAGATATCAAGAATGGAGAACTTGGATGCATCCACATTCATTTGTTCGACCATGTCGTGATCGAAATAACATTAGCCAAAAGAACCAACATATCGAAAGACATAATGTTAGTCAATGAAGGTCTTATTGTCTAGTTATTGAATGTCGAGTGTCAATGATTGTTACGAGTCCTAAGTCACTTGTATGTTCAATAGTTCAATGACGTAGTGAAATGTTTCGTGAGTTAGTTAACTTTAAGTTTTAAAGTTTATTTTATCACTTATTGTTCACAACATATCAAGCGATTTAAGTTTATTAGTGACATTATTGGATTCGTGACGATATGATTAGTTTATTTACAAGTTTGTACACGTAACAATTCATAACGAAGGTGTGATCCGTGCTTATGCGTGGGATAGGTAGAGTTAGCGCGTGAGCGAAATGATATATGCGTGGCGTAAACCACGCGTGGGATCCTAACTTACAGCGTAAGAAATATTACGTGTAAGAAAATTGGACCTTATGCGTAGAGGTTACGCGTGAGGCATATATTAACCTTACGGCGTAAGGCTACCGTAAGAGTTGACCTTATGCGCAGAGGTCATCGCTACGCATATCCTTCACGGGATACGCGTAGTCCCATATGTAGAACCTTATGCGTAGAAGCTACGCGTAAGACTAATCTTCACGCATAACAAGCTACGGCGTAAGGCGATCCTTATGCGTAGAGTAACAACAACCTTGATTCGAATATTAAGTGTAGCAAGCCCGAAACAAAGCATCATATCATCAATTTTAACACATAACATTCATTTTATGACGGATCAAAACACAATTGGACGGTTTATCGATTCTGGCGCAGAAAATCTTTACGCGTAGACTAAACCCTAATTCTACGCGTATGAGATCTAGCCATGGAATATGCATAAAAGCGATTCAGTAGTCCTAAGATATGTTGAGAGTCTATAAGCCAAGTTATAACACTTAGTTTCCTGAGAATCAAAAATACCCAAAAGTCATGAACATTAAACCCTAATTTCAAATTGTTAGCCAATTCGTGTTTCTGGGTGGTTAGAAACCTTGGAAATCATTAATTCAACAACACAAGAGCATAACCCAACAATCTTTTTGACCAATACACTTCACATTCAAGAATACCCAATTCGACTCATAAACCCTAATATTCAAAAATCATTAATTCGTGTAACTGGGTTTGTTTTGAGCTTAGAAACGATATCATAGATGTTGTTAAATCATTTTGACACATTCCTTTTAACCATAAACACCCATTCTTGATTGGGTGTTTGGTATGTGCTAAAACACATACCTTTTCATTATCAAAACTAGCCCAAAATAACCAAGAAAGAGCCGTTTATTGCTAATATTTGTGGTTTTCTTGAGTTTGTGCTTGTGCAGGTACAGATATGTCAAAACACACAAAAAGGAACCAAATCAGACGTAAATCCGAGCACGAGAGATCAAGAGAGCTTAAGCCGAGCGAAAGATCAAAATTGAGCATTTATGAAGATTTTATTCTCGAGGATGATTTTGGAAGTTTTAACCAAGTTTGAAGAATTGGCAAAATGGCCCTCAAGTTTGAACATTTGACAAAAGCGACCCTTAAAGATCAAAAGTTGCAAATTGGCCCTTGATTCATTTGAAGTATGACAAAATGATCCTTGGAAGATATTTTAATTACATTTATGGTCCACAAGTTTGAGAAAATACAACTTTGGTCCCTATGGTTGCTCTTGGATCACTAAACCAATCCAATTTATCCTAAGTCTAATTCACAAAAAAACCTTCGGCCCAATATAAATCCCTAATACCCAGCCCAAACTCACAACCCAACCAATACCCGGCCACGTTTAATACTCCTAAACCCGAATACCCACTTACCCGGTTATTTTACCCGAAGTCAAACCCATGGACCCGGTCAACACAACTTGAAAAACAATAAATAAATCCAAACGCGCCCTACAGTGTCTCTTCTTCCCTAAACCCAAACACACCCGCTTTACCCACTCCCACCTATTACCTCGTACTAGAATCTTTCTAGAATTTTATCCGAAGTCGACATGTCGGGATAATTTGCGCGGGGTGGACAAATGAAGAGCTCTCATTGGGCGGCCACATCATCAAGTGATCCAAGGGTGTAAAATGGATATGGTGACAAGATGATGAATCAATGGTTGATATTTGAGCATCTAGGAGCTTCGAATGGGATCCCAAGTCTTCCAAGCATACGCTATATATAGCCCATTCAAGTCGCAATAGAATTCGTCCAATCTCTTAGCTTTAGAGATTTTGACCATTTATTTCATCATTTCTCTTTAATCTTTTAGTAGTTGTAATTTCATTTTAAAGTTGTAAGCAATCTCTTGATTAATGCAAATTTACTTTTCAGTTTGTTACATGAATTTCTGCCAATGCTCTTTTGATTGTTAATCTGGTTTTAAAGCTTGTGTTATCAGTGCTAAGAATCACAGAAGCTTATCTAAGCTTTTGTGATTCTTAAGGTTTTTCAAATCCTTTTCTCAATTTCAAGTTTTCTTAAAAAGTCAACGATAGTCAAACCTTGAAGTCAAATCAAGTTTTGGTAAATTTCTGGTGTTAATCTGTTTAATGGTTAAGCTTAATGTTAGTTTACTCATTTTGATTCAGTCACAACCTCATTTCATCAGTTTTCAAAGTTAAGTTTCAATATAAGCTTGTTAAAGGGGTGTTTGGTTAATGTTTGTTTTCGGTAATTTCATCATTCTGTCCATTTGAATTTGAGTGCTATAGTTTCAGTTGTTGTGATTAGAGGGTTATCAATCAATAGTTCAAGTTTTATAGTCAAGTTGTGAGTTGCATACGATTTGTTAAGTTGATTTTCTGCTCCATAAGGTATGCTTTGCAGCCTAATGCATAGTCTAGAATTGTTTCAAGGTTAGTGTTAACTGCTTTTAGTAGTTATCTTAACATCTAGGATTATATGCTTTAAGTAATTTTGTCCATTAGAAGTAGTGTCATTGTTTGAATTGGTAAGAAATTGTGCTCATTCTGCTTTTGTTTCCTATTTTGTCGCACACTAATTTCGTCCAAATAGCTTATTATCAAGCTACTTAATCGCTTATATTCCCACCGAGACTACTTGATTTTGGTGTCCTCGTGAGCTTGTAGGAGTAGTTTTAGGATTACGAGCTTAGGATTTCATTTTTGAGCTTATAGAGTAGCTTATTCAGGACTCGCGATAAGCATATCTCATCCACTTTTATTCTTGCATCGATTGCTTGTTATCCCTTTCTCCTTATGCTTTTAATCTTCTCAATTTATGTCCTAATTGGCTAAAATTTGGATATGCAATATCTGGTTGGTGGTCTACTGATTTCAAGTTTTGGTTTTCACTTTAGCTTTTTAGATAAGCCAGCACTACAGCTTAAACATAGGGGTGAAGAAGCTGTTTGGACTAGAGTGGCAGTTAGCTTAATTCTTAGTAGACTGATCATTAGAGGTTAGGAGTAGTGTTAATTAGTTGCTATTAGCTTATTTTAGCATACATTAGCTTCAGTTACTGTTTGATAGCTTGATTCACTCTTTAGCTTATTTTCATTAGCTTATTTAGGAGCAGTTACACATCAGTTTCATTTTCATCCACATAAGCCCTTGTTTTTATATTTTTCATAGCTTTAGAATAATATTTTAGAATTTTCCTGAAATTTTCATAATTTTTAGCTACTGTTTACTATTTTCTTAATTAAAAATAGTTTTTAATCCTTTTAAATAGCTTTTATTGCAAATAATTAAGAAAAGTTCCAAAATTAATTTTTCAATTTTCCCAGTTTAAGAAAAATATAAAAGCATAAAAATATTTTTCCTTATTTTTCCCTTTTATTTGGTATTTTTCACAATTTAAATTAGATTTAAATAGTTTTAAATTCATAGAAAATAGAAAATAATCAGAAAAATAAAAATAAGTTTTGAAAATTCTCTTAGGATATTTTAGATTTTATAAAATTAGTTTCATAATTTTCCCCTTTGTTTTTATAATTTTTAGTTATTTAATCTTATTTTTAATAGTTAAAATTTAGTTTTTAATTCTAATAAATTCCAGAAAAATCCTAAAAAATAGTTTTAATTCTTAAATAGTTTTTAAATTTCATTTCTAGAGTAAAAGTAATTTTAGGCATTTTTAGGATTTAGAATAGATGTAGTTGCATTTTAATCGCGTTTCGTTTTAATCCCGTTTTTGCATTTTAGTGTAGAATTGCGTAGTTTGCTATAATCCTTAGGTTTTCCCCATAGACTTTATTCCCATTTACTTTCCTTATCCCGTAGTTTAGAAAGCATCATTTTATCCCCTTCTCTTATTCAAATCCCGATAATCGCGACGTGAGTTGGAAATTCCATTCAACCCTCGTTCGGAACGATCTCGGTGCTCAAACCTAATACGTTTGAGTTACCCAACATACTACACACTTCTCTTATTATTGATTTTTATGAAATCAATTTTTGGCGCCGCTGCCGGGGAGGGCTTGTAGCGAGTTTTCGTATTCCGTCTCGAATCGAGTGCGTTTGAAGATCCTTCCCCGAGTGAAGTTACCGTCGTTTTTTGTATATATATATCTTTTTGAAAAACCCAAAAAAATCTAAAAATACCAAAACATTCTTCCTAGAGTGTTTACAAAACAATAAAAGTAAAAACCAACAAAAGAAACCTGAAACGTCAATTGTTACGTCGGCTCACCTTGAAGGTACAACCTATACACGGGTATAAGGAAAGTCTTGACATTAAATTGCGATCAAGAACGATCCACTCTTCGTTCCCGCCACAGCTGCAGCATACTTTTGAGAGCTACCGAGCACCGGTTGACGTGATTGATTACAAAAATATTGTGTTTTCTTAAATATAAAAACCCAAAAGATTTTCCTTTTCAAAATTTGTTTTAAAACCCAAAATATTCTTCTTTTATCCTCTTAACCCGATAATTCTTTTCTTTTACCCTCTATATGTTTAATTCTCATGGAGTCTCAAAATTGCTTTCAACCCTATTGCTTTAATTGTAGAGATTTGTTAAAAGATGATTCACTTTGTGAACGTTGTTTTTGCAAAGTATGTGGATTTTATCGCGAATCTTGTATGTGTTGCCCTTTGAAAGAACCCACCGGGGTTATCGATGACGTTTACATCGATTTTGAAGAAAGATTTGAGCGACGTCAAAACCACATTGAAAGCATGCTTCAAACTTTATTAAGCCACTTTCAAACTCGACAATGTGTTAATGAGGAACCCGTTCAAGTTATGGAAGACGATCACACTATTCCGGAGCTACCCGAAGAACCCACCGAGGGTCACGGAGACGATTTCTTTGAACGTCGTGCTTTTCTTAACAACATTGAAAAACTTGAAGCCTTGTCAAAATTTTTGAAATATAACCTTGATGAACCTCGATTCCTACTTCCTCTCCGGTGAGGAGATGGAACATATTTCGAACCCGAGGTGATTCCCGCTTGTACTCGACTTAATCGAAGAATTCTAGAATCGATCCTTATCTTTCACGATTCGCGTTACGAGTTTGTCGAGTTACAACAAAACGGAACAAACTTATGAGCTTAAAACGATTTCTAAACAGAAAGAACCGGAGATCACAACGAAAGTGGTGGAACTTGCTAGCTCTAAGAGCACACCACTTGTCCCACCTCCGGATTCTTATCCCTCTCTCATTTCTGAGCTTCTCATTTCCGACCCTTCCCCTTCACTCACGCCGGTTGAGAGAAGTGACTTTCTTTTGGAAGAGGTCGATGATTCTATTTCTACGGACATTATTGCACCCGTTGACTCTCTCATAATGGGGGATGAGCATCCGAGTATTATTCCGGAAACGGAAGAGACTAGTGTTGAGATCCTTATCCCAAGCCCAAGAGAGTCTGGGGTTGTTGATATTTGTGATGAGCCTTCTCTTGATCATGTTGAGATGTTCTCCGATTCCGATGATGAGTCTTATGGAGACATCGACTTTATCGACGATTTACCTTCTGAGCCCGTCCATATAGAAGAAGAGAATGATTTTGAGCCAGAAGAAGAAGAGATTGAGCTCGATGATATTGAGATCGAGGATGAAGCATTACGAGAAACATTGTCAAGTGTTTATCTTCTCATTTCCAAGATTGAAGCCCTTAACGATAATTCGAGTTCGCATCCTATCTCCGTTAAAGATAGTGATTTCTCTCCCGAGCTTGAGACTTTCCGATTTAATGAAGAGATTAGTGGCAATCCCACTATTGATGATGTTTATCCTCTGATTCTTGAGCGATTCTACTTTGATATTGATGAGAACAAGGTTTTGAACGAGATTTCTGATACTCCGATAAGTGACCCGATCATAGAGGATGTTATCGATGACTTGATACCACCGGGTATTGAGGATGTTATGAATGATCCCGAGGGGGATATGGTTGTTCTTGATGGTTTTCTTGACTCTCCTCTTTCTAATGAGTCCACCATCCTTTATCCCGTTGAGCCGACATGTGAAGACAAAATCTTTAAACCTGGGATATTCATTGATAAGCTTCTTGCTAAAACCGTTATTAGAGAAAAGGATCCTCTCTTGGATGCCTTCTGTTTGAACCTTCAATTAACAATTCTCTATACCATGGACTCCCTTCTTCTATGGAGTCGTTTCTCTTAGATCCGTCATCCCGACGTCCGCCCGCAAAACCGCCGGATGATGGATCATTCTTTCATGATATACCTTGTGTGCAGCCCGACATTTTCTTCTCCTCCCAACCCACCTGGGTTTCATTCCTTGGGAATGAGGACACCGTTTTGACCCCGGTATCTCTACCACTTTCTTCCCAAGGACAAATGAATTGGGACGAGTCGGGGCTAGCGACTCGGTGATCAAAAACAATGGCGCTTCGTGGGAGGCACCCCATGTTTATCTCTATCTTCTTTCTATTTTGTTTCTAATAAGTGACGTGAAGGGTTAGTCTCTTCGATTTCTCGTGTTTGGTTGTTTGTAATGTTGTGTTTAGATTTTCCCGATATGAAGACTCTCGTGCTCAAGTTTGTCTTTTCTCCACTCGAGTTTCATGATCGATCTTGATGGAACCGATATCCTAATCTTATCGACTAACGTTTATCTTTGAGCATACTTAATAAACGGCTTTTAGATTTTCGTGATACCCTTGCTTTAAACATTGAGGACAATGTTTCGTTTTAGTCTGGGGTAGGGTAATCTTCGATTTGATTTGACCGCACTTGCTTATTTTTGTTGTGTTTCTCTCGCAACCCTGTTTTTCCTTAGGAAATGAAATTGTGCAAAAATTGTGAAAAATTTAAAAATTTTGAAGCTTTTGTTAAGTCTTTTTGATTGAAAAGTTTGCTAGTCTCTTAGACAAGAAGCTATAAAATGCGAATTCTAGCTCACAAGGCCAAGAATTTGCAAGTTTCCCTGAGTGACTTTAAATATGCATAACTTTATTTCATTAGACGAAGCATTTGCTAAGTTAATATATGTTTTGACATCTTGTTGGCTTTCCACGGTGAGAGTAGGAATGGAATTTCGACTTGACCCGGGCGTGTTGAGCCTAGCTTCTTCCCTTAACCATAGATAATCTAAAATTATCGGCTAAGCATCTGCGGATCTCATTATTTGGGATTTTAAATTTGCGAGATCGAGAAATGATAGAGTTACTTATGAGTTTAGATGCTAAGCGTGGAGTAGTTGGTTCTCTTTAGAGCCCATCGAAGGTACTTATTGCTTTTTGTTCCCACAAAATTGTTTCACCCCATATATGTCTTACAATAATTAGAGATGTTGAGTTTTTGGCGATAGTTAGTTCTTTATCTTCTTAAAAGAATCTTTGTTTTAAAATTGGGTACACATCAAGGATCCGTAATAAATAAGCAATAAGTGATAAGTGAAAAGTAATAAGTAAGGTTGTGAGTCATGTGTCGAGATCGGACCCTTGGATCTTTAGCCGGGATTGAGTGAGGTCTTAGCCTAGCCACGGGATCCTCATTTCATGAAGCCTATAGTCTTGGAATTACCCGTGAAGTCCGTAGTTCATAGCTCATACAAGTAAAGTTTCTTTAAAAAAAAAAAAAAAAAAATAAAAATTATTGATGAAAAATGTTGAAAAAATCAAAAGTATAAGTGAATAAAAATTCCTTGATGTGGACCTCATTTTTACGACAATGGTTCTTGAGAGAAGGCGGATAACTAATTATCGACTTAGCTTTGTATCTTTATCGGAATAAAAGTTATCAAAACGAGAAATTTGAAGAAATTCATTTCTCACAAAAATAAAAAAATCTAGAGGAAAATAGGAAAATGGGAACAAAAGGTAATTACACAAGTAACTTCCATGGGTAGTGTTAGCATCTAGAGTCGATTTAACAATGATTTCGATTTTACGCTTAGTTTGGGACTTGTGAAAATCGGGACGATGTATTCTATCCGTATGGTCACTTCACCGTGTTGTGTTTTCTACTCCGTGATCCTAACATGTCGTTTGAAAAATGTTGGAGTTATTGATCGACATGAAAGTTCAACAAACCGTCATTCATAACCGGAATGTGCTTAATCATAATATCTATACATGTGAATTAAAAGGTAAACGTGGCGTTTTTAGAATTAAGGCTTTCTTAATTTCTTTTGAGGAATCTTTGCTACTTCTTCATAGGTTTAGTAGAAAGAGATTGAAATCCTTGATTTTAGAAGCGTGAGTTGATTGCATTGCGTGAGGACACGACAATGGTCTCGTCTGGGGTATTTTGGTATGTGCTAAAACACATACCTTTTATCAAAACTAACCCAAAATAACCAAGAAAGAGCCGTTTATTGCTAATATTTGTGGTTTTCTTGAGTTTGTGCTTGTGCAGGTACGGATATGTCAAAACACACAAAAAGGAACCAAATCAGACGTAAATCCGAGCACGAGAGATCAAGAGAGCTTAAGCCGAGCCGGAAGATCAAAATTGAGCATTTATGAAGATTTTATTCTCCGAGGATGATTTTTGGAAGTTTTAACCAAGTTTGAAGAATTGGCAAAAATGGCCCCTCAATTTTGAACATTTGACAAAAGCGACCCTTGAAGATCAAAAGTTGCAAATTGGCCCTTGATTCATTTGAAGTATGACAAAAATGATCCTTGGAAGATATTTTCAGAATTACATTTATGGTCCCTGAAGTTTCAGAAAATACAACTTTGGTCCCTATGGTTGCTCTTGGATCACTAAACCAATCCAATATATCCTAAGTCTAATTCACAAAAAAACCTTCGGCCCAATATAAATCCCTAATACCCAGCCCAAACTCACAACCCAACCAATACCCGACCACGTTTAATACTCCTAAACCCGAATACCCACTTACCCGGTTATTTTACCCGAAGTCAAACCCATGGACCCGGTCAACACAACTTGAAAAACAATAAATAAATCCAAACGCGCCCTACAGTGTCTCTTCTTCCCCAAACCCAAACACACCCGTTTTACCCACTCCCACCTATTACCTCGTACTAGAATCTTTCTAGAATTCTTATCTGGAAGCTGACATGTCAGGATAAGCTGCCAGGGTGGACAAATGAAGAGCTCTCATTGGAGCAGCCACATCATCCAAGTGATCCAAGGGTGTAAAATGGATATGGTGACAAGATGATGAATCAATGGTTGATATTTGAGCATCTAGGAGCTTCTGAATGGGATCCCAAGTCTTCCAAGCATCTGCTATATATAGCCCATTCAAGTCACAATAGAATTCGTCCAATCTCTTAAGCTTTAGAGAGATTTTGACCATTTATTTCTGTCATTTCTCTTTAATCTTTTAGTAGTTGTAATTTCATTTTAAAGTTGTAAGCAATCTCTTGATTAATGCAAATTTACTTTTCAGTTTGTTACATGAATTTCTGCCAATGCTCTTTTGATTGTTAATCTGGTTTTAAAGCTTGTGTTATCAGTGCTAAGAATCACAGAAGCTTATCTAAGCTTTTGTGATTCTTAAGGTTTTTCAAATCCTTTTCTCAATTTCAAGTTTTCTTAAAAAGTCAACGATAGTCAAACCTTGAAGTCAAATCAAGTTTTGTAAATTTCGTGTTAATCTGTTTAATGGTTAAGCTTAATGTTAGTTTACTCATTTTTATTCAGTCACAACCTCATTTCATCAGTTTTCAAAGTTAAGTTTCAATATAAGCTTGTTAAAGGGGTGTTTGGTTAATGTTTGTTTTCGGTAATTTCATCATTCTGTCCATTTGAATTTGAGTGCTATAGTTTCAGTTGTTGTGATTAGAGGGTTATCAATCAATAGTTCAAGTTTATAGTCAAGTTGTGAGTTGCATACGATTTGTTAAGTTGATTTTCTGCTCCATAAGGTATGCTTTGCAGCCTAATGCATAGTCTAGAATTGTTTCAAGGTTAGTGTTAACTGCTTTTAGTAGTAATCTTAACATCTAGGATTACATGCTTTAAGTAATTTTGTCCATTAGAAGTAGTGTCATTGTTTGAATTGGTAAGAACGTGTGCTCATTCTGTTTTGTTTCCTATTTTGCTGCACACTAAGCTGTCCAAATAGCTTATTATCAAGCTACTTAACTGCTTATATTCCCACTGAGACTACTTGATTTTTGGTGTCCTCAGTAGCTTGTAGGAGTAGTTTTAGGATTCTGAGCTTAGGATTTCATTTTTGAGCTTATAGAGTAGCTTATTCAGGCCTGCAATAAGCATATCTCTGTCCCTTTTGTTACTGCATCAGATTGCTTGTTATCCCTTTCTCCTTATGCTTTTAATCTTCTCAATTTATGTCCTAATTGGCTGAAATTTGGATATGCAATATCTGGTTGGTGGTCTACTGATTTCAAGTTTTGGTTTTCACTTTAGCTTTTAGATAAGCCAAGACTACTGACTTAAACATAGGGGTGAAGGTTCGTTTGGACTAGAGCAAGTTAGCTTAATTCTTAGTAGACCGATCATTAGAGGTTAGGAGTAGTGTTAATTAGTTGCTATTAGCTTATTTTAGCATACATTAGCTTCAGTTACTGTTTGATAGCTTGATTCACTCTTTAGCTTATTTTCATTAGCTTATTTAGGAGCAGTTACACATCAGTTTCATTTTCATCCACATAAGCCCTTGTTTTTATATTTTTCATAGCTTTAGAATAATATTTTAGAATTTTCCTGAATTTTTCATAATTTTTAGCTACTGTTTACTATTTTTCTTAATTAAAAATAGTTTTTAATCCTTTTTAAATAGCTTTTATTGCAAATAATTAAGAAAAAGTTCCAAAAATTAATTTTTCAATTTTCCCAGTTTAAGAAAAATATAAAAGCATAAAAATATTTTCCTTATTTTTCCCCTTTTATTTGGTATTTTCACAATTTAAATTAGATTTAAATAGTTTTAAATTCATAGAAAATAGAAAATAATCAGAAAAATAAAAAAATAAGTTTTGAAAATTCTCTTAGGATATTATAGATTTTATAAAATTAGTTTCATAATTTTCCCTTTGTTTTTATAATTTTAGTTATTTAATCTTATTTTTAATAGTTAAAATTTAGTTTTAATTCTAATAAATTTTAAAAATCCTAAAAATAGTTTTAATTTTAAATAGTTTTCAAATTGCATTTCTAGAGTAAAAGTAATTTTAGGCATTTTAGGATTTAGAATAGATGTAGTTGCATTTTAATCGCGTTTCGCTTTAATCCTGCTTTTGCATTTTAGTGTAGAATTGCGAGTTTGCCATAATCCTTAGGTTTTCCCATAGACTTTATTCCCATTTACTTTCCTTATCCCGTAGTTTAGAAAGCATCATTTTATCCCCTCTCTTATTCAAACCCGATAATCGCGACGTGAGTTGGAAATTCCATTCAACCCTCGTCGGAACGATCTTGTGCTCAAACCTAATACGTTTGAGTTACCCAACATACTACACACTTCTCTTATTATTGATTTTTATGAAATCAGTGTTCATACGTTTACGCGTAGACCACTCAATCAAGATTACACGATGTTTTAACCGTTGGATTCGTGTAAAATTTAAAACCATTGTTTAGAATCTTGTTAGGAACATGAAATCACTTACAAATTGACGATCTTAAACACGGTTTTGACGAACGATTCTTAGGCGTAGGATGTGTTGGTGTTTTGAGTAATAAATGATAAGTGAAATGTTAGGTGGAGGATATTTTTATTCAAAATATTTTTAAGGTTTTGAGCTTTGGTCCCTCCACCTTTTCCTTTTTCAAACAAAGCCTTTTAACTTCCATTTTGGTTACCAAACAAAGATTTTTAGAAAGAAACATGACGACACTCCCCCTTGACTTGAGAAAATAATGAAAGGTTATTAATTTTAGTCCGAGGAGTGTCTTTGAACCAGAAAATGTACCACCATTAGTAAAAGAATCAACCGAGATATGATAACATGCAAGTACACGTATGTTTTGAAGCAGCTTAAGAGATTATTTTCTCCCCTCAACACTTGATCGGAAAAATACTGAATTTTGAAAGATTAAAGTGTTGACGGAAGAAATGTACTTGCTATGTTGAAAGAAAGATAGATTAGGAGAATATTTTTGTTGTTTTATCGGATTTTATATTTTTGTATTTTATTTTTGAAAAATTATTTACGTAAGATGTTTTGGTGTTTGATGTGTTTTAAGACTGTTTTAAGAGGTCATCCAATTCCTCTTGAGTCAAACACCTCATACCAATCGGTGGACCAACTCATTAAACCTAGCGGGAGGCAAGGCTTTGGTGAGCGAGATCCGCCAATTGGTATTCTGCACTCCACAAAGTATAATTCAACGGTGCACATTCCACGTGGTCCTTGATGAAATGATAGCGAAGATCGATGTGCTTTGATTTGAGTCTTGAACCGAGTTGCACGAGATCGCATTGGCACTCCGATTGTCATGAGACATCGGGATTCTCGAACACGTAACCATAGTCTTTGAGTTGTGTTCTCATCCGGATGACTTGAGCACGACATGCGGACATGGCTTCATATTCGCTTCGGTTGATGACAACGATGTACAATCCTGCTTCTTTGATTGCCAAGACACCAATTTATCACCAGAAATTGTAGTGCTCTCAAGTACTTTTCCTCGAGTCTAAGCATCCTGCGTGATCGCCTCGAAAAGCGATTAGTTCAAAACCGTAATCCTTCGGATACCGATCCCCAAGTTAATGGTTCCTTGATGTATCGAGGATTCTTTTAGCCTCGAGAGGTGGGTTTCGGTTGGTCGCGATCGATAACGGGAGCATAGATAAACGGCAAAGACAATATCAGTCGCTCATAGTGTTAGATACATGAGGACCCAATAATACTTGGTATTTGGTAGGGTCAACCAATTTCCCATGTAAATCAAAGATCTAACTTCTTGGTATGAGCCATTGGTGTGGCATAAGTGTCACAGTTGTCATTCCAAATTTGTTTAACAGTTCAAGGGCATATTTGACCGACTTAAGAAAATACCACGGGGTGATTGATGAACTTGCAATCCTAGAAAGAACGTAAGTTCACCCATCATGGACATTTCAAAATTTTTCTTCATTAGTTTTGCAAAAGCGGTTGAAAACTTTTATGTGTTGACCCAAAATGATGTCATCCACGTAAATTTGAACAATTAAGATGTGTGCCCGTGATATTGTATAAAAGAGTTGGGTCAACCGAGCCTTTGGTGAAATTATTGGCAATGAGGAAAGATGATAGCTTATCGTACCATGCTCGAGGGGCTTGTTTGAGACCATAAAGAGCTTTGTTCGGTTTGTAGACATGGTTCGGGAACTCGGGATCAACGAATCCATACGGTTGGTCGACATAGACCGTTTCTTTAAGTTGTCCATTGAGAAACGCCTGCTTTGACATCCATCGATAGACCGTCATATTCATATGAGTCGCGAACGAGAAATATCCGAGCGACCTCAAGACGAGCAACCGGAGCAAAAGATTCTTCAAAGTCTATTCCTCTTCCCGACGATAACCCTTAGCAACGAAGTCGTGACTTGTTTCGGATGACGCCCTTCAAAGATCCAATTTGTTTTTCCAATCCATTTTAGACCAATGACGTAGACCCCGTTGGTCTTTCAACCGCCTCCCATACTTCAAGACGCTTGAATTGGTTGAGTTCTTCTGCATGGATTCAATCCAGTTGTCTTTTGTCATTGCGTCTTTAATGTTTTAGGCTCGATTAGCGACGGTGAGAGCATAAATGCAATGTTCACCATCGTGTGAAGACGTTGTCTCATTACGTTGGTTGATTCGGGTTGCCAATAATGTTAGCCGAGGATGGTCTTTTGTCCATCTATGTGTAGAGGGTTGATGTTGGTATACATTGTGCGATTCGAGGGTTCAAATGGTTTGTTGAAGATTACGCAACATCGTGTAGTGATCTCATTGGCAAACAGGTTAAAGAACGCATTTGGATCAAAATCTGCAGTGGGGTACTTCATTCGTAATATCATCATTTGGTTCATCATTGGTGGAAGCGGTGTGTTCAACTGTTGTGTTGGAGTCAATCGGTGTAGGTGCATCTTCAACAAGAGTTGTTGTAGCAGTGTATCGGTATAGGAATATTATCGGGTTGTGCAATGGAAACAATGGATACACCGAGCACGCTCATCAATATCGTCACGTAGCAGTAGGAGCAAATAACCTTTCCATTTGTTGACGAGTTAGCTTGGGGCTTTGTTCGGTGATGATGGGGTTGAGGAAGTTTAAACGGTTGTGTCCGGGTTCTAAGTCGTTATACTCGAAGCCATTTCCGTGAGTTCATCAAAATGAGCATGAATCGCTTCCATTACCTCCTTAGTTCGACGGTTCTAGATTCGAAACCTTTAGAATTGTCACAGATCCAATAAAGACTCAATATCGACTTTGGCTTTGAGCTTTCCAAAATCATCAAGATCATTATTCGGATAGCAAAGGGATCCAAATACATGAAAGTGTTTGAGGTTCGGTTTATAGTGGTGGACAAGCTCGAAAGGTGTTTTGTTGTATGCGTTTGTGATCATAGAACGGTTTTGAGTATAGCATGCATGAGATGACTTACGCCCATAAGTAATCTGGAAGTTTAGCATTGATTAACATTGTTCTTGCGGCTTCCACAAACGTTGGTTTCGTCTTTCAACAACTCCATTTTGTTCGTGTGTACGTGTAATAGATGTTTGATGTTGAATTCCACTTCTCATAAAATTCACGAAGGGTTTTGTTAACAAATTCATTCCTTTGTGCATTTCGATTATCCCGACGGTGTTGCGGAGTGAACACGTATTTTTGTGAGAAAGGTGATGATCATTTGTGGAGCTTGGTCTTTGCTACGGCGAAGTAGACCCAAGTCCATCGTGAGTAGTCATCAACAATTACTAAGATGTAGCGTTTGCCATTGATCGTTTGCACGCGCATCGGGCCACACAAATCCATGTGAAGAAGATGTAGCACATGCCGAGAGTCGTGTTCCACCTTTGAAGGAAAATGAGCACGAGTGCTTTTCCCTTGTTCACAGTGAGCAAAGGTGATCTTTGAATACCGTAATCGTGGGAGTCCTTCAACTAGTTTGTGTCTAGCAAGGTTGGTGATGGTTTGAAAGTTTAGATGTGAGAGACGACGATTGCCATAGCCGTGATTTTGTTGATGTTGCTTTAGAAAGTAAGCGGATGGGAGAGGAAGCAACCATGTCTTGCATAGAGATAGTGTAGAGACTAGAATTACGCGAGCCGGACATAAGGTCATTTCCATGTAGATCACGAATGAAACAAGTTTTCTCCTTGAAAGCAACCTCCAAATCTCCATCACAAAATTGACCTACTAAAAAGCAGTTGTGACCGAGGCCTTCCACATAGTAAACCCCCTCACGATTTCGATGTTCCCATTGACATAATCTCCGTAGCCCATGATAGCTGCAGTGATCGTTCCCGAATCGGCGGTGCCAATGAACTTTGCAATAAAGTTTGATAACGCTTAAGGTTGCCTATCATGTGTCGGGAACATCCGCTATCAACAATCCGGAGAATGATCGTATCACCGCATTACACATGCATTTACACGGATGGAATAGAAGTAGATGTGGAACCCGAAATAGAGGGTTCAAGGTGTATGTTAGACATACACACATTGATAATTTTAGGCATCCATTTAAATCCTAGTGTGTTGTATATCCATTTCTGCCATCTATAGCTACTCTTTGCTTTAGTCTTAGTGAAAGCACTAGGTGGTACTACATTCTTAGGAGGTGAAGCGGGAGCTACTGTGATAGCAATGGTTTCCTTAGAATCTAAAGAAGGCGGTCTACCAAGCACATACTTAGAATGATTAGTGGGCCTAGAGGTATTCCGATTCTTAGGATTTCATAATCGAGATATTATAGCTTTAGCAACACATTTGTCATGACAATCAGAATTCATATTCTTCCGACAAATAACACAAGGTGCATCAGACCGAATATCAAAAGTACTTAACGGTTTAGCATTCGTTACATCACTATTTGTATTACATTTGCCGACGCAACATCTATAGTGGAAGCAACATGAGTTTTATTCGAGTCCTAGGGTGTTCTTCACTTTAGCATTCCTTTTGATCTTTTCTTAGGTTGCAACTTCCTATTCTTCGATTGAGTGCTCCTAGGTCTGTGAAGTGCAAACGCTTGGAAAAGATGCAACTATTCTGTTTCGAGAGGGAAACACATTAGCAACTTGTGATTTGGCAAGGGAATTCTATGTTCACGATTACTAAGTGTGACTGTGCTAATCTCTTAATCACAAGAGGCGGAAGTTGTTCATACTTTCCTAACATTTCCGTAACTTAGAGATAGTGTGAATCATATCTTGATTTTCGAGCGAATATTTCGAGCAAAATTCATGACATCTCTAGTGTGAGCAAGATAGTGATCAAGTTCGTTAGATGCTTCAAGTCGAGTCTTTTGAGTAAATCAAATATGACACCATATTCTGCTTAACTTTTAAAAGTTCTTGTTCATATTTTGAGATTTGACTTTTCAAAGACACATTTTGATCATCCAGTTGCTCAATTTTAGGATCGAAGATTTTGCACTCAATCGAGCGATTTTCTTTTGAAAACTAAGTTGATGATTGTGAATATCTTTTCACACCAATGAAGACGACGTTTGCATTGTAAATTTCATTGAGTAATCGTTTATTTTCACTTTTAAAGACTCGATCCAAGCACATTATCGGTGTTCTCCATGATTACAACAGTTTCAACAATATCGCCAGAGATGTAATCGATGCAAATGGCAAAGCATGAAGTAACACAACATTATGGATATCAAGACAAATAACATCTTCCAAGAGTCGATAACATCTTTTCTCACGGTTTCTTTTGCGTTTAGTGTTAGAAATAGATGTTTCATTTTCTAAAACGTTTTCATTACCCCAAGTTCCTTATGAAAATCCTTTTCCCGAGCAATTGCACAACTTTTCAAATTTTTAACATTAGGTAAAAGATTTTCGAAAAATGTCTTTGTTCTCTCGCCAGAGGCGATTGAAAATGTTCAACTTTGATTTCGAGCGATATTCTATCTCATGTTGTAAAATTTTGAGGTCGACCATGAAAATGTCAAAATATCAAGAATTTTTCGATTTTCGTGTTTTGAGTTTACTTCACTAATGGAAGGTAAAGGACCATAAGTTTGTGCAAAATCATTTTGGGATTAACATTAGAAGACTCGGTGTTTTGATGATAACCCTTGGTGTGTTAGAAGAATCCGTTGGTGTGACGAAAGTGACCGCGTTTTTATAATTAAAAGGTTTGTTGTAAACAACGTTTTTAATTTTGATCGACTCTCCTTTCGCATCTAATTCCTCTTGACGATGATATTCAACAACACTCATAACACTATTATCAATTTTGTATTCGTGACCGAAACTTCGTGGAGTTGGTTTGAATGTTTTAGTGAAAGCTTTGGTTTGTAATCGCTAGATTTTTTCCATATCCGTTTGGATTGGGTTTTAAGGTAAACTTTTCAATAGTCATTATCGATTCACCATGTTTGTAAACAACAGCTTTAAACTCTTTAAGTTTGTTTTGCAAGCGATAATTTCTTCAAGAAGGTCATCTACCCGATTCGTTGAATGCTTTTGTATCGGAGAACTGTTTTTGACAATTTAACAACTCATCCTTAGCTTTTTGAGTTTCCAAGGTGAGAGCGTTAATTTGCTTTTATGTTCATGTTTCATTGTTCTAATTCGCACAACAAAGCATTCTTCGAGGCGGCTAGATCACGATCCGTCTCTCTAAATATTTTTCGCTTTGATGAGATTTTGCAAAGCGGCTTCAAAACCTTTTTCACGGTTTTCTTGAGTTTTGAAAAGTTGAGTTGCATTTGTAAGAATTCAAAATCCTTGGTTAACAAGTGCATTTTACTTTTAAGGATTGATTTAATGCAACACATTCGGCAATTTTGGATTGTTGGTCTTTAAGCAATGTAACAAGATCCGATGAGGCAAAGTTCATCGTGTTCATCGTGAGTCACAACATGATCATTATTTAGATCCTCAAGTATAACCACGGAGTCAATTTGATTATCAAGGAAACCATAAGGTCATCCGGATCGTCAAATGTAACTACGGGTTTATTTGAAAATCGCCGAATGAGATGTGGATGACTCATTTGAACATTTCGAACCGCGCGATTCGGGATATTGATGGAGATATTAGTTCGTATATGATGATGGTTTGTTGGTGCACGAGACAAGCCATCGATGTCATACACCGGGCCTGCTTTCACTCATGTGTAACTCTTGCATATTAGCCATCAACATAACAATGCATTGGCTCGCAAGTCCTCCATATCATCATCCGAGTCTCATGACCGCCATAAAGCTCGTTCTTTGTCCTGTGAGAGATCCACCACTTCATCCTTAAGAGCCAAAAGTAAAGCCTCTTTGAAATAAGCATCGCCTAGTCCTTGGCTTTGGGCATGCATTAGCAGTGTCCCTTCTCATTGCGCTTGTAGCATCTAAGACCATTTAACCGATTCGAGCATTTCCTGCTCCACCACTTGAGCTCGTTGTTATTCCTACCACAAAGATTGAAACCTTGACCACCGCCCATCCGACGACCATAATCACGATTCGAACTTCAACACGCCCATTGTTCACAATGCTTGATTCCGTGTGTTCGAGGAGGAACGAATACGATTGTTGGATTTGTTGGTGTAACGGCCAAAAGCATTAGCAATCATCACAAATCCTTGTTGCAATGCTTCGAATGGATCGATTTCCTCGAGCATCAACGACATATGCTTGAGCATTGTTGCCGTATGGAACCAATTGATTTTGTTGAGGTTGTTGCCGTGAAGGTGTGTTTGAAGCGGTTGGTTGAGTTGTGGTTGAGAGGATAATTTCGCTGAGCATACAAGGCAAGTTGTTGATTATCCGGATGTGATCGCTTAGCAATTTGAGCACGGAGAATCCTTTCCCGATCAACTTCCTTTTCATGAGGCTTCAAGTAATCGCACAACAATCCATAAGTAGAATGATGCATATTCTTTGCTTGACGGAGAAAGATGACATACTTCTCCCATTCAGACCAAGACTACTCGTGAACTTAGTATTCACTGTAATTCTTGGCATGATGATGTTGTGTTTATCCAAATCATTGATGATGTCTCAAAATCGATGATGGTAGGACTCTAGTGTCTCCGCATTCAATCATGAAGTGTTCATAAGCCAAGTAAATTTTGGATTCCAAATCCTCCCGATTGAGTATGATCCTTCCATAAGAAGACGAATATGATCCCACATTTTTGTGCGTCTTTTGAGCATCAACACTACGAAGAATTGGGTTTGGTAATCCTAAGAGGATGTATTCCATTGCAAGTTCATCACTTCATAGTGTAGAAGTTTCAGAGGATTTAAATCGCAACAAAGGCAATGTTGGTTTGTTCATCTCGTGGTGGAAATGAAGCTGGATCTCCTGCACAATGACAAAGAGGCATCTCAAATGGACCTTCCAAGATAACCTTCTTTAAGAACTTTCCATGTGGCTTCTTCGGATCACAAAAACTAAAGAACCTTATCACCTATTGATCATAATTTCGGAGTGAGCATTGAGGTCTATCAAGTGATCCGACTTCATGAATTTATTGTTGGTCGCTTAAAGCTTCACACATCTTTGCAAACCAAGTGGGTTCCTTCATAGTGTTCCTTGATGGATGTTGATTGAAATCATTTGTGTAGGGTTCAACTTGAAGGCTTGGTGGTGGTTGAACCATTTGTGGTTGTGGAATTGCACCAATTTGTGGAGTATGTTGTCGATTAAATTGTTGTTGATAAATAGCTTGTTGTTGATTCCATTGTTGATGTTGTGGAGTTAATTGTTGTTGTTGTTGATGATTATAAGTGTGAGGGAAATAGTTAGAGTATGGTGGTTGAGACATGATGATAAACTTGTGTAGTAAAATGGATCTTTGTAGTCGAATGAACCTTTGTTGATGAAGTGTCCTTAGGCGAGAAAATACAAGAAACCAAGTAGCACTTATGCGTAAAACACCAAAAGTTACGCGTAACAATAAGGAGTTACGCGTAGGATTTAGCTTACGCGTAAGTAGGAAAAACACTAAAGTTATGCGTAGACAAAAGTTAGGCGTAGAAAGGTAGGCGTGGGATTACCTTATGCGTGAGACCAAGTTTACTGCGTAAAGTGAATCTTATGCGCGATTTCTCACGTAAGCTTATGCTTATGCGTAAGTTTAGGGTTTTTGCCCAAATGATCTTTACACTATCACAAAGGCAAAAGATATCCAAAGTCGACGATTTTCGGACTTATCCAAGTAAGAAACACGGAATAAACCAGAAAATGAAGATCAAACCAAGGAAAATCTTACGCGTAATTTTAGGGTTTTGATACGCCGTAGGATTACTCGTAACTTTGATTTTGCCCAAAGATGTTTCTAAACCGTTTTGTGTGATGAAATAGCTTCAATAACACCAAAAGACACAAAAGTGTGAAACTTGATGATCCAAAGCTCTTAAAATGCTTATCGTGAGGATGAAACCCTCGAACAAAAGAAGCTTAAAACGAGATCCACGCGTAAAGTTTGAAACTTTTGCCAAAACAAGTATTTTAACACCTCAAAACATTGAAAGTACAAGAATCTTGGATTAAAAGTGTAAAAACAAGTTTTTAAGTTTAACCAAAGTATCACTCGTTAGCCTTACGCGTGGGACCAAAACCCACTTCAAAAGCAATAACGATTCACCCAACTATTAGGCGATTGATACCACTGTTAGGTCACTAGTTTTACAAACACAAGTTATAGAGAAAGAGATAAGGCGATTGAACAAGTATCAAACACACACACACAACATAGTATACGGTTAGGCATAGGAGGTGAGTGAAAGAAAAGAACTTGAACAACCAACCCTCAAGTGAGGGTTATTACATGGTTTATATAGGCAAGGAGCTAGGGCAACACTCCCTCTCCTTCCCTATTCCTTATTGGGCTTGGGCCTAAGCTTATGGGCCTTCTACATAAGCTTGACCTTAAACAAACATAAAGGCCATAATAAAGCTACCTATTACATATGAAATATAAATACTTGAAATACTGTTTAGGAGTGATTCCAACATAGTTTGTTAGAGCTCATCCCTTTTTGTTTGTTAGAGCTCATCCCACATGTCACAAAATGATTGGAGCCCACAACTTCAATGATTTATATAGCAGTAGAAGAGCAATTATAATATCTCAAAGTATTCATAGATTTTCCTAGCTGTTGAGAATTTAGCCAGAGTAGTGAGAGGGAAAGCGAAATATATTATAGAATTATTACAAAATGAAATGAAGAGTGTGTCACTGTTGGTATAATGGACAATAAATTAATAGACGTGTGTTAGGATCGAACTCGAGACCACGAGATTGCACACTTTGCGTATAAGAATTAAAGTTAATAAATAAATGTAATAGTTATATTTATTTATTAATTAAACGAAATAATTATAACGGACGTTAAGTAATTATGTAATGGATTAACGGTCGTTAAATGTAATTGGAAAAGGACTAAGTTGTAAACAATGGGAAGGTTCTGGAATTCCTTGTGGGATACCTCATCCGATCGGCCACAAGAAAAGGAAACCCAATCCATCTACAACTCAAACTTGTTCACCAAGTTTGTTTGGGTATAAATACAAAACCAATGGTGTTTGTAATTTATCTCTTGTACTCATTAGCTAAAACCTAAAAGAGTTTTGTGTGTGTTTTGCTCCAAACGATCGTGGACCCTCCCTAGGGGATCGATCACTTTGATTTTCCAACTAAAATTGTTTTGTTTAATTAAAACTAGCATTCCTTTAATTCGGTATAGTACGTGTGTACAAGAAAGTGGTACTAACACATTATTGTTAGTATTCTTGGATTGAATTACAAAAAGGTAAGGGGTAATTCACATAATCTTATAAACCCTAATTAGGGTTCATCCAATTGCTAGTTTTGTGAATTTGATTCTTGTTCGGCTAGAATCAAGAAATGTACGCATATTCTTGTTTTTGTTAATTAATTATTCGTTAATTTTTCCTATACGCTTCCGCATGTGTACTTGATGTTTATTGTTTATATTTATGATTAGTCATGTTATATAATTCCAACAGTGGTATCAGAGAGTCATTGGTTTTAATGAGTAATTAATTACTAAACGCGTAAAAAACGAATATTGTATGTTGTTTGATATGATTATTCTAGGGTTTTGGTTTATATGTTTTTTGTATGGGTCGAATTTTTATTTAATATGGGGCATACCCCAATTTTGTTTGTTGTCGATTCATTATAATTTTTTTTTAAGGTTTATAAAATTGTTTTGTTAACCTTATCGAAACCTATAATTAGTATATGTGTTACGGGATTAATTCATGAATAATATGTTATGTGACATGGAATTTTAATATGCGATCTTGTGACTATTTGTATAATTGTTATGATATATCCATGATGATACATGCATGTTTGTCACGGATAATTGCTTGAATATTTGTTTAATTGTTAAGATATATTTATCACATGTTTATTTACGATAAATCTTGAATTGGGGAAGACTCCAATTATATACATTAATGAATCAATTATGTGCAATTTGGAATATCATTAATTATAGGTTTACGCAATCGATTTGTCGATGTATGTGGCTCACTTTCAATTGAGAGAGTGAAAGCCCTAATTAATATATACATTAATTTAACCTAGACATTGATTATTAATAAGGTTTTATCGAATAAGTTGCATGTGGCTACTTGTTTTCACGTATAAATTGTTTATTATGTGCGCATTATTTTTTAGTTTTTTATTTTTTATTTGTTACTCGTTTTGTTTATTATGTTAGACAGTTTTAAGCAAAAGGTAGTTTTGAATAGAAAAAATAATACGGACTAAACAATGGTGAAATTTGATTTGTTTTTGAAGAGTTAAGTTTTCAATAGTTTAGTTGATTGATGATTTTGGTACAAATGGTCTGAACGGCTCACCCAATTTGACGGACTGTGTGGGAAGTACTAGGAGGAGAGCGCATTAATATTGTGACCCTAAAGAGGGAGGTTATTGCCCTGCGCTGACCAAACTCTCCGCTTGCTTGTGAGTCAAATTGGAGCTATTAAGTAAGCCATAAATGTACAAACTCATCTTAAGGGCGAATTAGTTTTAATTCCATGCTCCACTTCGGTGGTAATTACCCGAAACACTAAGTGTTTACACTTATGCAAAAGTACGGTATAATGGACGATAATTAATGCTAAATTCCTTGATTGGTGAACCCAATACCTCAATCAAAGCTTTGATAATTTGATCTTTATGAATTGGTAATAAAAGTTTTTATTAAATTTATGCTACAAGATGAATGCATGACATCTTTGTACATATTTGATTTGACCATAAAATCAAAAGTACCCTTTATAAATTAAGTTATATGCCATCTAATTAAAAGGACACTTGAAGTTGCAATTTACGCCATGACAAGATTTGGCGAGATTGTGATGGAGATAAATCTTTATGTAAAGTCGACCTTACATGAACATATTTGCAGCTCTTTAAGTTAGACACTTAAGTTGAGTAGGAAGTGAGAACCGACTCAAGGCATAAGATGGGATGAAACATGTTTATATTTGCAATAGCTTTGGAAAATATAAACCCATAATGATCTAGGAATTGGAAATTGTTTGCCAATTATTGTTCGACAGACACCCTATTATGTGCTTTCAGCATTAGCGGATCAACGATGTAATGGAACTACGATAATTTGGATCCTAGTTTTCGAGAAAATTCTATGGTTATATGAATATTACCTTGGGTATTTTATTTTCTTGAAAAGTTTAAATTATCGAAATACTAAAATTGAATTTTGAAAATTCTTTAAATGTATTAATGCAACATTAAACCGTAAACGGAGGTTATTCTCATTGGTAAATTGATCTACACACCGTAAGGGTTTTGGTAGAGTCAAATTTACTAAAAGAATAAACCTATTCCTCTTTCATAAGAAAGAGTGAGATTCAATCCTATTCCTTTTCATGAATGAAGAAATGTATTATAGGACAATTAGAATTGTCTAAATTCTAAATACATAACTCGTAAGCAAATTTTAATAGTTAAGAAAATTGCATATTTTCTGAGTTATTAAATTAGAAGCTAGACTAATTACTGTATAATTGGTAAAAGACAAACTAGCATATTTTATCTAGTTGTTTTGTTTTAACCATTTAAAATGTACTACTTACAATTGTTGGAATAGTAGAACTATTAAGAAAGAAATTGCATGCCTAAATTTTCAAGTTAATAACATTGATGGATAATTCATCATCTACATAGTAGAATACATTCTTTTAAGTACATAAGTAATTGTTATGTATGGACTTTCTCAAAGGTGTAGGGAAGTAAACAGAACACTATTTTCTTTCACTGGTTAATGAAACACTTACAATGTTGTCAAATCCAGTGGGAGTATTATGTTCTTATTACTGAATAAGGAATTAATGTAATGATCTCTAATTCAGTGGGAGTTACAAGCTTTGTCATCTTGGTAGTAATCCAGATTATATCTAGAATATCTTAAGATAATTAGTTTCCACTTGTAGACACTTATGTTTTCAAGGATAGTCATGTACGTTTCCTTATTAGACAATGAAGTGGTTCTACATCTACTAGTTATACTTATATCAATGACACAATCATATTAGTCACATAAACAAACATATGTCGTGTTGTTTATCTGCTACATGACGTTGTTCCATGCACAAGTGGGAGAAATATATATTGTGTGCAAGGTACAACATATAAGTATATGATTTAACGGATTCTCTTGACTGCAAGGTAAGAGACTAACGTTCTAATATAACTTGAACATATCTAATTCAAGAAACACTTGGTGTTACAATTTACGTCGTGTCAGAACTTGGCGAGATTGCAACAACAAAGTAAATCTCCATGTGAAGTCTGACCTTTCATGGATTTATTTGCAGTTTCTAAATTAGACAAGTATTTAGAACATGTGTCAAAATAATATATAAGACTACTTCAAATTAAATATTTATGTATTATTAGAATGACATAAAATAAATGAAGTAATCTAATCCTACTTCAAATTTGTATATTTATGAATTTTTGGAATGACATAAATAAATGAATAAATAATGTAGTCCTACATTATTGTGAAGTAAATAAATTAACTTGAAATTACTATTGAAAGTAAGAGTTGTGTTCATAATTACTTTAGTTAAACATGTTTATGATTCATTGTAAAGAAATAAACATAAAGTCTTTTAAGATTTATAATAAAGTAATACGTTAACTTGTTATGCTTTTTAATTAAGACATATACAAGAAGTCATTGAGTTGATCAATGATTTATAATGTATAATGGGATTATAACAGTTTATGTATTCTTGATGAGAGATGGATATGAAGTGACTTGGTTAAAAGTACTTGTGTTATAAAGCATGCAATTGGCTTAGAAAGTCTATTATATCATTAAGTTGACTTAGTTGGTAAATAGGTAAGCCAAAAGGAATATGTTTATCTTATATATATTGTTAGATTGTCTTACAATATTAATTCTAATGAATACCACTAGTTGATGGTATGTTCAGTTAGGAGAATCTAACTCTATTTGATTTGTTTGATTCAAGATAACCATAACTTCTTTCTTAAAAAGTAACAAGGTTAGAAAATTGAGTATGGATTGAATATACTCAATATGACTCCAACATAGAAGATTGATAAAACTCCATTTCATTATGGAATGTGATGAATCACATTAAGTTTTAAAAATTGAAAATTCTGAATTTGTTAAACTACTTATGAATAGGTTATTAACAAAGTAACGTCAGGAATTATCAATGTGTATTTGTAATGTCCCAAAAAGAGAACAATGTAGTTTTGCTCTAATTGCTAAGTATATATAGATATTCTATATATTACAAAAGGCAAGTGAGAGTTTTTTTTTTATCTTGAAAGATAAAATTACAAGATACATAATCTTCTAAAACACACTAGTAAATATCATGATGAGGTTAGACATGTAAATGATAGACCTCAAGATGATGGAATTTTCATTCATAGATCTGCAAGAATATCTCAGATATTTGATTTATATGCTGAGAAGAACATGAGTTACAAGATTATAGTAAACCTGATAATCATTATGATGGATTACCAAATATTGAATTGGGTAAATTACTCATAATATGAATGTTAAAGATGATGTCCATTAAGATAATCAATTTTGGAAATTTGGTTTATCTTAAATAGTTAGACTAGAGAATGGAAATGAGTTCTTTAAAGAGATGAAAAACCCTAGTGGTTTGAATTTCTATGTAGAAATCATATGGACAAAATTTGTACACATATTTAATGCATGTTTTATGACAAGATTATTAATCATATTTAATCAATTAACTGTGATTGAATATTCTTTCCTAGACACATTAAATATATAAAGATGATAATTGTCATACTTGTTTTCACTAATATGAAATATGACATGGAATATCAAAAATCTTTCTTGAGAAATTACTTGAGCGAGGACGGTAAGTAATTGAAAGGTTTTTTGAATTCATATAATCTTTGGAAGTGTACGAAGTGCAATAATTCATGAATGAATAAATGCATGCATCTATGAAATTATTCTTATGTTTAATTATTAAATCCTAGTTTTGATTTATAATTGAAATAAGATAAATTTTAAGTATTTCTAAAAGCTAGTGGGACTATTATGTTAAGGTTTTAAATCTTATATGTTCTATAACATATAGGAAGTAACATTCCTTGTAAGTTAAATGTTAAGTCTTAATTTGGAATAAAACTTCACTTGTAAGATTTAAGAATTAAAACATATAACCTTGGAATATATGTGTTTATTATCAATAAACATGTGCAGTAAAATAAATGATTCTAATAAAACATGACATATCATTTGGGAAATGGATAAATATCTTTTGACAAGATAGAACACGAATGAAATCTAAGTTTGACCTATAGATTCATCATGTACATCATGTTGTGTATTAAAATTGTTGTATCATTCTTGAATAAGAAGTGATTTGACAACATTGATATCTAACTAAAAGTTATTAGATAACTTGTGTAATGAATATTCTAATAGAATTACATCCTCAGCCAGGAATTGCTCCAAGATTCTATGGATGAACAATATGTTAATTGTTGTGCAAATTGTCATCAGCTTCAAACTTGAAAGTTTGGAAAGCATCAAAGATTACACAATAGATATTAAAGTTTACGGAGTTTTAATGAGCACATTGTTGTTTGTATACAATGATGCTGGTTTAATTGAGATGACACTCAATACTAGTCATGGTAGGATTTCATCCTTGTTAATGGCCATGAGAACTAGTTGTGCTACTAAGAGCTCAGTTGCATTATACATTAAAAGAATAAGAATACTTTAAACTTTAAAATGTTTGAAAGTTTAAATTGTCATAAATTGGTGATAGAGGATGTCACACACTTTATGAATTATTATGTGGATTGGTGAATGCACAAATAAAACTTGAAATAAGTATTCTCAAAATTACGATAGATCAAGTTGGTTGATTTATGAATTATTATGTGGATTGGTGAATCCACTGAAATTTTCATGCATTGATCTATTTAGTATTTGGATAAGGGATGTTAAACACTTGTTATAATAAATCAAATACTTGGTATGTTTGATTTTATAATATATTGTATCGTATATTTGCATGTTTAATCCGTGAATAAATTTATTTATTCTATATCGTCAGTTGTCAATTAATGATATGGGAGTATCATTAAACTAAGACAAATCTGAGAGATATGGTAGAATATACTTGATAGTATATTGATGAGAATGCATACCAATTTCAGATGATATTCAATGAATTGAATATAGAACTTATCCCAACTACATGATTTTACTTTATGGATATTGTTATTAAGTAAATCATGAATAGTTATCCTCGCACTTGAGATACCGATAAGTGTCAAGAATGTAGTGCACTTCGTGGAACAACTTAACGCTATAATGTGAATCGGTAGTAATAAGGGTTGTTTCTCAAGTGTTGCAAAGTTCATGGTTATTCTCGTAGTCAAGATAGAATTTGTTCCTTCAAATTTATTTTGAGTTTAATATCATTGGCCCCTCGTAGGGTTGACAAAATGTTTTGTGGCCACACCCAAAATCTCCCCGAATATGTTCGTAATATTTGTAATTTTGCTCAATCACTTATAACGAGAAATGTAATGGTTGAATAAAGAATGACTTAATTCCCTATCTTTATTTAACATGGTATTAGAAACAAAAGGATAATAATAATGAGAAATCATTAAAAGGTTTTCTAGGAGCCTTGCTCGAGTTGTACTAGAGGCATCGAAGTGTTGCTAGACGCTAACCGATGTGATCACTCTATTAAGATATGTCAAAGTAGGAGCTATTGGTATAATGGACAATAAATTAATAGACGTGTGTTAGAATCGAACTCGAGACCACGGGATTGCACACTTTGCGTATGAGAATTAAAGTTAATAAATAAATGTAATAGTTATATTTATTTATTAATTAAACGAATAATTATAACGGACGTTAAGTAATTAATGTAATGGACTAACTGGTCGTTAAATGTATTTGGAAAAGGACTAAGTTGTAAACAATGGAAGGTTCGAATTCCTTGTGGGATACCTCATCCGATCGGCCACAAGAAAAGGAAACCCAATCCATCTACAACTCAAACTTGTTCACCAAGTTTGTTTGGGTATAAATACAAAACCAAGGGTGTTTGTAATTTATCTCTTGTACTCATTAGCTAAAACCTAAAAGAGTTTTGTGTGTGTTTTGCTCCAAACGATCGTGGACCCTCCCTAGGGGATCGATCACTTTGATTTTCCAACTAAAATTGTTTTGTTTAATTAAACTAGCATTCCTTTAATTCGGTATAGTACGTGTGTACAAGAAAGTGGTACTAACACATTATTGTTAGTATTCTTGGATTGAATTACAAAAGGTGTGGGTAATTCACATAATCCTATAAACCCTAATTAGGGTTCATCCAATTGCTAGTTTTGTGGATTTGATTATTGTTCGGCTAGAATCAAGAAAGGTACGCATATTCTTGTTTTTGTTAATTAATTATTCGTTAATCTTTCCTATACGCTTCCGCATGTGTACTTGATGTTTATTGTTTATATTTATGATTAGTCATATTATATAATTCCAACAGTCACATCAAATGATATTACAAGTCTTCAATACATTGAATCTGCTCTTTTGCTGTAATCTAAAACTGAGAAAGTCTTGATATTGAATTGATTTTTGATGTGCCTTTTACCCTCTCCACGAGTTGGCAATGTGTAAGGATCATTTTAATACAAATAGTAAAAACATTTATTTATATTTTACGATCTTCTAATGTTTTGTCGATAACAAACGTAAAATCATTTTAACGAAACAAATAAAATACGTAAATGGTTTGAGCAAATAGTTTACTAACACACTTACATTTTCATATAAAACACTAAACAACTAATAGTGTTTACATTTTATAGAAATGCATATGTATAACAACTAGTGTTTACATGTACTTATATATACTTAGTATATATATTGTAATGGGCAATGTAATGGGTAAAAATCTAAGTACTTGACCCATTGACTAGATAAATTGAATGTAGTTGGGTAAAACCCAAAGTCCATGACCCATACCCATGGAGCATGATCCATAACCCATGACCCATTGCATGAAATCATGCATGAAGTCATGTTGGGTATTATCCATGGTCCATGCCCCATAGCCATGATCCAATGTATAGATACATTGTATCTATTTGGGTACCCATGACCCAAAGTCCATAACCCATGACCCATAACCCAAATAGGAGGAGCGTCTGGCGGATCCCCAGGAATACACTGGACGGATCCCTAAAGCAAGGGATCCGGGGAACAGTATAGGTTTTTGCCTATAAATAGTGAGCCATTTCTTTATTGTAACTCCCCCCTTCTTACACATACTTTCTCCTAATATTGTAAACTCTCTAACCTCGCACTCCAAAGGATATTATTAATACAAATATCGTCATTAAACCTTATTTATATTTTATGATCTTTACCTAAGTTTTATTAACGACAAAAGTAAATTTAATTTTTGTAAAGCATAAAGCTTGTCAAGGTTAATAGATATTAAAACAAGCTTTCCTTAAATAAAATCTTCATCACTCAAGCATTTACATTTTGATTAGTCATATATCAATTAACTTTGATATCCTTCTAAACCATAAAGTATGCGAACATTTTTAGATCAAGTATGTTTTAGTTTCTTAAAACAAAACATTACATATGTACTTATATTTAACATATTTCGAATAATAGAAAACAACATATGACATCATGTGGTGCGTCATTGAAATCTCTAGGGAATTTTATAAGATATTTTGTGTGGATTTGGACTCTACATATCTTACATGATCTTGGTTAGATTTGGTTGACTTTGGTAAGATTTTGGTAAGATTTTGGTAATCTTGCTGTCAGACCCAGCAAAACCAAAAATATACACGGGCGGAACCATATTTTTGGTTCCGTGGTCTGTCGTGACAACATAAGCTTTTGGCTATAAATAGCAAGCCAGACCAAGTTGTTTTCTCATCCCTTTCTAGCATAATCACATACATTCCTTCTCTCTAACATTTCTAACTCAGTTTCATTTCATTATAGTGATCCTCTTTTATAGCAAAGAAGATCAAGGCATATTCAAGCTTCAACAAATAGTTGGAAGTCTTGTTTGTTTTGTTGTTGTATGATCTAGTCTTGTTCATACATCATTGTTGTACCAAACCACCTTAAACTTGTGAGTGTGAGTGGTTAGTATTTTAGTCCTTAAAATACATTGTGTGTGGGAGTGGTTGTGCCCTTGCAAAAGAACTCGACATCTAGCTTAGTGTCGAAAATAGTGTGTAAGCAAAGTGTAAAGGTTTCTCCACCGATGAAAGGAGCTTGTTGACTAGTGAAGTTAAACTCTCGAGTTGGAGACTCGGGGAGTGGAGTAGGGCAAAGAAAAAGAGTCCTTGTAGACCGAACCACTATAAACAACTTGTCGTGGTTTGATTGTTTCTTTCCTTATTTACTCTTTATATATTGCTTGCATATTGATTGTTATTTACTAACATATCTTTGATCAATATCAATTGATCATTACAATAAGTTTCAAAACAAAGATTTTAATTGGTAAACTATTCAACCCTCTTTGGTAAACAAATATTTCCTTTTGTCGAAACAAAGATTTTGGTAAACAAGATTTTAAAGAAAACTAAAATTGTAAAAGTTTGAATTGTAGTTTTACTTTTTTCCCCCTTTTGTCGAAACAAAAGAGCTTGAAAATAAATGATTCGCTCCAAACGGTCAATCCAAATTAACCTGTGAATGGTCAACAAGAGTCAAACATTTCGATGTAATGCAATTATCCGTGAGAGTTTAGTGTTTCCCGGTCGTTAAGTCCCAACGAGGGTGTAAACCGAATACAACGAACTGTGATTGGGTGAATATCGAAGCAGAAAAGGGTTATGATTGATTACACTAAGGAAATTAAATCTAATAAAGACTTTGAAGTCATTTTAATTTATATTTAAAATCGCTTAACGATTAAAACCTAAAACGCAGATTGCATCGAATTTTACGTAAACGTAAAATAATAAAACGAAATTTAAAAGAATAAAACACCTACGGATATGAAAATGATATTTTGCAATCCTAATAATAAAAGAAAATTATTGGAAAATTAAAATTATTTTTGTAACTATTTATTTAATTATTATTAATTAAAAACTATTTTAACTATTTAATAATACCCTAAAATATAAGAAAATATGAAATAAAGCTAGAAAAGTGAAATTATGACTTAGAAAAATCTAAAATATTATAAAACTTATTTTAAAACCGAAAATATATTTATTACACTTTTATCTATTTATTATTAATTAATTACTATTTATTAATTATTTAAAACTATAAAATTCTAATAAATACTACTCAAAATAAGCAACTTTTGTGAAGACACATTTTGGGAACTCAAAGATAAGCTTGTTGTGAGCTTATTTGCTTAATGACCTTAAAATGGGTCAAAATGAGCTATTAAGTTTGCATAAGCTAATAAAAAGCTACCACCACTCGAACCAAAGGTTGAATAAGCTATAAACCGCCATGGAACTTAGAATAAGCAACAAAACAAGAAAACACATCGAATAAGGAAATAAGGAATAAGCAAAAGGAGGTTTGTAAAAAGAGCTTAAAAGGAGCTAGCAAATAAGCAGCTTACAACGCTAACTAAAATTATAAAAATACTATGATGAAGACAAGCAAGAATGACAATATCCAAAAGCACAAGTCTTCACTCCTAATATTAAGTCCTACATGAAATTCACAAGTTTATTCAAAATGACTTTGTTTAAATTTGACTTTATATAAACATGAAAAGTTGACTAAGTTGAGGTTTAATCCTAATCTAGTGATCAATATGATGTATTAAGCTATCGAAAGACTATACTAAGCAATTCTAACAACTTAATAACATGTGAGCATGATCCATGACTTAGAAAGTCCAACAAAGGAATAAGCAATGAAGATTCAAAAGAGAATTTGACTCTTTCCAAGAAAGTGACCGGTTTTATGATAGAACCGAGTTATATAGACATTTAGTGATCCACATCAAACAAGAACAACATCAAAACATCCTTAACCACGTAAAACCTCATAGATCCAAACACACCTTTAAGTGATGTCAAATATGATTTTCACAACATGCAACCGATCTGCACCATGAGACTTGTACATAAGCAATCACAATGACATAATAAGTCGATAGGAACATAAAATAACAATTACAACACTAACAACTACAAATTCATGAAAAGGATAAAATAGCGCTTGAAATCAAAGGTGAGCAACAAAGAAACCAATGAACAAGAATGTAACTTAAGCAATATACTTTCAACTAGATCAAATAAGCATAAAAGAACACAATAAGGTGTAACTAACATCTCCACAAAGGATAAGCAAAAAATGGAATTTAATGCTTACAAAGTGAATGCAAGCCAAACTGAGAACCAAGCACCAAGAACAATTCCTATAGCCTCCCTTGAGGCACTAGTACCATATAAATCCAGAATCCACCAAGCTTCTTGCTTCAAACTTCCTTGAACACTGATTTTTATATTTTATGACCTATTTATTGAGATTTTTGTGATTTTATGCTAAACTTGAATTAAACTGATTTTAATGATCCAAAAGCCTTAAAAACTCATAAGTGAACTGAATTGAGATGAAATGAACAATAACTACAACATTTAACACTTATCGTTGAAGTTGTCAATTTCACTAGATAAATGCTAAATATAAATTCGTGAAAATTACTTGTAATTAAAGGTAAATAAGGTTCAAAATACACTAAGGAAACCGAGTACAACAATATTTGAATGAAAATTATAACCGAAACTAAAACTACACTACCTACGAAATAAAACTATACTAAGCTAACTAACTTCCTTCATTCCCGCTTTTTTCTTTTTATAGGTGAAGATTAGGGTTCCTCTCTCCTCCTCGAGCATATCCCACTTGATCTTGGCCATCGATTCATCAATTCATCATAAACGTCCATTTGGACTTTTGGCGCCAAAATATCAAAAGGTGTTTTTGCAATTAAAGATTTTGGATGTTTGTGGAGGTGTAGGAGCGGGTAGACAACGGGGTCGAGGTAGATGCAAGTGGTGGTGAAACCATGGAGTGGAGGCGGTTTCGTTTTATGGGTATGGAGGAAGAACAGGAAGGAGGTATAAGGGATGGGTTTGACCGGTTGACTTGGGCTGGGTTTAATAACCGGGTTTTGTTTTTGTGGGCTTTTGGGTTATGTATAATAAAGGAACTGCTTGGTTTGTAGTAGTTAAGCTCAAGGACCAATGTTGTAACTTCAATTCTTGAAGGACTAAACCGTAATATTTCATAAGTTATCACAAGGACTAATAATGCCAAGTTTGCTAAACCAAAGGACCTCATTTGCATTGTTTACAATTTAAAACACCCGGAGACCTTTATGTCATTTTGGATTTTGAGGGTAAAGTTGCATTTGTAGAAAACTTTCATCCGTGGACTATTTTGAACATGTTTGATTATCCAAGGACTAAAGTTGACTTTTCTTCCATTTTAAACCTTCGAGGACTAGTTTTTCCAATTTGTGAAACCTGTGGACCTAAAATGACAGCTTTGTGAACTTTGCATGCTTTTCACTTGTTTTCAATCTTTTGTACTGAATCACATAAAACACATTTCAATGATATTTGTAACATTTATATGGTCATTTGTGTGTTTTTGGTCGTTTTATGGTTTAAATAATATAAAATATATGTGTATTTAGACACATATCAATAAACCAACACATTGTTTTAAGAAAACATGTGAAAGAAAAAGATAATATAAAAAATAGAGAGCAAGTAACGGAAGATTTGTCGTCTTAACTCCCCTTGACGAGTCTATCCCTTGTGAGGCCAAGAAAAATCCTAAGCTAGTTCATATGCGACTATGTTTGTAAAAGATTTCGCCTATGTGACTAATATGCTCCCCTTGATGATTGCAACTTTGCAAAGGGACGTCATGAAATTTAATCCTAATATTGCAAGTGATTTTGCAATGTATTGCTTTGACACAAAGCTCCCCCTAGCTTAGTGTGTCAAAGTCTTCATGTGTAAATTAAAAATCTACAAAACAAATGTTAGAAAACAAGTATATAATACATAATTTCCTGCAAATAAGACTCAAGTTAGTAGAACTAGTCTTCTTTTGCACGGATCCCACTGCCCTCCTCGAGGATCCGCCTAAGCAAAACGTAGGGATCCGTCATGTCTCAGAACTAAAATACAATAAATGTGATGTACCAAAAGATGTTTGCATCAAATGAGATATGTATTAGAACAATAATCATATACTCATAATAATATTAGCAAATATCATGTAATTTCATTTAATAAAACTAGAGATATGATATACATGACACTAAAAACTAAGAAAATGAACAATATATGACTTTGAATTACTAGACTATCTAAGTCGCGCTTGATACTAGGAGACCACTAGAATCCTCTAGCTCGAGTTTGTTTAGGTTTAATCTCGTCAAAACGTTCGAGGAGGTGATAAAACATGAAACGTTGATCTTCACGTACTTCATGTATCAAACTTTCAACATGTTGACAATGATAACAATCTTTGTCATGGCTCGGTAGTGGTGATGGAAGAAAGAAAATTGCTTGATGTGAAGGATCAAGTGAAGCGGGTTGAGGAGCCTCAAAAGAGGGAGGGATTGGCGGAGGCACATTCGAGGATGGCTCAACTAAGAATGTTGGTGGTGGTAGAGAGGTGTCAACTTCCATGTGGTCTGTTGGTTGACTTTGATGATTTCTCATAATCCAAAAGAGATTATTTGATGGTGACGGAGAAAAAGAAGCCGGAGCTAGTGTTGACTCAACATCTTGATTTGTTTCCACTATTCCTCCTAAAGAGGAGAACGTTGTCGGTGGTAGAGGATGAGATGGCCTAGGAGGCAAGTCCTCTAGATTGTAGAGGTGTGGTGATGAGATTGGAGTGGTGAATGATAGGGCTCTAGGCACTAATGGTGATGGTTTAGTGGAAATGGGTTTGTTTGGTTTGGGAGGTATGGTGGTGTTTGGCATTGGTAGTTTTACGGGAACAATCCTTTTGGGATTAGTTTGATAGGTGGATGGGAGATCTTACCATTTGTGGATTTAACGGGAGATGATTTGGTTGAGGAAATTTCGTGTACAACACAAGCAATTTTCTAGGGTGGTCATTTGGTGGATGAATTACCACTAGGAGCTTTCCTCATGATGAGATGATTAGACGAGGTTTGTAAAGGTTTCTAAGTGCTGAAAATGAGAATGAAGATGATGACTTTAGGAGTCCTAACAATGTGGTTTATAAAGAAAGAGATTTGGCAAGTGCATTCAAGACTTAAGCCTCTAAGATCCCTTGGAATGTGATGATTAACATGCACAAAAGTCAACTTCAGAGTTTTACTGATCTAGGATCATAATTAAGATAAGATGGAGTGTTCAAGTTACAGTAGAAACTCGATAAATTAATACTCGATTATTTAATAAACTCTCTAAGATAATATTTTTTGCCGGTCCCGACTCGGGGATAGGGTGCTAAATTAATAATTCGCTAAAATTATAAGATAATACATTTTTGATAATTTCTTTAGACCCCATAGAAAATATAAATTAATAATTCCTTATATATAGCATATTACATGAATGATTTATGAAGGTTTCTTGAAAATGACTCAATTGTTTTTGTTTTTGTTGAAATCAATTTCCCTGAATCTCGCCTCTAATTTTCCTTAGCATGGTAAGAACTTCGGTGTTGTTTTCATAGCTCAACAAGAAATTGTTCAATGTGATTGCCGCTTTAATAGCTTCGTTTGCGAAGGGGCCCATTGTAGAACTTTCATCATCTTCTTCATCGATTTGTTTGTATTAACCTATTTTGATCTTGTATTTATATAGAAAATATTTTTAATGTCCATAAAGTGATACATTGAACACAAGAAGCATAATAAGGTGGGAGATTGAAGGTTTCTTTCAAATTGGGCCGTTCATTTGATATACATGCATTGTATACAATAATTAAGTGGAAGCTTGAAAGGTGTTTGTAAACTAAGTATTCTACTATAAATTAATAAAATATTAATTTATATATAAATTAATAATTATTAATTTATCGATTAATTAATAACTCTTTAATTAATAAATTTTGGTGGTCCCAAGTGTATTATATTATAGAGTTTCATCAGAAAGATGAGCTTGAAATGATTGTTTTAGCTAGAGTTGACATGAATCATCACCCAGATCCCACGGTTCCTCCAATGAGGGATCCTCTAGGCTAATCCTAGGATCCGCCTCTGACTAGGAAAGGGTAAAATAATGTTTGTAAGGTCTAATGCCTATACCTTTTGAGTGTTTCAATCCTCCTAAGTATCTTAAATGAAAGGGTACTTAAATGTTCAAGGCAATGAGTGATGTAGCTAATGATTGCCTTTGTGGAAGAAAATGGAACTTTATGAGTACCAATGAATGACCAAAGATGACACTAAGAACTTGAGAGTGTCAAATGGAGCTAAATGATCCTAGAGATCAAATAGTAACTTAAGATAATTTTTAGGAAGATATCTTAAAGGTTTATAGAAATGGAAAAACTAGAATTTGACTCATTTTGAGGTAAGGATGACTAAAATCAATTTACAAAGATTGAAAGATTTCCAAAGCTAGATGTATTAACATGTGATGGATGATGTGTGAGTATAGGAGCGAAAGAGTAATGATTTTTGGTGAAACGATAGATCTACAAGCGCCTTGAGAGTGATCTAAGTGAGTTATGAGTGAGTTTGAACCTTTTACTCAGCTTGATAAGGACTTAATTGGTCCTAAGGTACTATGTTTAGCTAGTGTGAAGTGATCTAAAGGTATGGTTTGAAGTATAAAGATTGCAACTGCATTTCTATTTGCCCGGATCCCACGGTTCCCTAAGAGGAGGGATCCGTCTAGCACAAACTTAGGGATCCGTCTTCCTGCTAACATCACCTTTACAAAAGGTATACGAGGGTTGCACAAAGCATCATATTTCCAAGCTAGTGTTTTCTAAGAAGTTCTAACACTAATATAGTAGAGATATCAAATGTTAGATGTTTTATTTCATGAAAGAAATTGCATTACATTGATAGAGCATGAATACTAAGGTTTAACTGTATTTTGAAAGGAAACTAAGTTTCTTGAGTGTTTTCGCTAGATGGATCATCAAATGGTTGATGAGTATTCGCCAATTCAGGGATGAAGAAGGTCTTCATGAGAGATGTGTTTAGAGGTTCCATCATCTTGTTCACAAGTACGTACAACGGACTTTGAAATTGAGGGTGGAAGTAGATGATGTGATGATAAAGGCGTGTCAAGAACATTCCATAAGGGATTAGTTTGTGCTTGGAGCCTTGAAGATTTACAATTCGCCTTGCGAAGAAATAGGCGAGATTGTATGGTTTTTGTGTTAGCAAACAATACATTATGTGAGCACAACAAGCGGGAAGGATTTATCGATTTCCCTTAAGACTCCAAAAATTTTCACGTAGGATGAGTGCGAGAGGCTTGTACTCTTCTCGGATATCCCGTGTATAGATAATGTTTAGATCAGAGTAATAAGGTCGAGGTTTGCATAACATGCGAGTCAAGTCTTGAGGGGAAGGTATGTGTGAACAATATGGACTATTTTCTTCACGATAGTTGAAGAAAGAATCAAGAGACCAATCTTCAGTGAAGGCACAATTTCCATGATTTGGAATTCGGAGGATGTGAGCAAATTGCCCAAGGGTTAGAACAAACTTTTGGTTTTTGATCCAAAACCAAAGAGATAGAGAGCGATCCTCGTTACGAACGAGTTCAACTTGAAGGAAGAATTCCAATACAAACCTCAGACATATTTTCTTGTTAATTTTGAGAAGACATTCTAGTCCTATGGTTTGGAAGGAGGTATTGATACCTTCTTCTTATTGTAGAGAAGTATCGACAATACGTCCTTCATAGAAGTGACGGGTTTTGAGATTATTGAACCCACGGACATGATTGCCAGGTGTGTTGGGCTCAAGAGAGATGTTAAGGGTGTAGACGCAAGTGAGTGAAAAGTCGAACTCATACTCATGCGAAGTAACGAGACCTATAGAAGTGAAGAGTTAATAAGATGAGACGTATTTAAGGCAAAACAATGATTACCTTATGTTTTTACTAGATATTTATTAACAATGATAATTAACTCACTTAATGTTTGACATTCTAGTGGAATATTTCTTTTAGGAAGAAAACGATTTTTATTTTGCATGAAAAATTGTTTTCCAAAAGGACAGTTCTCACGGTTCCCTTCCATGAGGGATCCGGCTAGTAGAATTACAGGGATCCGTGGATCTGTAGTGGCAGACAAAAGATTTTGATGAAAAAAGATTTTTTGCATCTTATAAGTTTATACAAAGATATGTATTTAAGCCAATGTTTACTTTAGAATGAATTGTTGGTTTCTAATGTATCTCAAGACCAAAAAAAAAAAAAAACGAAAGATAAAAAGTAAACGAAATGACAAACATATTATGAGAAATAAACTAGATAAACTAGAACATTAGTAATATTTCATTTAAATGCTAAGAATGATACAAAGGATTGGGTATATAACACCAATGTAGATTAACAACACAAAGTACATGTCTCCATAAGAAAACTTAATTGATAACATCAAATAGTCTTGAATATTAACTGTCAATTTCCCCCGATAATGCTTGTAATTTATATCATTTATATGGATTTACACTTGTTTTCCATTGTTTTCTAATTTCAGGTAAATTACGAGCATTGGAGCTAAAGAGACGCGAAATTGGAGAATTATCAAAGATTTATCAGAGTATACTCACTTTGAATAAGTTACGGCGTAACCCATCTCTCACATTATGCCGTAACTAAAGCGTGACTCAGAAAGCCAACTCATTAGAAGATTACGACGTAACTCTCACAAAGGACTACGACGTAACCATATTAGGTCAAATGAGGTTCCACGCCGCTGATAACTACGCCGTAACTCTTGTTTAAACTACGGCGTAACCAAGAAATATTAAAGATACGGCGTAACCACTTATAAGGTTAAGCCGTAACCATCAGATCTAGTGCAAATTACAAAGAAATAGAAGATTACGGCATAACTATTATATTAGTTACGTCGTAACCCAGATCTGGCCTATAAATACCCCACAATTTCTAGCATTTCAAATCATCCCATTCCACACACCACAACCAAAGAACGTGGGAAGAAGCCAAAGGTAGGTCTAGAGGAGCATACAGAGATGTCTCCAAGGGAGAAATCACTCCCCTACGATAAGCATTAGCATTTTATCTTTTCTTTACTTTCAATTCATGTATTTCGTAACATTGAATAATGAATTGATTTGTATGGTTAATATGAGCGGCTAAGCACCTCTTGGTGCTAGCCTAGTTATGATTCCTTAATTGTTTTGTTTGCGTTTACATTACTTCCGTATAATTATTTTTAAGTGTATGCATGCATAGTTTATTGGTAGCTACCCTTGTTTTGGTAGTTTTGAATGGCGGTAGAATCTAGTTGTTTAGAGATATGACCAACTGACCCTAAGTGAGTAGACCGAGACGGAAGGGTAAGATATGACCAACCGACGACCCTTTCTACTTGTGCGATTTGACCAACTAATCACCTACCGCTTGGATGAACTTAAGAATTAGGGGTGAGTGTTTGTTACTAACGCCCGGCACTCACTATTATAAGTCTAGCATGTAGCAAGACTTAATGACTCGGCTTAGGGACCAGAACAACTAGACTTATGAGGGACACCGACTTCTCCGGTGGTGGCATCTTTCTTCGATATGTTAGGCTTAATTAACCAAATGTCATTTGTCTCGACTTTGACCCCACCTGAAGTAATTGGAAATAATTAGACGTAGACATTACTAGCTAGGATGATTGACTAGGTTAGCACCACTCTCCTCTATTGATTGAACCTTTGCCTTTATTTTCTTTTATCTGCTTTAGTAGTTAATTATTTAATTCCTTATCGAAATCATATTAAAAACTGTGAAAACCAGACTTAGTAATAATCCAACACATATAGCTCTTGGGACGACCTCGGTTTTACCGAATACTACACTACACACGACCGGTACACCGCCTGTTAGTGCATTAGGGTAGCCATAGGTATAACGAGACTATATAAATATTAAAACAGTCGGTCAAGAAACTCGCATCAAGTTTTTGGCGCCACGGGAGTTATATTAGGATTGCTATTAAGTCTTTCATTTTCGTTTTGTTTTAAACTTTTCTATATTTATCACGATCACTATTCAAGTTTTCAGGTACCATGGAAGTTGTTAACATTGATGACCTCACTCTTGAGGAATATTTGGCATTGACAAGAGTAGAATAAGGGCCGGGTCTCGTAAGACAGGCAATTGGAGCTGATGTCCATTTTGAAATTAAAGACCAATTTATGAGGGAGCTTCGTGCTAACCCTTTTTCCGGAAACAGGGATGAGGATGCATATGAGCACGTTGAAAATGTCCTATACATCGCAAGCCTTTTCAACATTCCGTGTGTCTCATGATGTTGTTATGTTATGGTATTCCCATGAGTCTTACCGGGCTGCCGAAGATGGATTGAAAGATTGTTCGCCGGGCGTTAATACCGGCTTTACTCAAGAAGCATTTCATTCGGAGGTATTGTTTCGTCAAGATTTCTAACCAACTTTTGAAATCCATAATTTCAAGCAAGAAGACGATGAAACGTTGTATCAAGCCTGGGATAGATATAATGATCTACTTTACAAATGTCCTAAACATGATCTGAACAACCAGCAAAAGGTCAACATCTTCTACAAAGGAATCAACGTAACTACAAGACAGATGCTGGACTATCAAGGACCTATCCCGAACATGAATCCTACTCTAGCAATTGAAGCCATTCAAAAAATGGCTGATCATTCTCAAAAATGGCACGACAGAGGAAACAAAAGAAACCAAAGAGAAAGTTTTGACGGAATTGCAGCAATCGCTAGTAAAATTAAAAATCTAAGTCGAGATATGCAGAAAGTCAGAGAAACCGTTCATGTCATCCAAGTGGGTTGTGAAAGCTGTGGGGGAGGATATCTCACGAAAAATTGTCCTCACGTTGACGAAGAAAATATAATTGAAGAAGCCAAATATTGTGAAAATCGACCATTTTACGGAGATAATCAAAATAGTAACGGGTACCGTGGAAATTACAACCGTGGGCCTTATGGAGAAACAAAGCCCAATCTTGAAGAAACAATTAATAAATTCCTGGAAAGTTCAACCCAAAGAAAAAAGGAACAAGATGAGTGGTTAAAGAATTTCGTGAAAACAATGATGTAAGCCTTTCCAATCACGACACAACCCTAAAAACCTTGAATCTATGGTGGAAAAGCTTAGTGAGAAAGTGAGAATGAATAACAATACACGAAGGATCAAAACCCACAATGGAATGTAAAGTGATTTTTGCCGATAATGATTCAAGATACAGCCAAAGATACGGATTTCGTTAAAATTCCGTCGACAGATCTAAGTTACGCCAGTAACGTCTCAAGAGTTCTGGCATAACTATGTTTTGACAATGATCATGGGGTTATGAAGAATGTTGATAAGACGATGCTAGCGAGTTACGCCGTAACAAAAAATCGACTTACGCGGCGAATCGGGATACGGGTAGGACGAATTCCTTGAAGTGGATGAATCAGAACACCGAGATTAACGGATGGTCCCACGATATTAACTTATGCCCTCCGTCCCCATCTAAGAGGAAATATCACGGTGCAAAAAGATACCCGTAGCTAAGGGGATTGGTATGATCTATGGGCCTCGTGTGACCCAGAAATGACGTCTGCGATGGAGGAAGTGATAAGGATAGGTCAAAATAACAAATTTATGTGGCTGCATATACCGATGAAGAAAGATTAGAAAACTCTCCTTCGAGGAAGAAGAGGGCCGCCTATCACTCACTGGTGTACTCCGATAATCATAACTGATGATGAATCCACGCGAGTGTGGCCTACATGCGACCCCTTCCGCGAGAATTGCAACGGTGGTGATAGTTTAAAAGAAGAAGAATGGACGTGCCCTCACGAGCTTGAAAGACATAATATCAAGTTCGGGGATTTGACATTTTATGATTGGTACGCGATACAATTCGGGAATGCTAAGATTTACCCGAATCTTCTTAAGAAGCTCAAGATTGACTACGAGGATCATAATAAGAAAAAGGAAGTGGCTAATAATGACATCTACTGCATGGAAGATCCTTTGAGTGGAATTGACAACAATGAAGCCCGAAGTCATTGGTGTGAAAGGATAAAATCTCCTAGGGAGGTCTTCTGGGCATCATGTAACCCATATGACGATAAATGTAACCGGGGAAGCAGCTTAATGAGAATGGGAGAGGATGAATTCTTTTGGACCTCAACCAACGATAAGGAAAGGACAAGTTTGCCTTGGTTAGACAACTTGGGGTTTGACAGTTGGGTGAAGATCAAGTACGGACAAGTAGACACATTAACAAAGGAAATGATTTGGAAATAATACATGAATAAAGAAAATTCAAATGGCGAGAGTCCTAATAACTCGAGTGATATAACAGTTGAGGATGACAAAGAGTTGATAAGAAATGAGAAGGAAGAATGCAAACGATCTTTGGTGGAGAATTTGCTCGATGAGGAATGGTTTAATGGTACCGAGTCTGACGACGATGACATTGAGGGGATTTTAGATTACCTTGAATTGCAAGGGAATGAGTAATTTACTGACCCCGATGATGAAGCATATGAGGAAAGGAGGTGCAAACTCCTTGGGATTCCTTACAAGAGACCGCCACCGATTATAGCCAAAAAATATGAGTTCACTCGATACCATTTAGGACCGGAGGAAAATGTTTGAAAAATTTAGAAGATCGAGACTAAAGAATACCTCCGCACTGCCACAAATGTCGCTTGGGTCAGGCATAACTTGATGAAAGACATTGAGGAAGTCGGCCTAGTCCAATGGCCCCCATAAAGCCCCGCGGCTCTGATTCTAACTTAAAGACTCGTAAATAAAGAAAAGTGCCCTTTCGGGAGACAACCCGAATTATCCCTTTCTTTTGTTTTATTTCCATTTCTGTAGGGTTTTGTGTTTTTAACCATTTTTGCAGGTAATAATGCTACACGCGTCGTTCGGGGTCAAAGGAACTTCCTTTTCGTCGGGCAAGTTTTTCAACACCCTAGGCAGTGAACCTAATCGTTGTAGTGTAGTATTAGGGTAAGCTACGGGAATTGATATCTTTCTCTAGGGAATAGGAATGCTAGTGAGAAGTTACTACGCTAAGGTTGGGGTTGAGAAGATTTTTTTTATTTTTTAATCTTTTATGTTTTTAGGAAATGGAAAGGTACTGAATCTAGGGGTTTGGATTTGGGGGTTGGTATTTCTACGATTACTTCTACTTATCTAATTATCTAAACTAAGGTGAGGTAGTCTATGTCTATTGTTGTGTGCTCGTATGATAGTTAAAAATGTATTTGCTTAGGCTTTATTACTCCTAGTTATCTCCTATTGGTGGTTGAATTGTCACGTCCTTATTCTTAATTGCGTTGTGTCTCTAAGGTCGTAGGGTATGCGTTTATCCCTAACTCTTTAAATCTACCAAAGGTTAATGACTACAAAATCTCTAGGATTTATAAACTTTAACTCTAAGGTATTCTTTGGATGACTAGCCTACAATTACTCTAGGCGATTATAAGCTAAGGTTCATCAAAGATTAATCAAGCATTACAAACACAACGAATGACCTATCGCAATACTAGGTCAATCACAATTAAGATAAGAAACAACCAATCAATATTCAATAACTAAGTTTCATGTTACCTAAGCAAACACACAAGTAAATTAGCCGGACATGGAGAACATGCAAGCATACACACAATCAAAGGAAGACATAATCAAATTAATGAAGTAAAACACTTATCTTGATGTAAGATAGGGTATGGAACCCTAAAATACTATACAAGACAACCTTGGTTCGGTTTAGTTTTTTACTCCAAAAGACTACACACTGAAAACTAAAAAATTCGGATTCTATATATAAGATTCCACATGCGACGACGTCACCCTTTAATTTGTGATGCCGTCGGGTCGCCGTTATTAGGGTTTCATCTTGGCCATGTTAGTCTTGCGACGGCGTCACCTTATTCTTGTGACGCCGTCCCTTCGATCTCGACGTCGTCGGATCAAATCTAGGCGCGTCGAGTTGCGACGCCTACTCTTTTAAAACCCAAGCCGCCACCGTAAATGAGCAATTTGGCAATGAGTCGTCACAAAATTTATCTAACGGCGTCTCTATTAGTGTGTCGACACCGTCACTTATAAATCCCGACGCCGTCCCTTCGGCCCAAAGACTGAGTGTCTCGATTCTTGACTTTGGACATTTTCTTCAGATATTCGCGCCTTTTCATCCGAATAAGTGTCATTCCAGCATTTTGCCTTCAAGATACCTAAAAAGTGAAAAGGAATGATATTAAGTAATAACGGATACAAAAGTGATCAAATAAGGGCTTAAACGACCTTTCAAGTTGGAAATGGAAGATAAACACTCATTAACCGGTCCTAGTACATAGATTACCATAGGCTTGAGACTAGATCAAACCTCCATCGCTTTGGCGTAAGCACCTAGGAAAGACTATCCAAGAGGTCTTTTAAAGGGTTGTAATGATAGGCTTACGGTAGGGAAACAAAGGGTTTAGTGGGATAGGCTATTTAGTGGTGGCAAGTCAAAAATCTTTATGTTACAAGCATGCGAAGAATGGCGTTGCTGAGCTAAGACTCGACACTCTAAACTCTAGATAACTGAAATAAACAAACATAAATTAAAGATAGATGTAGGATGGTAGCCGTATGTTTTTTCATATATATATATATATATATATATATATATATATAAGTATATAAATTTTTTTTTTCAACACTCTATTTTTTTCTTTTCTCATTTTTCTATTTTTTTGATTTTTTTTTCATACTCTTTTACTCTACCATCCTCTACGATAACATCAAAATGATAGGGATTTATAGGCACATCCCTACACTTGAGTTTTTTATTACTCTAACACTAATTTGACCCGAATTGAAAAGATCAAAACACTTGGAGTACATTATTATGCAAATAAATGTAATTTGAATTTAACGTTCCCTTCCCGTCATTTCATAAACTTTAACTTTTCCCATGAGTCCCAATAGTCCCAAAACTGTGTACAAAGGATATGACTCGACTTAGCAACTTATGCAAGCAACTAGATAATTGAACTAAGGGTTTAGTGTGATAACAATAATGCACTAAAAGTGAGTGCATACAAGGTAGGCTAAGGAAATTTGGGTGTACATTTGGGGGTGGATTGTAAACAATGCTCTTCATTGATATTCCGGAAAACCGAAACATCACGAGAACCGCGAAAAGGATAGGCTCTGAGGGGTTAACTAGGGGTATCATGTACTAAAGATGAGTACAACGCAAGGGTATGGGGGAATTACTCAACCGATGTGGAAGAAGTAATTATATTACGGGTATCAAACAAGGGTTATCCTAATGCCTCTTATCATTTAGTTATTCTTAACTACACAAGTGTAGTCTTACTAGCGATCTCGGGATGCATCACAAAACAAGTTCTAGAATCTATTATACTACCGGTTCACACTCTAAGCATTAAAGATGAATGCTTTAATTCCTATAAATCTAAGGCGATCCTCACATTTTGGGTGGAATTTAAGTAAAGGGTTTTGTGCTAGTCATATAATTTCCTATCCATGAGGCGCTTTATTAAGACTAATGGCCCACTCCTATATGTTATGAAAAATTTTAAATTTGGTGCCAAAATTACCCTAACCGACATTTCTCATGGTTTATTACACTAATGCAATTGGACAAAGCAAATAATCAAGGATAAGCATAGTTTCAAAGTTCCCGCTTTATTTCCCTCCTACACTTAAACCGAACATTGTCCCAATGTTCCCGAAAGTATCAAAGTTATGATAATGGAAGGTAATAAAAGACGAAAGAAACTAATACTCCCCGATTAGCTCGGTAAGATCCGTGTAAAGTGGTGGTTACATCTTTCTTCAAGAAGAATGTTTGAGTTAAAGCTCATTCTCATCTTATGTATCTTCTCCTTGGTAAATTAAACCTGCACACTTGAAGAAAACAAACGAAACCTTCGCGTAAAATCGGCGGTAATAATATATATAAGACTCTACTAAACTAGGATATAATGCTTGTGGAATGGATGTTTCTGTGTTTTCGGAAAATTAAGACCGAAAATTCCAAAATTTATAAGTAGCTCGAAACGCGAAAAAGTAATCAGTTGTTTCGCTCCTTCTTGATGCCGTCGAGTTGCGATTTTGATGCCGTCGGGTTATCCCGACAAAAGCGATCTACGATTTTCGGAAAAATTCGGAAAATTTACATCTTTAGAATCGGAAAATTTCCGCAAAACATCCATTATGACTCGATACAAGCATTTGACTCGAACAAACACACATGTATATCTTTTAATTAATTGTAATTCTTATGTTTACATTTCTTTTGAAAACGTGTGTAATCCTCCCACACTTATCCCTTATGTAAAATACCTTTATATGTAATTAAGATGAGGTTAAAGACAAAATAAAGCATTTTACAAATTTAAACATGAGAATAAACAATCAATAAAAGATACACGACACAAACAAGCAAACAATTAAGCATGGGTTGCATCCCACTAAGCGCTTTTCTTTATTTATGAGTCTTGTAGCTAGACTCAAGTCGCGGCCCCTACGTGGTCTCGTTTGCATTCTCAATGAGAATTCTATCATGTTGACAAAATTTTCATCGACTTTATACCTAGGCCCTAGGGTCAAGAAATCCTTATAATAAAGCCTCCTTCTTTCCCACATGAATTTAAAACCTTTCTCAACATCGTCCTTGCTTTTGTCCTCAAAATCTCTAATGTTTTCTCGTTCAAAAATGGATAGATGGCCATATTCATTCGTCTTCCAAGGCATCCTATAAGTGATCTCATCGTTCCCTTCCTTAAACCTAACCATTCCATCATACTTGTTATAGCTCATTTTAGATGTTTCAACAAACGGTTTTCCTAGCACTACTTGGGATAAGCTATAGTCAATGACACATCCAATGTCTTCTAGGACTACAAAATCAACTAGGTAGGTGAAATTTCCTATAAAGACGTGTACATACTTGACCCTTCCCACAAAGTTGCAAACCCCACCTGGATACTTAGGGTCTATCCTAATCTTAAGTCGCTCATTCATAATGTCATTGTAAACAGCTGATGCCATCACATTAATGGGAGATTCCATATCTATGTAAGCATGTTCGACATTCCTATATCCGATCATACAAGGAATTTTGAGGTTCCAAGGATTTCCTCTCCTAATCTTTGGAAATATCCTAATGATGGGTGATCGGGGATTTTCGATTATGTGTTGATGGTAAGAAACTTCTTCCTTAGTGGGGTAAAGATTGAAATAAGCACTATCCTCCTCATTCACGTTTCTATTCACTAAGCCATTTTCCGAATTGCTGTTGATCATGGAGCCAATTCTGAAGGCTACCGACCACTTTCTCAACAGCATCCCTAATTGTACTATCAAATATCTTTTGCAAGTCTTAAAGGTTGGTGTTTCTACTCACATAACGATTTTGGCGGTTGAGTTGGTCATTGGGTTGGTTTTTGATTGGAAGTGGTTTATTTGGTGGTGGGTTGTTGGTTGATGAGCAATCACCTTTCATGATGAAAAGTGATGGGGTTACGAACAAAGGTCACGAAGAAGGGGGATAGACTACGAGGAAGCTAAAATGAAAAAAAATAGGCTTACTTGATAGGAATCAAGCAAAGAAACCTAAACGAGGTGAACTCCTAACTAGCTATTCTATTCCGGCGGCGCCAAAACTTGATAACGCTACACGCGCTGGCTCAGGTCAAAGGAACTTCCTTTCGTCGAGCAAGTTTTTCAACACCCTAGCAAATGAACCTAATTGTTGTAGTGTAGTATTAGGGTAAGCCACGGGAATTGATATCGTTCTCTGGGGAATAGGAATGCTAGTGAGAAGTTACTACGCTAAGGTTGGGGTTGAGGAAGATATTTTTTTATCTTTTATGTTTTAGGAAATGGAAAGGTACGAATCTCGGGGTTTGGATTTGGGGTTGGTATTTCTACCGATTACTTCTACTTATCTAATTATCTAAACTAAGGTGAGGGTAGTCTATGTCTATTGTTGTGTGCTCGTATGATAGTTAAAATGTATTTGCTTAGGCTTTATTACTCCCTAGTTATCTCCTATTGGTGGTTGAATTGTTACGTCCTTATTCTTAATTGCTTTGTGTCTCTAAGGTCGTAGGGTATGCGTTTATCCCTAACTCTTTGAATATACCAAAGGTTAATGACTACAAATTCTCTAGGATTTATAAACTTTAACTCTAAGGTATTCTTTGGATGACTAGCCTACAATTACTCTAGGCGATTATAAGCTAAGGTTCATCAAAGATTAATCAAGCATTACAAACACAACGAATGACCTATCGCAATACTAGGTCAATCACAATTAAGATAAGAAACAACCAATCAATATTCAATAACTAAGTTTCATGTTACCTAAGCAAACACACAAGTAAATTAGCCGGACATGGAGAACATGCAAGCATACACACAATCAAAGGAAGACATAATCAAATTAATGAAGTAAAACACTTATCTTGATGTAAGATAGGGTATGGAACCTAAAATCTTGTACAAGACAGCCTTGGTTCGGTTTAGGTTTTACTCCAAAAGACTACACACCGAAAACTAAAAATTCGGATTCTATATATAAGATTCCACATGCGACATCGCCACCCTTTAATTTGTGACGCCGTCGGTCTCCGTTATTAGGTTTCGTCTTGGCCACGTTAGTCTTGCGACGGCGTCACCTTATTCTTGTGACGTCCCTTCGATCTCGGACGTCGTCGGATCAAATCTAGGCCATCCGAGTTGCGACGCCTACTCTTTTAAAACTGAAGCCGTCACTTGTAAATGAGCAATTTAGCTCTTGAGTCATCACAAAATTTATCTAACGGCGTCTCTATGAGTGCCCGACGTCACTTGTAAATCTGACGCCGCCCCTTCGGGCCCAAAGACTGAGTGTCTCGATTCTTGACTTTCGCCATTTTCTTCATTATATTCGCGCCTTTTCGTCCGAATAAGTGTCATTCCAGACATTTTGCCTTCAAGATACCTAAAAAGTGAAAAGAAACGATATTAAGTAATAACGGATACAAAAGTGATCAAATAAGGGCTTAAACGACCCCTCAAAATGGTACATTTTAAAACCTTATCAGCAGGAAACTTGGAATGATTGCTGTTGTAGCTTGCTGATCTGACCAAAGTTACGAGGTAAATCATCTCAACGGTTACGCCGTAACCTACCCCTTGCAACAAATTTTCAGATGCATCACCGATTACGGTGTAATACCATCTCCGTGGTTACGCCGTAGCTACACTCTTACAGCGTATGCCAGGTTTTGCCAGTTACGGCGTAATTCCCTCAAGGAGTTACGACGTAACTTTCCTCTGATTTACTTCTTTCATTTCAAAACACAATAACCTTGTATTAGTATTTTAAATGAACTTTGTGGGTGTGTTCCCTGTAAACCCTCACGAGACTTCACTCGTCCACTTGGGACACCAAGTTGTTTAAAAGGCTTGTTGCATATGCTAAATGCAACCGTGATTCCTACGAAAGTGATTTAGGTTTGTTTCTTATTTTTTATTCTTTCTTTTTAGATTTATGCTTGTCGGTAGAGTGATTTCAGGGATTGAAGTTTGTTCATGGATGTTTATACGAAGGCACGTCTCTTTTTCGTAGGCCTTCTTCCTTTTTGGAGCAAATTTCAGAGAAGTTCTCGCTCTAATTCTACTTTTCTCTTCACCTTTATTTAACGCTTAGTACAAAAGGGACTTTGTACACATCAAGTGGGGGGACGGGATTAGAATTATCTCTTGAACTTTATTTTGGCCTCGTTTTTCTAGTTTATTTGAAAAATTATGCCATTTTAAAATTTTGATATGTTTTCTTAACCTAACTAGATTAAACCTTAGCTAAGCACATATAACCCTTGATATTATATCTTTGAGATTAACCTTATCCGCTTCTAATATTTTACCCCAAATCGACCAAATTATGAGTGTGTCGGTAGCTTGTAAAATTTAGAACTTGGCATTTGCATCATTTCGAGACCATTGAGGAGGTATGTTGAGTTAGCTTGATATATTTGGACTTTTCTGTTTAAGAAGGCAATATTATAGGATTATCACCCAAATAGCCTACCATTGTGTGTCTACCGTTTAGTCACCTCGACTTCTCGACCCCCATGTGAAACCCTTTTGTTGCACTCACCTTTAGTGCAAGATACCCCTAGATACTCCCATCTGAGCCATTCCTTTCATTTTGTTAACCCATTATATTGTTTTGATGCACCTATACACCTTAGCCTACCCTGTAGTCTTTATTTGTGATTGGGAAGTCATCATTTGCCTAAGTTCAAGGTTCAAGTGGAAAGGTTCGGAAATCACACTTTTGTCGACGACATTCTTGAAGATCATTAAAGACCCCCCGAATTCCCATTGTTCATCTCAAGTGGGGGGATATTATGTTTAGTTGGTATTTATGTTGAAAAAAAAATGATTCGAAAAAAAAGTTGTTATGTTATTTAGTTATTGTAAAGTGCATTGTTATAAGCACTATGTTATGAGCTTTATCTGATTTAGTATCGAGGAGGCCACCTCGGTCACATTCGAAGATTGGAGTTGGTAATTATGCCAGCAGTTGGAGAAAAGGTAGTGTGCCCATCATGACGTCCTCTAATGACACATCTACCTAGTATTTCATGATCCGGTTTCTTGACTTCAAAGCTTGAACTTTGGCGGACGGTATGTGGTGATGACTTGGTTATAGATTTAGACTACCGCTTGATTTTTATTTTACACCATTTATATATCACATGTCTTATCCTACCCTTTAGTCATGAAGCATGTGTAGGTGATGCAACGAGCAATATTTGGTATCTTGGCCACGGATTTGGTCATGTATCATTGATTTTTTCCACACCGTGACATGTTAGTAATAACGAGTCACCCTTAACCTTTGTCGTGTCTACCCATATTGCCTTGAGAATTGTTTAGCCCTTAACTCTAGTGGTGGAGATTTGTGTAACCGCCAAGCTTATGATAGAATACATGCTATGGTATGCGATTGAGTGATCACCCAAAATGACACTTAGAATAGTTGAGAGATTTGAGTGTTTCGTTCCCATTTCGTGAGGTGTTCGGCTTTGTTTATTCTAGCATAAGGATTTTAAACATATATTTTCTAGGTTATGGAGATATCTTTTAGGAATCTTTCTAATAAGGTCTACTTGAGGGCAAGTAGAGTTCAAGTGGGGGATATTTGATAACATCAAATAGTCACGAATATTAAGTGTCAATTTCCGATAATGCTTGTAATTTACATCATTTATATAGATTTACGCTTGTTTTCCATTGTTTTCCACTTTCGGGTAAATTACGAGCATTGGAGCTAAAGAGACGCGGAATTGGAGAATTATCAAAGATTTATCAGAGTATGCTCACTTTGAAGAAGTTACGGCGTAACTCATCTCTCATATTACGCCGTAACTAAAGCATGACTCAGAAAGCCAACTCATTAGAAGATTACGGCGTAACTCTCACAAAGGACTACGACGTAACCATATTAGGTCAAATGAGGTTTCACGCCGCTGATAACTACGCCGTAACTCTTGTTTCAACTACGGCGTAACCAAGAAATATTAAAGATACGGCGTAACCACTTATAAGGTTACGCTGTAACCAGCAGATCAAGTGTAAATTACAAAGAAATAGAAGATTACGGCGTAACTATTATATTAGTTACGCCGTAACCCAGATCTGGCCTATAAATACCCCACGATTTCCACGATTTCAAATCATGCCATTCCACACACCACAACCAAAGAACATGGGAAGAAGCCAAAGGCAGGTCTAGAGGAGCATACGGAGCTGTCTCCGAGGGAGAAATCACTCCCCTACGATAAGCATTAGCATTTTATCTTTTCTTTACTTTCGATTCATGTATTTCGTAACATTGAATATTGAATTGATTTGTATGGTTAATATTAGCGGCTAAGCACCTCTTGGTGCTAGCCTAGTTATGATTCTTTAATTGTTTTGTTTGCGTTTAGATTACTTCCGTATAATTATTTCTAAGTGTATGCATGCATAGTTTATCGGTAGCTACCCTTGTTTCGGTAGTTTTGAATGGCGGTAGAGGCTAGTTTTTTTAGGAGATATGACCAACTGACTCTAAGTGAGTAGACTGAGACGGGAAGGGTTAGATATGACCAACTGACGACCCTTTCTCGCTTGTGCGATTTGACCAACCGATCACCTACCGTTTGGATGAACTTAAGAATTAGGGGTGAGTGTTTAAGTTGCTAACGCCCGTGCACTCCTTGTTATAAGTCTAGCATGTAGCGGCACTTAATGACTCGGATTAGGGACCGGGAACAACCGGACTTATGAGGGACACTTGACTTCTCAAGTGGTGGCATCTTCTTGATAGGTTAGAGCGAATTGACCAAATCTTCGTCCTCTCGACTTTGACTCCACCAAGTAATTGGAAGTAATTAGGCGTAGACATTACTAGCTAGGATGATTGACTAGGTTAGCACCACTCTCCTCTATTGATTGAACCTTTGCCTTTATTTGCTTTCATCTGCTTTAGTAGTTAATTATTTAATTCCTTATCGAAATCATATTAAAAACCGTGACACCCAGACTTAGTAATAATCCAACAATTATAGCTCTTGGGACGACCTCGGTTTTACCAAATACTACACTACACACGATCGGGTACACTGCCCGTTAGTGCATTAGGGTAGACCATAGGTATAACGAGACTTTATAAATATTGAAACCTGGTCAGTAAAACCTGCATCATTAATCATGGGGAACATGAGAGCGATGAGTGTTAAGGAGATGAGTATGAGGGCGATGTAAACCATGTTGATGAAGATCCTTCTTGGTTATGGTTTGAGATGAGATGATATGAGAAGGAAGATTAAGTTTGAATGAGAGATAGTTTTTGAAAGTGGAAGATTTTAAAAATGAGGGTTTGGTGGAGGAAGCGATCGGAAGGGATATTTATGGGGAAGGAGGAATTTTGAGATTTGTGTTTTGTTTTATTATTAGAAAGATATGATTTTTGGATTCAGTGAAATAAAATACAAATTATATAGATATAGACTTTAGACGAAAGAGCAACACGTCTGCAAGAAAAGTTTCCTAAAGAAGCTACGTGTAAAATATGAGTATGTGAAAAAGATAATCATATAAATTCCTATGTAAGCATACTTATTATTTAAGCTAATGTTATTTAGAGATGAGTGGGAAATCATACCTCTAATGCACTTAGGAGTGTCTTTACTAATGACAAAACAAATGTCAGAAGACAATTCCGGTTCCTTCGTGTTTAAGATACCTTCTTAGGGAAGGTAATCTTGTTACCAAGCAATTCCCATGGCTTGATAAGTATAAGCTTTAAATAAGCAAAATGACAAGGAAGGTTAGTGCACTTTCGTAAGATAACTAAAATAAAAAAATGTTGTCATCTAATCAACATCCAAACAAGGTGTTTTTTAAAACATGGTGTTTTTTTGTGTAAAAGATATTCTTTGTAGTTTTCAATTAATACGGATCGTATCAAGTTTTTAAAGTACAACATACTCTAAGAAACTCGGTATCGAAGCTCTGATGCCAATTGTGGAAAACTAGAAGGGAGGGTTGAATAGTTTTACCGATTAAAACTTGGTTTTAAACTATTTAGATCTACTTATGTCAATCTATTTAAACATGTATGTTGGATGTTGATGGATAAGCATAAACAAATATGTAATGAGATAATAAGGAGTAAGAAGCACAAAACCACAACGCGAGTATTTATAGTGGTTCGGCTACAAGGATACCTTCCTTGCCCTACTCCACTCCGCGAGTCACCTACTCGAGAGTTCGTAAACACTACACTACACCAACTCCTTATGGCAGAGAAGCCTTCACAACGTTGCCTACTCTATATCCGGTACAAGGCTAGATATCGGGTTCTTCCATGAGGTAGAACCAAACCTATCACAACGTTGCCTACCCTTTATCCGGTACTAGGCTAGATACCGAGTTCCATTACAATGGAAGAATTACTACCCAACACTACACAAAGCCTATCCCTAGGAGATCCACTCCTTATAAAAACATCAACAAGGATATCAAGATCCTTTGACCGAATACTAATCTATCTTGTACATCGAACACACCATATCGAATGTACACCTTAGGCACCTTTCACTAATGCCTTTGACTCGATCTCTAGGCACCCTTCACTAATGCCTTATGACTTGACTTCTAGGCACCCTTCACTAATGCCTTTAGCCTTGACTTCTAAGCACCCTTCACTAGTGCTTTCAATACGGACGTTCGATACCTTTCACTAATGTCTTCGTCTTGACCCTTTAGACATCTTTCACTTATGTATTCGACACTACACTTCTAATGAGAAAGAAGAGAACTATCAACAAGAGAACCTCAATAGTCTTGATGATAACGAAGTATGGCAACTTATGGAATTGAGCTTGCTCGAATTCAAAAGGTGGTGATCTCGTTTTTAAGAGGAACCTAGAGAATCATACAAAAACAAAACTACATACATAGATCACTTGGATTTGAGGTTAGAAAGTTTATAACTCAAAGAGAAAATATATGTAAAAAGGGTGAGAAACAATGAAGAAATGGCTCACTATTTATAGAGGAAAAAGTTCCACGGATCCCACGGATCCCTCACTTGAGGGATCCGTCCAGTGTATTACTGGGGATCCGTGGGATGCTCCCTTTTGCCCATGGGTTTTGGTTCATGGGTTATGGGTTATGGATCATGGGTATCCAAGTAGATACAATGTATCTACAAGATGCAATGCATCTAGTCCATGGGTCATGGGTTAAAACCAGGGGTCATGGATAATATTCATATATGACTTAAGCATGATGTCATGCAAAGGGTTATGGGTCATGCTCCATGGGTATGGGTGATAACATCAAATAGTCCTGAATAATAAGTGTCAATTTCTCCCGATAATGCTTGTAATTTATATCATTTATATGGATTTACGCTTGTTTTCCATTGTTTTCCACTTTAAGGTAAATTACGAGCATTGGAGCTTAAGAGATGCGGAGTTGGAGAAATATCAAAGATTGATCATAGTATGCTGACTTTGAAGAAGTTACGGCGTAACTCATCTATCACATTACGCTGTAACTAAAGCGTGACTCAGAAAACCAACTCATCAGAAGGTTACGGCGTAACTCTCCCCAAAGACTACGACGTAACTTATTAGGTCAAATGAGATTCCACGCCGCTGATAACTATGCCGTAACTATTTCATCAACTATGACGTAACCATGGAATATTGAAGATACGACGTAACCACTTGTTAGGTTACGCTGTAACCAGCAGATCTAGTGCAAATAACGAAGGAATTGAAGATTACGGCGTAACTCTTATATTAGGTACGCCGTAACCCCGATCTGGCCTATAAATACCCCACGATTTCGAGCATTTCAAAGCATTCCATTCCACACACCACAACCAAAGAATGTAGGAAGAAGCCAAATGGCAGGTCTAGAAGAGCATACGGAGCTGTCTCCAAGAGAGAAATCACTCCCCTATGATAAGCATTAGCATTTTATCTTTTATTTACTTTCGATTCTTGTATTTCGTAACTTTGAATATTGAATTGATTTGTATGGTTAATATGAGCGGCTAAGCACCTCTTGGTGCTGGCCTAGTTATGATTCCTTAATTGTTTTGTTTGCATTTACATTACTTCCGTATAATTATTTCTAAGTGTATGCATGTATAGTTTATTGGTAGCTACCCTTGTTTTGGTAGTTTTGAATGACGGTAGAGGCTAGTTGCTTAGGAGATATGACCAATGACCTTAAGTGAGTAGACCGAGACGGAAGGGTAAGATATGAACAATGATGACCCTTTCTACTTGTACGATTTGACCAACCGATCACCCACCGTTTGGATGAACTTAAGAATTAGGGGTGAGTGTTTAAGTTGCTAATGCCCGCACTCACTATTATAAATCTAGCATGTAGCGGTACTTAATGACTTGGCTTAGGGACCAGAAACTACTGGACTTATAAAGGGACACCTGACTTCTCCAGTGGGGGCATCTTTGGTGATAGGTTAGGGCGAATTGACCAAATGTTGTCCTCTCGAATTTGACCCCACCTGAAGTAATTGGAAGTAAGTAGACTTGGACATTACTAGTTAGGAGGATTAACTAGGTTAGCACCGCTCTCCTTTATTGATTAAACCTTTGCCTTTTATCTGCTTTTATCTGCTTTAGTAGTTATTTAATTGCTTATCGAAATCATTATTAAAATCTGTGACACCTAGACTTAGTAATAATCCATCACACATAGCTCTTGGGACGACCTCGGTTTTACCAATTACTACACTACACACGATCGGGTACACTGCTCGTTAATGCACTAGGGTAGACCATAGGTATAACGAGACTATATAAATATTAAAACCTAGTCAGTAAAACCTGCATCAAGTCTTTGGCGCCGCTGCCGGGGAGTTATATTAGGATTGCTATTAAGTCTTTCATTTTCATTTTGTTTTAAACTTTTCTATATTTCTCACGATCATTATTCGAGTTTTCAGGTACCATGGAAGTTGTTAACATCGATGACCTCACTCTTGAGGAATATTTGGCGTTAACGAGAGCATAACAAGGGCCGGGTTTCGTAAGACCGATGATTGGAGCAGATGTCGGTTTTGAAAGTAAAGACCAATTTATAAGGGAGTTTCGTGCTAACCCTTTTTCAGGAAACAGGGACGAGGATGCATATGAGCACGTCGAAAATGCCCTATACATCGCAAGCCTTTTCAACATTCCGGCGATCTCATGATCTTTGTTATGCAAAGGTATTCCCATGACTCTTCTTGGGCCGCCGAAGATGGATTGAAAGATTACGCCGGGCAATTAATACTTGGCTCTACCCAAGAAGCACTTCATTCGTAGGTATTTTCCGCCATCGAAAATTTCTAACCACTTTTGGAAATCCATAATTTCAAACAAGAAGACGATGAAACGTTGTATCAAGCGTGGGATAGATACAACGATCTCCTTTAAAAATGTCCTACACATGATCTGAACAACCAGCAAAAGGTCAACATCTTCTACAAAGGAATCAACGTAACCACAAGACAAATGCTACACTATCAAGGACCTATCCCGAACATGACTCCTACTCTTGCAATTGAAGCCATTAAAAACATGGCTGATCATTCTCAAAAATGGCACGACAGAGGAAGCAAAAGAAACCAATGCGAAAGTTTCGATGGAATTGCGGCCATAACTGATAACATCAAATAGTCTTGAATATTAAGTCTCAATTTCCCCCAATAATTCTTGTACTTTATATCATTTATATGGATTTACGCTTGTTTTCCATTGTTTTCCACTTTCAGGTAAATTACGAGCATTGGAGCTAAAGAGACGCTAAATTGGAGAATTATCTAAAGATTTATCACAAGATGCTACTTTGAAGAAGTTACAGTAACTCATCTCTCACATTACCGTAACTATTGCGTGACTCAAAACCAACTTATCGAAGGTTACGGCGTAACTCTTCCCAAAGGTTACGACGGAACTATATTAGGTCAAATGAGGTTCCACGCCGCTGATACTTACGCCGTAACTATTGCATCTACTACGACGTAACCGAGTTTATTGAAGACTACGACGTAACCACTCATAAGGTTACGCCGTAACCAGCAGATCTAGTGCAAAATACGATGAAATAGAAGGTTACGGCATAACTCCTATATTGGTTACGACTTAACCCATATCTGGCCTATAAATACCCCACGAATTCCAGCATTTCTAATCATCCCATTCCACATACAACACTCAGAGAACGTGGGAAAAAGCTCAAGGCAGGTCTAGTGGAGCATACGGAGCTGTCTCCAAGGGATAAATCACTCCCCTACGATAAGCATTGGCGTTTTATATTTCTTTTACTTTCAATTCATGTATTTCGTACCTTTGAATATTGAATTGGTTTTCTTGATTAATATGAGCGGCTAAGCACCTCTTGGTGCTGGCCTAGTTATGATTCCTTAATTGTTTTGTTTGCGTTTACTTTACTTCCGTACAATTATTTCTAAGTGTATGCATGCATAGTTTATTGGTAGCCACCCTTGGTTCGGTAGTTTTGAATGGCGGTGAGAGGCCAATTGCCTAGGAGATATGACCAAGTGACCCTAGGTGAGTGGACTAAGACGGAAGGGTAAGATATGACCAACCGACGACCCTTTCTACTTGTGCGATTTGACCAACTTATCACCTATCGTTTGGATGAACTTAAGAATTAGGGGTGCGTGTCTAAGTTCCTAATGGCCGGGCATTCACTATTATAAAGCTAGCATGTAGCAGTACTTAATGAATTGGCTTAGGGGACCAGGAACAATAGGACTTATGAGGGGACACCTGACTTCTCCTGTGGTGGCATATTTGCTGGAAGGTTATGGCGAATTGACCAAATGCTGTCCTCTCGACTTTTGTTAGCCTTAATAGTTTTATTAGAAGTGATGGTCATTCACGTTTAGGAACTGTGTAACGTGTGTTAGATATCGTGCTAGAATAGTCAACGGGCTCATGGATTGGACTAAGCTAAATGGGAATTAGTTTAGTTAAGCTTGCCTTATATCTAATCCAACCCATGTCCAAGCCCACGAAAGCCCATAGAAAGCCTTTTAGGGCATCTTGTATTTAGAGTATAAATACCCCTCAAATGGTCATTTGAGGGGTGTGCTTGAGTGTTTGTGTGTGTGTTTTCTTTGGTGGAATATCATCTTTATTGTTTATCTTACTACGCATAACATACACGGTTTGTATAACATCAAGTCACCATCTTTCCTTTCTTTATTTCATCTTCTTATACGCATAAGTGTTTTTGGTTTACGTGTGTTCATCTTGTGATAAGGTGTGTTGGGTTTGTGATAAGGTTGATAATAGTAAGGTCCTACAATTGGTATCAATCGCCTAACAATGGTTTAGGAGTGCTTGGTTGAAGTTTTTTTGTTGTTTGTGTTGTTACGCGTAAGCTCTCGGTATCAAAAGTGGTCACGCTTAAAACGTTATTTTTTGCACTAAAATCTTCAAGATTCTTATGGTTTAAGGTTGGTATAGTGTTAAAGAGTCTAGTTTTGCAAAAAAGTTTGAAGCTTTACGTGTTTTACATCAGTTTTAAACTCGTGTTTATTGAGGTGTACGTTTCTACGCGTAAGCTTTCGAAGCACTTTGGGTGAAAAAGGTCAACAGTTTTGTGCTATTTGAGTGTTTTTAAGGCTGTTTGTGCATCGAAATTGGTTGAATCATTGGAAATTTTTACGCGTAAGTCAAAACCCTAGTTTTACGCCAGAAGAAAGTCAAAACCCTTTTCTACGCATAAGTTTCTCGCATAACTTTTGGTGAAGAATCTTCGTGTAACAAAGGTGACTCGGCTTCCTCACTTGGATAAGTGTGTGGAACACTTCGACTTTCGAGATATCTTTACGCTATGACGGTGTAAAGGATTTTTGGTTTTAAACCAACTCTTACGCATAAGCGTAAAGCTTACGAGTAAGCACTCTACGATAAGTTAACTCTTACGCGTAAGGTTCTCTACTTCACGCTTAAAGTTTACGCATACGACTTACGTTTAACCTTAGGTTTACGATAAGAATCCCACGCCTAAGCTCTTTACGATAAGGACTCCTACACATAAGTAATCCCACGATAAGCATTCATCTCACGCATAAGAATTGATTTCTGAGTAAGATTTTGAGCAAAACTTCAAACGGCTATAACTTTTGAACAGTAACTCCGTTTTCAGCGATCTACCCATGAAAACGACCGTGAGAACGAGGAGAATAGACCACCGAATAAACTAAAGTTGATTCGGTCAACCTTCTAGTCCTAAAAAAGCTCCGAACAGAAGTTATTGAGGTTTTTAAGTTTTTAGAGCAAATTTTCACTACAACAACCGAGCTTAAGTTTCATCCAACACAACTCCTTTATCGTTGAATCGATCCTACATCAAATTTATCATAACATACCTTCATCAATGGCAAATCAACAAGACATTCATGCAGCCGGTGCCAAAAACCGTCCTCCTATGTTGGAAAAAGGTGGTTATCTTCAATGGACAAGTCGAATGCTTCGTTACATCAAGACAAAACCTAATGGAAAATTGATGATCAAATCCATTCGTGATGGACCCTTCATACCTCGACAAGTCCAAGACCACGAAATCCGATGCAACACCTCCGTCCCACCATTTTTTCGTCTTAAAAAGAATCGGAATACTACAAGAGGATCGAAGCAAGTCGAAGCGGATGACATGGCAATTCATATTGTCCAAATGGGTTTACCAAGAGACATCTTTCTTCTTTCAGACAGGTTGTGAAACTGCTTCGATATGTGGGAACGAGTTAGACGACTCATCATGGAAGTAAATTGGTCAACAAGACACAGAGAACAAGTTGCTAGCGCTTGGGAAAAGTTTACATCTACCGAGGAGAATCCATTGAATCCTACTATGGAAGGTTCTCGCACTTTAATGAATGAGTCGATCGTAAACAAGTTGACACCCGTAACTATCGTGAGCAACATCAAGTTTTGAACAATCTACCGGAAGAATGGGGACGATATGTCATCGTTGTCAACCAAACAAAGACTTACATCAAGTGAACTTTGATCAACTCAACGATTTTCGAAACAAAACCAAAATGAAGTGAATGAAGTCGCAAGAAAGATTAGCAAAGAACCATGATCCATTGGCACTCATTGCAAAGACTCAAAATCCGGTGAATACACAACAACAAGCTTCATCATCTTCCAATAACAACAACTTGCAAACAACGACAAACCTATCCACCGAACAACAACATTACCAGAACAAGGAATCACCGATCTTGAAATGGAACCGAAGAAGCTTTGTCACAAGCATTTGCATTCTTGGGTAAAGCATTCAGAGGTCGCTATTCCACACCAACTAACAACAACCAAAGGATTTCATCAAACACTACAAGCAGCAAATTGCACGGTAGGGTGTGAATATGGGTAATCAAGGACAAATGGTTGGAGTTTTGGGAATCGCAGGATATGCTCTTGGATTTCGTATGGGTAATCATGCGGTTCCGAATCGAGGGTAATAAGATGGGTGAGAATGTTGGGAATAGAGCGTTGGGTAATCGAATAGGAATGTTGCTGATCGTTGGGAATTATGGAAATGTGAATCGGGGTAATCGAGTTACGTGTTATAACGTCAAGGATTGGGCCACATGGCACGGAATTGCCCTACTAAGCCGAAAAAGAAGGATCTTGCGTATCTTCAAAAGCTATCATGTTGGTACAAAAGGAACAATACGGACTTTAATTGAGTGTTGAGGAACATGACGTGGCTATTATGGATGATTTGGAAGACCTTGAGGAACTCAATGCAAACTGCATCTTCATGGCAAATCTTGAGGAGACTAAATACGACATCGATTCTAACGCACCTCCTGTCTATGACGCCAATGCGATGTCGAGGTACCAATCATTGATCCATGCTATAACAATGTCATATTTGATGTGTTTACTCATGACGAACAACATTCTGTGACACCAGCACTTACTTATGATACATACCTAGAGAATCCGAGTTTTAGCAATACTAACTTTGAGACTCCAGATGTGGATCCTAATAGAGGTTGTGTGGCACAAAATACTGAGACTGATGAGGAAACACATGATTATTTTGAATCATTAATCAATAACTGTGGCATTGAAATTGAGAAAGTTAAAACGGTCAATCGCGAAGTTAAGGTTGCGAATGCTAAATTGACCGCTGAGCTTGAGAGTTACAAGGACAACGCAAAAGCCTTTGAATTTCAGAAAAACAAAGAATCAGAATTAGAAATTGGTTATCGAAATTTGGTTTCTAAAGAACAACTATTGCAAATCAAGTACAACACACTCGATGTGAATTTGACCTTGAAAATTAAATCTTTAAACAAGGAAACTTCTGATTTAATTAACCAACTTTCTAAACAAAAGAAATGTTTTCTAATCTTGAAAAGAGAAGAAGCGGTTGATTACCGATTTTCAAAGCGAGAAGATTCTATTCTTGATGAAATTTTTGATAAAATGAAAAATCCAAACTTTGGAAAATTTACTTCTTAAAGCGGGTCATTACGCTCAAACAATCAAGATGCTTTCTAATCAAGTTAATCCGCGTTTTCATACTAACAATAGAATGGGACTTGGTAACGACCCTTCTTCGTTCCTCAAGAAAGCTCAGAAACCTCAGAATGTGTTAAACAATGGGAAAGCTTTACATGAACCCGTTATTGTTCGTGATTCTCATGAAACGTTATAACTATCTAAGGAGAGTAGATCAAAAATGAAACAAAAGAATCTGGAAATAAAACCTATTGATTATAACAAATGGAACAAAATTAATGGAATTACTTTTGTTAATCAAAAAAAAGTCAAAGTTTTCCATCACACCAAGTGTTTCAAACAAAGAGTCAACACTGTTTCAAAATCATTTCAAAACCGGTGGTTGTCTCAAATTCTCTTCGAACATTGAACAAATGTCTTCAAACAATCCTTTTAACACAAGTGATGCGAGAAGTATTTTAGAAAATGTGAAAACTAGAATTGTGGATCTTCAAGACATCGTTAAAACTAAAACCAACATTACAACAAACATACGGTTTAATAGTTTTGATAATGAAAATAAAAAGTACTTTGAAACTCAAATTGCCTCTCGGTGAATGCCATCGGTGCAAGGGTAATTCATTTGAACAAGCATTTTTGAAAGAAACATCGACTTTGTCAAGGACCATAAATCCCTGGTAAAGCAAGTTAATATTTGTGTTGAACAAATCAAAGTTTTGGAAAATTTAAATGACTCTCTCTTGAAGATGTTCGACTCACGATATTATGTCCATTATTTTGCAAACATATTACATTGAAGATCATGAAAGACTCGGTCGAGACCTCCAAAATTGTTTCAAAATATGAAAAAGCACTTGAGAAACTTGAAAAGAAAATGTCTCATATTTTAAACAACTTGATCAAAAAGCGAGGAATGCAAGTATGACAAACTATCGTATGGCGTGCCTACAATGACATGAAAGCGAAAAATGATCTTTTGAGGGCTCACTGGAATGTCAAAAGGAAAGGCAATGGATACTAAGATTTCAAAACCATTGATGCGGAGAAAGCAAATGTTCCCAAACCGGTTTTAAAACCAAAAATGTCTATTTCTATGCCTCCTCCAAAAGTCAATGAGAAAAATGATTTATCAAAATCAGTCACTTCACCTGCCTTGCCTATACAACATGTTGACAAAGGAAAAACGGTTATAGAGAAACCAAAAGTTTTAGCTCCTGGCCTTTTTAAGATGAGTACCACTAATGCGTCTGCCTCCACATCTAAAACATATGGAACAAACGACATAAGTTTAGAAAAGCACTCTAAAGAGACTAGGAAAGCCGAAACCACTTCTCTAGATAAACGTGTGAATCCTAATGAGTGTTCCTTACCTTCTATAGGACTAGGAAGCACCTCTAGGAGCAGCAGACTAAAGCCTAAGAGCAATACAAGGAACAATAGAGTCTCGCTTGCCTCTAAGAGTAGTCGCTTGAATAAAGAGAAGAAAGTAGAAGAACACCCTAGGAGTTTACCGCTTTGTAATAAGAAAGACATTTCATCTGAATGTAATGAACCTATGAAACTTGCTAAGTCTAATGAATGTGTTGAACCTCTTTGTTTAACTTGCAAGAAATCTTTAACTAATGTTCATGATGATTGTGTTTCTAAGAATGAGATTGTTAAGCATGTTAAGAAGAATGCACCCAAAAGAACTGATGCTAAACGAATAGGAAGACTAGTTGCGAGACTTAGGCTTTACACTACTGATAGGGAGCATAATGTTTACTTTAGGGATGACATTTGGAAACCAACGGGTAGAACTTTCACACTCTAGAATGGTAGAATGAGTGATGAACCTATCTTACCAATAGATGACTTCTATGAGTGTGATCAGGATTTTACCTCTAACCCAAAGGAACCAAAATCAAAATGGTTTCCAAAATCTTCTTCTTCATTCATGGCGTGTTATCGAAATATGTCTTTGGATAAATCGACTCGGGTTGCTCCAAGCAAATGACCAGAATTTGTAGCTGCGATCAATTTCGTCAGCAATTCATGGAACCAGACGTTTGGAAATGATCATGTAGCAGCTATCATGGGTTATGGAGATCTACCTTTAGAAATTATTTGATCACTCGGGTTTACTATGTCCAAGGGTTGGGACACAATTTGTTTTCAGTTAGGCGGTTACGTGATGCGATTTAGAGGTTGCTTTAGGAAAATGCTTGCTTCGTTAGAAACTTGAATGGCACCGATCTCTTAAGCGGAATCGTGATACAAACTTGTATGCTATCGACATCAATCAAATGACCTCTTCATCACCAATATATCTTATGACACGAGCATCCGGAACACGTCTGGTTGTGGCATGAAGGTTATCCCATCTCAATTTTGACACCATCAACAATCTTGCCAAAGACAACATCGTCAACGGACTTCCAAAGCTCAAATACACCAAGGATCACTTATGTTCATCATGCGAACAAGGAAAAGCAAAAGAGCATCATATAAACCCAAATCCGCACCTAGTTCGAAGCAAGGTTGCATATGTTGCACATGGACTTATGTGGCCTAATGAGAGTTGAAAGCATTAATGGGAAAAAGTATATTCTTGTCATCATCGATGATTATTCAAGATATACATGGGTTAGGTTTTGAGATCAAAAGGCAAGCACCGTGCATCATCATCACCTTCCTCAAACGTATTCAAGTACTTCTTCAAGCTCCGAGAAGAGTTGTAAGAGCGGACAACGACACGTAATTCACTAATCAGAGTTAAGAGCTTATTTTGAAGATGTTGGAATAACTCATCAAACATCGGTTGTTAGAACTCCACGCCAGAATGGGGTAGTTGAAAGAAGAAATCGTACTCTTGTGGAAGTTGCTCGCACAATGCTAATTTATTCTAGTGCACCGTTATTTCTATGGGTGATCTGTGTTACCATCGCTTGTTTTACTCGTAACCGATCCCTAATCCATCCTAGATTCAATAAAACCCCGTATGAGCTTGTGAAAGAAAACCCGATATCTCTTACTTTCACGTGTTTGGCGCTTTGTGCTATCCAACGAACGACGAGAAGATCTAGGTAAACCGAGAGCAAAGGTGATATTGGAATCTTCATTGGATATTCGATAACTCGAGGGCATTCGTGGTGTATAATGTAAGAACTAGGAGGATCATGGAGACGATGAATGTGAAATTTGATGAACTTTCACATATGGCTTCGAGAGACTCGCTCTAGAACCCGCACTAAACCCGCAGACTTACGGACACATCGATTCGTGACTCGTACCTCAAAGAGCTCTATCAACTTTGTTTGACAATCCTAAAGAACAAGAATGGGAGAATTTCTTCGAGTTAATGTTCGATGAATACTATGGTGGAGCTTCAAAATGCATCAAACCATCATTCCGTTGCACCCGCTCAAAATCATCCTCCACCACCAATGTAAGATGCATCTACAACGGTCGAAACCAATGTACCAACTCCATCTACATCATCTACATCTACTACGCTTATTGCACTGTTCTACCAGAGTTGATGAGCAAAACCAAAACCGTAACGATGCAACGTTAGATGAAGACTTATTTGAAAACCCGTTTGCCACGGAATCGGTGAATCTTTCTCAAGCTTACGAGAACCATCTAACTCGCATATGTTTAACCAACGGTATCCTTCTACGAAATGGACAAAAGACCACCCAATTGAACAAGTTATTGGTGAACCTTCAAGGCCAATTCGGGCGAGACGCTCAACTTGCCACCGATTGCGACTTATGCATTTACCTTTGTTCAATTAGCAATATAGAGCCAAAGAACATTCGCGAGGCAATGGCGTAACCCGCATGGATAGAAGCGATGCGGGAGGAACTTCTCCAATACCGCCTACATGACTCTTGGGATATGGTTCCAAGACCAATTGACATTCATGTCATTGATCTCAAATGGTTATGGAAGAACAAAAGGGATGAAGAAATGACCGTAATTCGCAACAAAGCTCGCCTTGTGGCCAAAGGATACGAAAAGAGGAAGGATAGACTTTGAAGAGTCATTCGCGGTAGCTAGACTTGAAGCGATCAGATATTCTTAGCCTATGCACTCACAAAACATCACGGTTTATCGATGGACATTAAGACCGCGTTCTTAAATGGAACTCGAAAGAAGAAGTGTACGTGAGTCACCGGAAGGCTTCATCGACTTGGAACATCCGGACTACATCTACAAACTCAAAATGGCAATCTATGGATTAAAACAAGCTCCGAGAGCGTGGTATGACTTAATCGTCCTCTTTCCTTATCCAAAACAATTTCACCAAAGGAATAGTTGATCCTACCTTGTTTACACAAAATGCAAAACGACATTTTGATTGTTCGATTTATGTGGACGACATCATCTTTGGGTCCACTAATCCGAATCTTTCAAAACACTTTGAAAATCTCATGAAAAGCAAATTTGAAATGTCCATGATGGGGAACTAAAATTCTTTCTTGGTTTACAAATACATCGAGTCCCTCATGGAATTTTTATAAATCAAGCTAAATACACAACCGAGATTTTGAAAATCATGGTATGGATAATTGTGACTCGGTCGGAACACCAATGGTAACTTCACCAAAAATTGGAGCCGATTTGTTTGGGAAACCTATTGATCCGAAGAAATATCGAGCATGATTGGTTCTCTCATGTACCTCACCGCTAGTCGACCATATATTCATTTTGTTGTTTGCTTATTAGCACGGTTTCAGGCTAAGCCTACCGAATCGCACCTCAAAGAGGTTAAAAGGATCTTCGGTACACGAAGACATCCATTCACATGGGACTTTGGTATCAGAAGGAATCGGATTTGATCTAATTACCTTTTCGATGCGGACCACGCAGTGATCAAGTTACATCAAAAGTACATCCGGAGGAGCACAATTTTGGGTGAAAAGTTAGTCACCGGTCTTTAAAGAAACAAGATTGCCTTGCACTTTCAACCGCGGAAGTCGAGTATGTGTCTCTATCTCGTGTTGTGCTCAAGTTCTATGGATGAGAACACAACTTACGATTATGGCTTTACTTTCGATAAAATACCTATGTATTGTGACTCGAAAAGTGCCATAGCCATATCGTGCAATCTGCTCATCACTCAAAGACTAAGCATATCGAGTCCGCTACCACTTCATCAAAGAACACGTAGAAGAAGGTACTGTTGAATTATTCTTCGTGAAGACAGTTACCAACTCGCCGATCTATTAACTAAAGCCCTTCCAAAAGAAAGGTTTGACGATTTAGTTCGATGAATTGAATCTAAGCCTAACCCCGAGGAGTTAGAACGTCTTCTCGAATCTTCGTGAAAATGATTTTCCAAAAGCTTCATTGTAAATATTTTGAAAAACAAAATACAAAATTTGAAAAACCAACAAAAGCAAAATATAAAATATAAAACTTTCAAAAATACAAAACAATATAAAATCAAAAATCCAAAAAAAATATTCTTCTCACGACATGTCTCGTATAATCGATATTCATGCGCTTCTAGAAATGTCATTCAACAATGATACGGGTATGTACGGATGCTTGAGCGAGAGTTCTTTAATATGTTTTCCGTAACATGTCGTTTCTCAAAATTTCTTCATAATAATGGCTTTGTATACATCAAGATGAAACCCTTGGGACGAAATGATGACTTTTGATTATTTTTCAAATCAAAACTCGTGCTTTTATAGAAAAAATCAAGTGTACGCCTCAAGGCACTACATTTAAAAGCGGTGAGAATCATCATCATCTTGAGCACCTTTTCAAGATTGTTCAAAAGATTTTCAAAATCTGTCAAAATATTTTGTGCTCAAGATAACTCCTCTAAAACCCTTTAATTGATTATGCTTTATTAAAGGGGAGTATAAAACTAAAATGTTCCAAATTCATGCTTAAATCAAACCGTTTGACTCCCAAAAGATTCTAAAATGTTGTTTAATCCGTTGATATAAAAATATCACGAATATGCTATTTTGAGGGGAGGAGACGTGATTAAAATGCGATCAAAAGTTTAAGGATCGTTGTTTGATTCTCAAAATGAGCTCGACTCGGATGAAACCAATGAACTAACGAGGAATCATGTACCATCTCGAGAAACTTTCTATGGACTTGACCAGGATGGGTAATAATTTCAAGCTAGTTCTCTAGTGATGTAAACGTGTCTTGAATCGGTCTAGTTCATTTAAAGTCGATCAATTCAAAAGGCTTAACTCTACCCTCTATGTGCATTACATCAAAACTTATAAGCACATGTGAAGGGGAGTGTTTCGAAAATATAAAACTCTTGGAGTGTTTCAAACATGTTTTCAATCATAAACACTCGAGATTTTCAAGAAATGGTTTTATGGCAACATGGAACCGCCATGGAGTTATAAGGTGACTAAGGATAGGAAATTGTCTATGATCCGCCAGAGCGGAGGGATCTACCCAAGGACAATACCCATAGTTAGTATTAGAAGTCCTCGGGTGTGATTGAAAAAAGGAGTAAAGTGAGAAAGGAGAAACAAGGGGTTGAAGAATTAAAAGAAATGTAATGATAAAGGGTGAAAAGAAATAGCCTCCATATTCAACCTTAGGGCGTAAACCGGGTTAAATTCATACGCTCTTGGTTGTCACTAAGATGACACCGGTATTGAAGACAAAGACGCGTCATGGACCCAAAGGACGCACCGCACTAAACCTTCTAGCCACTCAATTCCTCTCAAAATGGATTTGTTTCATTCTCACTGGAACCCTACATAATCTATCGACTTTCTCTTAGAAATCGTTGATATTGAAGAAGGAGACCTCTCCCTAGTCTCCGCCAGAAAACCAAAATGCACTATTGAGTCTAGAGCCACGAGATTCATCAAAAGATCTCATAGGAACACTTGACATGACATTGCTTGTTGTTCATCAATAAGGCACAAGTGATATATTCTAGAGTCCCACGCAGATCTTAGCAATCGCCGTAACATTTATGAGAAGTTTCACATCCGTGATCTTCATGATTGAATGGAAACTCCGCGTGGTCAACATCAAGCACCGACAGCAGTCACTTGGTAACTCCCGTGAATTACGCTTAGTGTGTCTCAAACGGTCTCTGACCGTGGAGTGATGCTTCGTGTACTTGATGACTCATCCGAATTGTAGATGTACCGGTATATCGCGTTATCTCACTTGTAGGACTCAGTTCAGAACGGCCCTTGTAAGAATTAGAGATGTGTTTTCACACTATGTTGTTAACACCCTCGAAATTCAAACTTGTAAGTGCGGAATCCGCTTATTACTAACCTTGTTTTATGTTTTCTTCTTATGGAAGCTCCGGAGCGGATTGATCTTGCAGATTCTCCACATGCTCATACAAAAAACACATGAAAGTTCTCATCATAATCAAAGGCTACACAAAGTTAAAGATGATTCTTCGTCAATGTCAAAGAATATACAAAGTTTAAAGACTCGAGAACTACATCATTGGTAACCAAAAGAAAAATAGAAGTGTGAGCATGGTGGAGAAAGACGTGGAGACACCAAACCAACGAAGTTGACAATGGCAGACAACCACATTAACTGATCACAAAGCATGAAGGAAAAAAGAATCAAGACTATTCTATATCTACACGCAAAGTTCAAGCTCAAGGAAAGTAAAGACCTAATCAAGTGGAGCATCTTTTGAATGACCACCCCTTAGGGGGAGATTGTTAGCCTTAATAGTTTTATTAGAAGTGATGGTCATTCACGTTTAGGAACTGTGTAACGTGTGTTAGATATCGTGCTAGAATAGTCAACGGGCTTGTAGATTGGACTAAGCTAAATGGGTATTAGTTTAGTTAAGCTTGCCTTATATCCAATCCAACCCATGTCCAAGCCCTCGAAAAGCCCATAGAAAGCCTTTTAGGGCATCTTGTATTTAGAGTAGAATACCCTCAAATGGTCATTTGAGGGTGTGCTTGAGTCTTGTGTGTGTGTGTTTTCTTTGGTGGAATATCATCTTTATTGTTTATCTTTCTACGCATAACATACACGGTTTGTATAACATCAAGTCACCATCTTTCCTTTCTTTATTTCATCTTGTTATACGCATAAGTGTTTTTGGTTTACGTGTGTTCATCTTGTGATAAGGTGTGTACGCGTAAGGTTGGTGTAAAAGTGAGGTCCTACAACTTTGACCCCACCTGAAGTAATTGGAAGTAAGTAGACGTAGACATAACTAGCTAGGAGGATTAACTAGGTTAGCACCACTTTCCTCGATTGATTTCCCTTTATCATTTATCTGCTTTTATTTGCTTTATTCTGCTTTAGTAGTTTAACTAAATCCCCATCGAAACCATTATTAATCTGTGACACAACGAGACTTTATAAATATTAAAACCTGGTTAGTAAAACTTGCATCAAGTTTTTGGCGCCGATGCCATAGAGCTATTTTAGGATTTCATATTAAGTCTGTTTTTAAATTTCTTTCTTAAAATGTCAGGATACAAGACTCGCAGCTCGAGGCCTTTTAAGCTACCCCATTCGACGACACGGAGAAGCAATTTCGAGAAGGAAAGTCTACTTTCGGTTCCTATTCACAACATCTTCTCATTTCTGAATCGAGACCGATCGATGCGAACGAAGGTCATCAATGAAAATAATATCGATGACCTAACTATGGAGCGAGATTTGGGGTGACCAAATGAGAGCGCCAACGAAGCTTCACACAGGACTCTCACACTGAAAAATACTCTATTCCAGATCATATTATTCGAGATTTACATGAACTTAAGTTTTCTGGAGACGAAGATGAGGACGTTCAGGATCACGTAGAAGAAGTTCTCCACTTATCCTCTCTTTTCAACGTCAGAAGTACTCCGAGCTATTCAGTCACTGCAAGGATTTTTCCTATGACTCTTACTGGGACAACAAAAAGATGGTATAATAAACTCCCTAAATATTGTGAAGGAGCATGGGATAAACTTAGAAAAGAATTCGTCCTGCAATTTTGACCTCCTTCAAAAATGGCCAAGCTTTTTGGGAAAATCTATCAATTCATTCAGGTTGGAGAAGAAACGCTTTACCAAGCATGGGAAAGATTTAATGAGCTACTCTATCGATGCCCTACCCATGATTTAAACAAACATTAGATCGTCTACGTCTTCTATTGTAGGATTAATGCACTAACACGAGAACTTCTCGATTCACCGAGACCTATTCCTAGCATGACTCCTGACCAAGCCCTGGAATGTATTCAACGGATTTCTGAACATTGATACAAGTGGCATATGGATATAGGGTACAGACCGAGAGACAATTTCGATCATAAGGTAATGAAGATGATAACAAAGCAAGAATACAACTATGGGGAAATTTTTGAAAAACGAAGGTTAGAAAGAGAAGTTGAAGCATGCAGGGTCGAGAGGGTTAAGAGCGTGTTTGGGACCAAAACCGGGAGCGATCTTGAGAGAAAAATTCTTGACGACATCAAGGAATCAAGAGAACGAGATGATAGGATTGAAAAATTGATAAGAACATTCGTGGATAATACAGTCTCTTCTCTAAAAATTCACGATGATAGGATTAAGAGATTGGAGAAGAGTGTTAGCTCATGTTCAGAAGCCATCTCGATTATCTAGCAGCTCGGAGGAGGAAGTTTTCACAATGTAGAAACTATCCTTGAAGAACCTATGACCTTTTCGAAAAAGTTAGCGACTAATCGGCATGGAAAGACAGTCACCACGGACCAACCTTTACCGGTAAACTTACCTATCAATAATTTTGTTATTACTAATCATAATGATATTACGCGGAATTAAGCATTGATGAGACAATTCACCTCAACGAAAGATGTTCAATGGTTTTGAGGAACGAGCTACCACAAAAGGAAAAAGATCCGGGATGTTTCACTCTCCTTGCTTAATCGGGAGTCTAAACATGTGTAATGCCCTGCGATCTTGGAGCAAGTATTAGCATAATGCCTCGCTCGATGTTTTTACGTACGGGATTGGTAACTTAAAACCACCAAGATGAAAATTGAAATGGCGGATCGATCTATGCAATCGCCATTGGGCATCGTTGAAAATGTGTTGGTGAAGATTAAGAAATTCCTTTTCCATGAGATTTTGTGATTCTTGACATTAGAAAGACAACGAATACCGGTCATTTTAGGTAGGCCTATGCTTGCCAACGCCCATACTATGGTGTATGTCTTTCTTTGAAGGTTAACTCTTGAAGCTAATGGAGAAATTACTACTTGGACCTAATGAACATTTGTCTACTCCAGAAAAGGTATGTGAAATTGACCCTATAGGCAGTTTTGGTGAAGCTTTAGAAGAATTTCTTAGCGACCCCCCGAATCCTAGCAAGGTTGATTCGGGGAGAGATTTTGATGTTTTCATCAACTTTGAGGAATAGGATAACTTAGGATTAAGTGATGAAGACCTCTCAAGTGACGTCAAGATGGCCCATTGGCAAGATAACTCTGTTAAGGCATTTTCGCAATCCAATCAACCTAGATTTCATGAGGTAGGAACCCGCATACATCATAGAAACCCCTATTATCTCAAGATCTCATGCAAAATCGGGTTCATCGACTTCCACCCATTTATTGACACTACTTCCCCAGTCAATATCATGTCAAAAGAATGCTACAACCGAGTTATGAAGAAAGAGTTAGAATATAAGGGGAATAACTTTCTTGGGTTTGCAACTAACATCCATGTCTTCGTTGGAACTCATTCATTTTTGGTGGACTTTATGGTTTTAGATGACGTAAGTGAATTTGTGGAAGATGGACTTACGGGAGTAATTTTAGGAAAGCCTTTTCAGGAAATGTCGGGTTTAGATAAAAATGAAAAAGAAGTAGTATGGTTGAAGATTAACGATGATAAGACTATTTTCAAAATGCCGAGAACAATCAAGAACTTTAAAAATTGGACCAAGAGGCAGTTGAGCCAAGCCCAACCACCGCTTTCGATATCGTGAGGAGGACAAAGAAAAGGCATTGAACACCCTTATCGAAAAATCAAGAGTTTCTACTAAATTTGTTTAGAATTGGGGACGACTATAAATGGGATGAGAATTTGGTAAGTCGGATCCAGCGTTGAGATTGCCATATCCATGAAATGACCAACAAGCACTTTGGTAGCCCTTGACTCTGAGTCTAACTTAAAGACTAAGTAAATAAAGAAAATTTCTCTTCGGAGACAACCCGAATTATCCATTTCTTTTGTTTTATTTCCATTTACGTAGGGTTTTGTGTTTTCTAACCATTTTTGTGTAACGAGGAAGTAATTGTCACGCAGCTTTCTTCGATCGAACAGAGTTACAAGATAACTCATCTTGGTGATTATGCCGTTCCCAACCTTTAGCATCGAATTCTTGACGATTACCAATTACGGCGTAATACCATCTCGAGAGTTACGCCATAACCACCGCTGCACTCATACCGGTTTTGCGATTCGGCGTAACTCCTCAAAAGAGTTACGACGTAACCTTCCTCTGCTTTAATTCTTTCATTTTAAAACACAATAACCTTGTATTAGTATTTTAAATGAACTTTGGGGTGTGTTCCTGTAAACCCTCACGAGATTTCACTCGTCCACTTGGGACACCAAGTGGTTTAAAAACTTGTTGCATATGCTAAATGCAATCGTGATTCCTCTGAAAGTGAGTTAGGTTTGTTTTCATTTTCATTTTCATTTTTCTTTTAGAATTATGCTTGTCGGTATTGTGATTTCAGGGATTGAAGTTCGTTCATGATGCTTATACAAAGGCACGTCTCTTTTTCGTGGGCCTTCTTTCTTTATGGAGAAAATTTCAAGGAAGTTTTTGTTCTAATTCTACTTTTCTCTTCACCTTTATTTAATGCTTAGTACAAAAGTGACTTTGTACAATTCAAGTGGGGGACGGGAGTAAAATTATCTCTTGAACATTATTTTGCCCTCGTTTTCTAGTTTATTTTGAAAAATTCATTTTTAAAATTTTGACATGTTTTTCTTAACCTAACTAGATTAGACCTTAGCCGAGCCCATACAACCCTTGATATTATATGGTGAGATTAGCCTTATCCGTTTCTAATATTTTACCCCAAATCCACCAAATTATGAGTGTGCCGGTAGCTTGTAAACTTTAGAACTTGGCCTTTGCATCATTTCGAGACCATAGACGAGGTATGTTGAGTTAGCTCGATGTATTTGGACTTTTCAGTTTTAGAAGGCAATATTTTAGGATTATCACCCAAACAACCTACCGTTGTGTGTCTATCGATTAGTCACCTCGAATTTTCGACCCCCAAGTGAAACCCTTTTGTTGCACTCACCTTTAGTGCAAGATACCCCTAGATACACCCTTCTGAGCCATTCCTTTCATTTTGTTAACCCGATATATTATTTCGATACACCTCTACACCTTAGCCTACCCTGTAGTCTTTATTTGTGATTGGGAAGTCATCATTTTCCTTAGTTCAAGGTTCGAGTGGAAAGGTTCGGAAATCACGCTTTCATCAACAACATTCCTGATGATCATTGAAGACCCCCCGAATTCCCATTGTTCATCTCAAGTGGGGGGATATTATGTTTAGTATTTATTGTTATGTTGAAAAAAAAAATAGTTGTTATGTTATTGTAAAGTGCAATGTTATAAGCACCACATTATGAGCTTCATAGATTTAGTATCGAGTAGGCCACCTCGGTCACATTTGAAGATTGGAGTTGGTAGTTATGCCAATAGTTGGAGAAAAGCTAGTGTGCCTATCACGACGTCCTCTAATGACACATCTACCTTGTATTTCATGATCCGGTTTCTTGACTTCAAAGCTTGAACTTTGGGCGGACGGTAAGTGGTGATGACTTGGTTATAGATTTAGACTACCTGCTTGTTTTTTTTATTTTACACCATTTATATATCCCATGTCTTATCCAACCCTTTAGTCATGAAGCGTGTCTAGGTGATGCAACGAGAAATATTTGGTGTCTTGGCCATGGATTTGGTCATGTATCATTGATTTTGTCCACTTCGCCGTGACATGTTAGTAATGACGAGTCACCCCTTAACCTTTGTCATGTCTACCCATATTACTTTCGAGAATTGTTTAGCCCTTAAATCTAGTGGTGGAGATTTGTGTAACCGCCAAGCTTATGATAGAATACATGTTATGACTGTGCGATTGAGTGATCACCCCAAAATTGACACTTTGAATAGTTGAGAGATTTGAGTGTTTTGTTCCCCTTTCGTGAGGTGTTCGGCTTTGTTTTATTCTAGCATAACGTTACAACGAATTATTATACAAGTGCCCTACTCATGATCTCAATAGCCAACAAAAAGTGAACGTCTTCTACAAGAGACTGAACATCTCTTCAAGACATATGATTCATTCTCAAGGGCCGATTCCTAGTATGACACCTACTATGGCTTTGGAAACTATTCAAAAATGGCAGACCACTCTCACAACTGGCACAATGGAGGAAGCAACCGAAGTAAGAATGATGATATTGAGGGCCTTGCAGTGATAAACAACAAATTAGAAAGCCTTGGAAGAGAAATGAAGAAGCTCAAGGAAAATGTGCATTCCATTCAAGTTGAGTGAGATGGGACTCGTCCTTCTAAAGAATGTTCCTCCAATGAAGAAGTTAAAGGGATCGAAGAAGTGAACTATGGAAAATAATTCCCTTTCAACAGCTACAATAATTACGAACCTAGGTATCATGAAAAATCCCCTGGGTTCTACACTAGAATCAACAATAACCCTCCTAAACCTAGCCTTGAAGAAATAATGCACCGGCACATCGAAGAATCTGCAAAAAAGGGAGATAGACTCAAGGAATGGATGGTCAAAGTAAAGGAGGACACCAATATGAACCTACGTAACCAAGATGCTGCAATTAAGAACCTCGAAACACAAATTGGGCAATTGGCTAAGAACCTTGAAACAAGTAATGCTAAAGCCACTTCCTGCAAGGCCATATTTGCGCAAGATAAAGCAAAAAAGGAGCAATGCACATCCTCTATCACTAATGATCTCTCCGGGATTAACTACCTAAGAGAGGATGATAAAGCGAAGACACGAGTTCTCGCCAAGCCAACTTCACAGCGCAATACCAGGAAAGTTTTCTTCTCCCTTGCACTATTGGTAACATTAAGATTCCCGCATTAGCTGATTTAGGGGCCGGGGTTAACCTTATCTCTACCACTTTATTTGAAAAAATCAAACTTACCAATTTAAAAGAAACAACTATTATGATTGAAATGGCTGATTCCTCTAAGGCTGTACCGAGGGGAATTGTGAACAATGTGCTTTTAAAAATTGGAAAATTTTTCTTCCCCACCGATTTTGTAGTTATTGACATGGGAAAGCGGGAGGCTTACAACTTGATTGTTGGAAGACCTTTTTTGGCCACTTCTAGGGCTCAGATTAAGGTTTTTGAAAAACAAATTTCCTTGGGGGTTGAAAATGAACGAATAACTTTTAGTATGAAAGTGCATTTAAAACCAAAAACTGAAATTTCTAATAAACTTCCGACCGTAGGATGCTCGAGCTTGAAGATCAAGTTAAATTCCTAATGAGCTCCTACGACAATCCTAAGTCTTCACGCCAAGTAAACAAAGTTTCTTCCTTGTGTGAGTCATGTAGTGGTCCTCATAACACTCGCGCTTGCACAAGACTCCCCGAACAAGCTTCCGTTGACTACGCATCCTAACGTACCAATGGAACGGGAGGAAGATTCCCTACAACACCCGGACCTAGGACTTTTAATGACGCCCGAGAAGCATGGAAGGGCAAGCCCGATTTTTTTTGGGGACAAACCAAATAATTCACATCGAATGATTTCTCATGGCCCCCATCTCACGGCCCTAAACAACAAAATATAGAAGGGATGTTGCAACACCTAGTCACATCCCAAGAAGCTCAAATAGCTAAGCACTCGGACCGTTTTAACCAACAACAAGCCGAGATGGATAGGAAGATAGATAACCTTTTGAAAGCCATGACCAATAGTAACAGGAAGGTTAATGGTATCTCAACTCCCGAAGCTTCCAGTGTAGAGATTAAGGACCCAAGTAAGTTAGCTAAGCACGTTCAATTCGTCAATACCATTATCTTAGTGAAACCTAATAGAACAAATGACGAAGCGAACCATGAAACGGTACTTGAGGTTAGTGAAACACCTAGGAATGAAACAACCGAGGAAGTAGATGAAGTAGGCAATGACTATTTCAATAAGTTTCCTACGGAAGAAGAACTCTCTCTCCACCCACACTTAGTACGTGACCTCCTTCACATGTATGTTAGGAGAAGCCCTAGGATCAAGTTTGGGAACCCTTGGAATCTTAACATACCATGTTGCATAGGACACATTTTTTGTGGCAAAGGCCTACATTGATCGTAAGTCCCGATAAATATCATGACTAGCACCTACTATAATTGGGTAATGAAGAAGCCTATCCCAACTAGGCAAGATCCCGATAATCCTAGGGTTAGTTGCAATTTTCTTGGTAGAGTTAGTGGATTGCCCGTTTATGTAGGTAGTTTCACGTTTCCTACGGATTTCATAATAGTGGATGACATTAGTACGGCTATAGATCCTAGCTTGTCCCACGTAATTCTAGGAAAGCCTTTCATAGAAAACACCAGGATGACTTATGATCCGTCGTTAGGAATAGTGAGATTCAAGGATGAGACCGATGATGTAGCCTACCAAATGCCATTTAAGATTGAGAAGTTTTCATCACTCTCCAATGATGAAAAGGAACTTAAACTATCGGTCTACTATAGGAATGAGGAGGATAAGGAGAAGGGAGTAGATTATGTTATGGCCAAGATTCTTGGTTTCTATAAGGATTGCTTGAAACTAGGACCGGAATATAGGACAGATTGGGGAGAAGATGATTTGTTAGAAAGATGCATAATAGGGCATTACTATAACATGGAAAACCCCAATAGAGACCGTCAAGAGGAAGAAGGTGACGGTAATGAAGTCACGTAGGGGCACGACTTCGAGTCTAGCTATAAGACTCATAAATAAAGAAAAGCGCTTCATGGGAGGCAACCCATGCTTAATTGTTTGCTTGTTTGTGTGTCGTGTATCTTTTATTGATTGTTTATTCTCATGTTTAAATTTGTAAAAATGCTTTATTTTGTCTTTAACCTCGTCTTAATTACATATAAAGGTATTTTACATAAGGGATAAGTGTAGAGAGGATTACACACGTTTTCAAAAGAAAAGTGAACATGAGAAATTCAATTAATTAAAAGATATACATGTGTGTTTGTTCGAGTCAAATGCTTGTATCGAGTCATGATGGATGTTTTTGCGAAATTTTTCCGATTTTAAAGATTAAAATTTTCTAGAATTTTTCCAGAAATCGAGACCGGTTTACGTCGGAGAACTTGACGGTGTCGGGATCGCAACTGAAGGCGTCGGGAGGAGTAAACGACTTACTTCTCATTTTCTCGAGTTACTTAAAATTTTGGAATTTTTGGTCTTAATTTTCCGAAAATCAGTAAACATCCATTCCACAAGTATTATATCCTAGTTTAGTGGAGTCATATATATATTATTCTTGCCAATTTTACGCTGAAGGTTTCATTTGTTTTCTTCAAGTGTCGGGTTTAATTTATCAAGAAGAAGATACATAAGATGAGAATGAGCTTTTCACACAAACATTCTTCTTGGAGAAAGATGTAACCACTACTTCACACGGATCATACCGAGCTAATCGGGGAGTAATAGTTTCTTTCGTTTTAATTACCTTCAATTGTCATAACTTTGATACTTTCGGGAACATTGGGGACAATGTTCGGTTTAAGTGTGGGAGGGAAAATAAAGCGGGAACTTTGAAACTATGCTTATCCTTGACTATTTGCCTTGTCCAATTTCATTTGTGTAATAAACCATGAGAAATATCAGTTAGGGTAATTTTGGCACCAAATTTAAAATTTTTCATAACATATAGGTGTGGGCCATTAGTCTAAATAAAGTGTCTCATGGATAGGAAGTTATATGACTAGCACAAAAACCCTTTACCACTTAAATTCCACCAAAAATGTGAGGATCTCCCTTAGATTTGTAGGAATTATAGCATTCCACTTTAATGCTTCGAGTGTGAATCGGTAGTATAATAGATTCTAGAACTTTTTTTGTGATGTATTCCGAGATCGCTAGTAAGACTACACTTGTGTAGTTAGGAATAACTAAATGATAAGAGGCATTAGGATAACCCTTGTTTGATACCCGTATTATAATTACTTCTTCCACATCGGTTGAGTAATTCCCCACACCCTTGCGTTGTACTCATCTTTAGTACACGATACCCCTAGTTAACCCCTTAGAGCCTATCATTTTGCGGTTCTCGTGATGTTTCGATTTTCGAATATCAATGAAGAGCATTGTTTACAATCCACCCCAAATGTACACCAAATCGCCTTAGCCTACCTTGTATGCACTCACTTTGTTAGTGCATTATTGTTATAACACTAAACCCTTAGTTCAATTATCTAGTTGCTTGCATAAGTTGCTAAGTCGAGTCATATCCTTTGTACACGTTTTGGGATGATTGGGACTCATGGGAAAAGTTAAAGTTTATGAAATGACGGGAAGGGAACGTTAAATTCAAATTCCCTTTATTTGCGTAATAATGTACTCCAAGTGTTTTGATCTTTTCAATTCGGGTCAAATTAGTGTTAGAGTAATAAAACCTCAAGTGTAGGGATGTGCTATAAATCCCTACAATTTTGATGTTATCGTAGAGGATGGTAGAGTAAAAGTGTATGAAAAAAAAATCAAAAAAAATAGAAAAAGAGAAAAAGAAAAAAAATAAAGTGTGAAAAAAAAATGAAAAAAACATACGGGCTACCATCCTACATCTATCTTTAAATTTATGTTTGTTTGTTTCAGTTATCTAGAGTTTAGAGTGTCGAGTCTTGGCTTAGCAACGCCATTCTTCGCATGCTTGTAACATAAATATTTTTGACTTGCCACCACTAAATTGCCTATCCCACCAAACCCTTTGTTTCCTACCATAAGCCTAACATTACAACCCTTTAAAATACCTCTTGGATAGTCTTTCCTAGGTGCTTACTGACAAGCGATGGAGGTTTGATCTAGTCTTAAGCCTATGGTAATCTATGTACTAGGACCGGTTAATGAGTGTTTATCTTCCATTTCCGACTTGTTATATTTCATATACACCGAGAGATGTGAGTATCCAAACACCCCATGTGAGGTGCTAGTATGTAATTCCGTACTTGTTATGACTTTAGCGGGGCTTATATGTGTTGTGAATCGTTCTAAACTAATGCTTCATGACCCCTAACTTATAAATCAATTGGCTAAAAGCACATTTGCTTGAGGACGCAAATACCAAGTGTAGGGATATTTGATAAGGATTTAAAAGGTACCTTTTGAGGGTCATTTAAGCCCTAATTGATCACTTTTGTATCCGTTATTACTTAATTTCGTTCCTTTTCACTTTTAGGTCTCTTGAAGGCAAATTGTCGAATGACACTTATTCGGAAGAAAAGGCGCGAATATCTGAATAAAATGGCCAAAGTCAAGAATCGAGACACTCAGTCTTTGGAACTAAGGGGACGGCATTGGCGTTTAATCTGCGACATCGTCGCAACATGTTTTGTGACGACTCAAGAGTCAAATTGTTTATTTACAAGTGGCGGCATCGGGTTTTAAAGAGTAAGGCGTCGCGGCTCGGGACGACCAAGATTTGATCGAGACGGCCGAGATCAAGGCGGCGTCACACAGCATAAGGTGACGCCGTTACAATGATAACGTGGCCAAGACGAAACCCTAATGACGGCGACCCGATGGCGTCACAATTAAAGAGTGGCCGTCATGATTTGTAACACTATATATAGAATCCGAATTTTTCAGTTTTAAAGAGGTAGTTTTGTGGAGTAAAAACCTAAACCGAACCAAGGCTGTCTTGTGCAGTATTTTAGGGTTCCATACCCTATTTTACATCAAGATAAGTGTTTTACTTCATTGATTCAATTATGTCTTCAATTGATTGTGTGTATGCTTGCATGTTCTCCATGTCCGGCTAATTTATTTGTGTGTTTGCTTATGTAATATTAAACCTAGTTATTGAATCTTGATTGGTTGTCTCTTATCTTAATTGTGACTGGCCTAGTATTGCGATAGGTCATTATTTGTGCTATTAATGCTTGATTAGTCTTTGTTGAACCTTAGCATATAGTTACTAGTGGAATTGTAGGCTAAACATCCAAAGAATACCTTAGAGTTAAGTTATGAATCCTAGAGATTTCGTAGTCATTAACCATTGGTAGCTTCAAAGAGTTAGGGATAAACGCATACTCTACGACCTTAGAAACACAACGCGTTAAGAATAAGGACGTGACAATTCAACCATCAATATGAGATAACTAGGGAGTAATAAAATCTAAGTAAACACATTTTTAACTATCATACGAGCACACAACAATAGACATAGACTACCCTTAGCTTAGTTAATTAGAATAGATAAGTAGAGTAATCGGTAGAAATACCAACCCCCAAATCCAAACCCTGAGATCCATACCTTTCAATTTCCTAAAAAATATAAAAAAGATAAAAAAATAATCTTCCTCAACCCCAACCTTAGCGTAGTAACTTCTTACTAGCATTCCTATTCTCCTAGAGAATGATATCAATACCCGTGGCTTACCTTAATACTACACTACAACGATTAGGTTCACTGCCTAGGGTGTTGAAAAACTTGCTCGATGAAAAGGAAGTTCCTTTGACCCCGAACGCGCTGCATAAGCGTATCAAGTTTTTGGCGCCGATTCCGGGGAATATAATAGCTAGTTAGGAGTCCACCTCGTTTAGGTTTCCTTGCTTGATTCCTATCAAGTAAGCCTTTTTCCCATTTTTTAGCTTCCTCATAGTATATCCCCCTTCTTTGTGACCTTTGTTCATAAACCCCATCACTTTTCATCATGGAAGGAGATAATCAACCACCATTCATTAACCTACCACCAAATGACCCGCCAAGAGGCACTACTCTTGGTGAATACTCAAGACCAAGCCACCTAGGCTATAGAAACACCATTGAGCTTCCCGACCAAGCCCAAACTACGGCCCTGCGATCCGTCACCATCCGGTTGATGCGAAATGGATGTGCATTCCATGGACTTCGTTCCGAAGATCCTAATCAACATCTTAAGGATTTCCTTAAAATTGTCGATTCCATCGACCTCGATGCTACTACTCGGGAGACCATGCGTCTGCGTCTCTTCCAATTCTCTCTACGGGACCAAGCTAGTAATTGGCTTGAGCGACTTCCCACCGGCCCATCTCAAGTTGGGATGATCTCACCTCTCGTTTCCTTGCTCAATTTTCCCACCGTGGAGAACTACTAAGCTTAGGAATGATATCTTGATGTTCCAACAATGTCAAGGTGAATCTCTCTACGAAGCATGGACTCGATTCAAGGACTTACTCCATAGAGTCCCTCATCACGGCATTGATCTTTGGCTTCAAGTCCAACTCTTCTACGATCATGTCAACTTCTCCACTAAGCGATCCATTGACCAAGCGGCCGGTGGAAAACTTAGTGATCTCACCGCGGAAGAATCGTGGGGTATAATAGAGGACGTTGCTCTCTAAGACAACAAAAGTTGGAATGACCCCCGTAAGTTGCCATAAACCATAAAGGCAATCTCCTTGCCTCCCATTGACTTACAATCTTCTGACCGTAGGATGCTCGAGCTTGAAGATCAAGTTAAATTTCTAATGAGCTCCTACGACAATCCTAAGTCTTCACGCCAAGTAAACAAAGTTTCTTCCTTGTGTGATTCATGTAGTGGTCCTCATAACAATCACGCTTGGACAAGACTCCCGAACAAGCTTCCTTTGACTACGATCCTCACGTACCAATGGAGCAGGAGGAAGATTCTAACACCGGAACTAGGACTTTTAATGGCGCCGAGAAGCATGGAAGGGCAAGCCCGATTTTTTTGGGACAAACCAAAGAATTCACATCTAATGATTTCTCATGGCCCCCATCTCATGGCCCTAACCAACAAAACATAGAATGGATGTTGCAACACCTAGCCATATCCCAAGAAGCTCAAATAGCTAAGCTCTCGGACCGTTTTAACCAACAATAAGCCGAGATGGATAGGAAGATAGATAACCTTTTGAAAGCCATGACCAATAGTAATAGGAAGGTTAATGCTATCTCAACTCCCGAAGCTTCCAGTGTAGAGATTAAGGACCCAAGTAAGTTAGCTAATCACGTTCAATTCGTCAATACCATTACCTTAGTGAAACCTGATAGAACAAATGATGAAGCGAACCTTGAAACGGTACTTGAGGTTAGTGAAACACCTAGGAATGAAACAACCGAGGAAGTAGATGAAGTAGGAAATGACTATTTCAATAAGTTTCCTACGGAAGAAGAACTCTCTCGCCACCCACACTTAGTACGTGACCTCCGTCACGTGTATGTTAGGAGAAGCCCTAGGATCAAGTTTGGGAACCCTTGGAATCTTAACATACCATGTTGCATAGGACACCTTTTTGTGGCAAAGGCCTACATTGATCGCAAGTCCCCGATAAATATCATGACTAGCACCTACTATAATTGGGTAATGAAGAAGCCTATCCCAACTAGGCAAGATCCCGATAATCCTAGGGTTAGTTGCAATTTTCTTGGTAGAGTTAGGGGATTGCCCGTTTATGTAGGTAGTTTCACGTTTCCTACGGATTTCATAATAGTGGATGACATTAGTATGGCCATAGATCCTAGCTTGTCCCACGTAATTCTAAGAAAGCCTTTTATAGAAAACACCGGGATGACTTATGATCCGTGGTTAGGAATAGTGATATTCAAGGATGAGACTGATGATGTAGCCTACCAAATTCCGTTTAAGATTAAGAAGGTTTCATCACTCTCCAATGATGAAAAGGAATTTAAACTATCGGTCTACTATAGGAATGAGGAGGATAAGGAGAAGGGAGTAGATTATGTTATGGCCAAAATTCTCGGTTTCTATAAGGATTATTTGAAACTAGGACCGGAATATAGGACAAATTGGGGAGAAGACGATTTTTTAGAAAGATGCATAACAGGGCATTACTATAACATGGAAAACCTCAATAGAGACCGTCATGAGGAAGAAGGTGACGGTAATGAAGTCACGTAGGGGCACAACTTCGAGTCTAGCTACAAGACTCATAAATAAAGAAAAGCGCTTCGTGGGAGGCAACCCATGCTTAATTGTTTGCTTGTTTGTGTGTTGTGTATCTTTTATTGATTGTTTATTCTCATGTTTAAATTTGTAAAAATGCTTTATTTTGTCTTTAACCTCGTCTTAATTACATATAAAGGTATTTTACATAAGCGATAAGTGTAGGGAGGATTACAAACGTTTTCAAAAGAAACGTGAACATGAGAATTTCAATTAATTAAAAGATATACATGTGTGTTTGTTCGAGTCAAATGCTTCTATCGAGTCATGATGGATGTTTTTGCAGAAATCTTTCGATTTTAATTGTAATAAGCTGTTAATACAAATAAACCGTAAAACGTTTATTAATATTTTGCGATCTCTTTGTGTTTTGTTGATAACAAATATAATGTTATCTTAAGTATAATTATAAGGATACATGTTATTTTTGTAAAGCATTTACATATAGCCATTTAAATACAAAAATGTAGTAATTAAGCATTTGTTGTAATAGTTTATTAGGATGGGTAAAACCATAACCCATGGATCTTAACCCATACCATAAGTTGGCTAGATACAATGTATACTTAGATACATTGAATCTAAAGAAAACCCATGGACCAACCCATAACCCATGACCCATAACCAAAAACCCATGGGCAAGAGGGCGTTCCACGGATCCCTAGGATTACACTAGGCGGATCCCAGTGGGAGGGATCCGTGGGATCCGAGGAAAGTGAAGATTTTGCCTATAAATGAGAGCCATTTCTTCATTCTAACTCACCCTCTTCTTACTAAATCTCTCAAACACTCTCATTCTCTTCTAACATATAGATCACTTGATCTAGAGAGTTGTTCTTCTTTCTTTCTATTGTGATCCTCATATAGGTCCTTCTCTAAGGCGAGATCACGAGCATTCTACAAGTCATCCAAGCAAGGGGTCCTTGATTGATTTGTCACTCCATAAGATTTACATAGCGAAGATCTTGTATTTGATATTTCACATATTTGTTGTGTAATAGTCGTGTTGGTTTGGTCCACCGTGCTACGGACTCGGTATCTAGCTTTGTACCGGAAAAGTGTAAGCAACGTTGTGAAGGCTTCTCCGCCAAGTGAAGGAGTTTGTTGACATAGTGCTTGAACTCTCGAGTAGGTGACTCGGGGAGTGGAGTAGGGCAAGGAAGGTGTCCTTGTAGCGAACCACTATACATCGGTTGTGTCTTTTCTTTCCTTCGCTTTACTTTATTTACTTGCTTTATCATTAGATCTATACTTTCTCTACATCCATAAGATCTCACATATTAACGAATCTAAAGTTTTTGAAACTAACTTAAAATCGGCAAAACTATTCAACCCCCTTCTAGTTTTCCACAATTGGCATCAAGAGCTAAGTTTATAAAAGTTTTAAAGTAAAATTGTATTTTAAAACTTTTCGATCACTATGGGTTACGAAAATTATAAGGAAGGGCAATCTATGCAACGACCACCACTACTTGAAACTAATGGTTTTATATATTGGAAAAATAGATTGAAACATATGTGAAATCTAAAGATATTGATCTTTGGTACATTATTGTTGAAGGCGATTTTGAGGCTACCTCAAAAGATGATAAAGGAATGTAGTTAACATACCTCATGATAAACTAAATGATGAATTGAAGAAAAAGCTTTCTAAAAATAGTGAAGCAAAATGGTTTTATATAATGCTTTACCGAAAAAGGAATTGAAAGAATTTCTATGCTTAAAACCTCTAAAGAAATTTGGAATTCTTTAGTTGTAACTCATCAAGGCAACGAACAAGTTAAAAATAATAAAATTGATTTATTTGTTCAACAATATGAACAATTTTCAATATCGGATGAGAAACTATAGATCATTCATTTGCTAACTTTAATACTATTATTACATCTTTACAAGCACTTGATGAATCTTGTTCTAGCCGTAATCATGTTAGGAGATATCTAAGGTCACTTCCATCGAAGTGGAGATCCAAGGTGACGGCGATCGAAGAGTCAAAAGATTTGACAATCCTCACCCTCGATGAACTTATAGGCAACCTAAAAGTTTACGAGCTTGTCCTTGCTAAAGACTCCGAAGCCTCAAAGGTGAAAGAGAAACACAAATCTCTTGCCCTTAAAGCCAAAAAGGCTTCAAGCGATGAAGAGAACTCCTCCTCGAGTAGTGACGACGAGGAGTGCGCTATGGTGATGAGGACTTTAAAAGTTCTTTAGAAGAAAGGAAGATCGTCAAACAACCATATGGCGATAAGAAAGGCTTTCGGAAAAGCAAAGAGGACGAGAAGCCAAGGATGATCGTACTTGCTTTAAATGTGGGGACCCAAACCACTTTATTAGTAAGTGTCCCAAACGGGATGATCAAAAGGCGTTCGTGGCGGCACGTGGGGAATGAGCGACGAGGAGGACGAAGAAATTTGTCTCATGGCAAATGACGGTATGTCACGAATACTATAGTAGCTCATCTCTTGATGACGACTCATTGCATAATGAATATGACAAACTATGCAATATTAGCTTAAAACTAATTAACAAAAACAAGCCTTTAAAGAGTCAAAACCAACGTTTAGATAAAGAAGTCATAGAATTAAAAGCAAAACTAAAACGTTTAGAAAAGGGTAAAATAGCAAGTGGTGAATGTGAACTTTGCTTTCAACTTCAAACACTAGTTGATCATCTAGATTCTAAAATTGCTAGAATGAGTACGAACACTTTAGATACAATATTAGATGGTGTTAAAACTGGTAACAACCAAAAAGGTTTAGGTATTCAACAACTTGATCAATCAACTAGTGAAAATAAAGAAACAAAATTTGTTAAGGCACTAGAAAAACTACCCTTTGTTGTGGCGGATCCTGGATCCCTAAAAAGGGAACGGCTAGTGTACAAACGAGGATCCGTGGATCTGTTGTAGCAAGCAATGGTAATAACGTAGCTTCTTCATCTAAAACTGAGTTTGTTATCGTTAATAGGAAGAAACCAACTCATGTCACCACTAGACAACCACCTCCAAAATATAATCCTACTTTTGCAAGAAACAAAGCACTATCTTTTTCAAAACATAATCCATCTAGGAGACTGAATAACTTTTATCCAAGAAGTAACCATCAAATGGGATGGAACCCAAATATGCAAAGCGGTTTTCCTTTTCAAAACTTTGCTCCATGGAATGCATACTCATCTTATCCATACATGTCTAACATGAGTGGGATGTTTAACACTAATGGACCCATGAACAAATGGGGACCAAACTTTTGAGTTTATTATTGTCTTAGGTATGCTTAAAGGTCGACCTAAACCTGGATGAATGGGTCAAGGATAGCGGGTACATGAGGCACATGACTGGCAACAGAGATCTATTCTCCACATATGAATCCTTCAATGGAGGTAATGTGGTGTTTGGAAATAGCAAAAGTAGAATCATCGGTAAAGTGCGATTTCTAACAAATCTCTAACCATTAACGATGTGTGTCACGTAGAAAACCTAAACTTTAATCTCTTAAGTATAGGACAAATATGTGATAAAAGTGCAATGTACTTTTACGAAACCGTAGTAAGATATTAAAAATGGCATAACCATAGGTAAAGGAATTAGGAAACATGGAGTCTATGTCATTAAAATCGGTAATGAACCTAAAGACAAACTATGTCTTACCTCTATGGATGATACTTGACCTTATGGCATCGAAGATTGGGTCACGCCAACATCGACTTCTTCAATCGCTATCATCCAAAGATCTAGTAAGAGATCTACCTAAGTTAAAATATGAACATCACTTTTGTGATGCTTGTAATGTAGGAAAACAAGCTCATTCTAGTCATAAAGCTAAAAACATGGTGTCTACAACTAGGTGTCTAGAATTACTACATATGGATTTATTTGGTCCATCCGCTATCCAAAGTTATGGAGGCAACTACTACACTTTGGTCATAGTGGATGATTACTCTAGGTATACATGGACAAAATTTTTAAAGAACAAAGCGGAAACCTTTAATTATTTTGAAATATTAAGCAAAAGATCCAAAGACAACTAGGAAGTCCTATAGTGTCCATTAGGACGGATCATGGTAGGAATTCGATAATGAAGTGCAATTTGGAGCCTTTTGTGGCGCTAATGGTATTACTCACAACTTCTCGGCTCCACGCACTCCATGATCGAATGGGGTAGTAGAAAGAAAGAATAGAACCCTACAAGAAATGAGTCGAACCATGCTTAATGAACAATCCATACCTCAAAAGTTTTGGTGTAATGCCGTTGATACTTCAACGTACATACTCAATCGAGTCTTAATTAGACCAATCTTAGGTAAAACTCCATATGAGTTACTCGAGGCAAAAAGCCTCGTTAAATCACTTTAGAGTCTTTGGAAGCAAATGTTTTATTCTTAACACTAAAGATTACCTTACAAAATTTGATCCTAAATCAACGAAGGTATCTTTCTAGGTTATTCGCCAAATAGCAAAGCTTACGTCATATTAAACAAAGAAACAATGAAGGTAGAAGAGTCATTAAATATAAAATTTGATGAAAGTCCACCCAAACCCTCTCCACCTCTTGTCGATGGCGAGATTATAGAAAGTGAAGCTATAGTAATAAAGAAAAAGATAAGCGAAGAAGAAGAACCTTTAAATGATGAAGTCATAAACATTAAAGAGTCCAAAGATCACCCGTAGATAAAGTCATAGGAAAGCTAAGCGAGCGAACATTAAGGTCTCAAGTTCAAAACCAAAGTAGCTTGTTTTGTTTCGTTTCAACCATAGAACCTAAGAATACACAAGAAGCCATAAAAGATGAGAGTTGGGTAATGGCTATGCAAGAAGAACTAAATCAATTCGTTTCTAATGATGTTTGGACGCTTGTCCCTCCACCTAGTAATCAAACCATAATAGGAACCAAATGGGTTTATAAAACAAATTAGATGCAAGCGGAGTAGTGTCTAGGAACAAGGCTAGACTCGTTGCCCAAGGGTATAACCAACAAGAAGGAATAGACTTTGATGAGACCTATGCCCCCGTGGCTAGATTAGAGTCTATAAGAATACTTCTTGCGTATGCTTGTGCTAATGATCTAAAGCTTTATCAAATGGATGTCAAAAGCGCTTTTCTAAATGGTTTCATTAATGAAGAAGTATATGTAGCTCAACCTCCGGGCTTCATCGATTTTGAAAAACCCAAACATGTGTATAAATTAAAGAAAGCCCTACGGTCTTAAACAAGCTCCAAAAGCTTGGTATGATAGACTCAAGTCATTTTAATTAAACACAACTATACCATGGGGTTAGTTGACAACACACTTTTACTAAGAAAGAGAGTCACATATAATCATAGTGCAAATATATGTAGATGATATTATATTCGGATCCACTTGTCAAGACATGTGTGATGATTTCTCTAAAATCATGCATGACGAGTTCGAGATGAGTATGATGGGAGAACTTAGTTTCTTTCTTGGTCTACAAATCAAACAAGTAGAAGATGGTATCTTCTTTAATCAATCTAAATACATAAAGGAGATGTTAAAGAAATTCGGTCTAGAAGAGTCTAAACCAATTAGGACACCAATGTCATCCGACACCAAACTCACAAAAGATGAAGACGGCGAATCCGTAGATAATACTAAATATCGTGGCATGATAGGTAGTCTTCTCTACCTCATGGCAAGTAGGCCGGATATCATGTTTAGTGTTTGCTTATGTGCTAGGTTTCAAGAAGACCCTAAAACATCACACCTAGAAGCCGTAAAAAGGATATTTAGATACATTAAGGGTACAACACAATTAGGATTATGGTATCCTAAGGGCACGGGAGTAGAAACAATTGTATATGCGATTCGACCATGCGGTGATTACGTTGATAGAAAAAGTACAAGTGGGGTATGTACTTTCATGGGATGTTGTTTAACATCTTGGTTTTCTAAGAAACAAGCGGCACTAGCAATATCAACAACGAAGCCGAGTGCGTCTCCGCCGTGCAAAGCATGCCAACAAGCACTATGGATGAAACAAGCGTTAGTCGACTCGACATTCATCTAGCGACATAGCCATCCTATGTGACAACAAAGGTGCCATCGACTTAAGCAAGAATCCGGTATTGCATTCTCGCACAAAGCATATAGAGATTCGTCATCACTTCTTAAGAGACAATGTTCAAAGGGAACATCTCTATTGAGAAGGTAGCATCCGAAGACAACATAGCCGGCGTCCTCACCAAACCGTTGAGCGGGAACAATTCAACCTACTTCGTCTTGGTCTTGGTCTAATGGAACAAGCGTCGTAACTTATTTGACTCTACAAGGTATGTAAACACTAGCCTTCTTATTTACGAGTCTAGGATCTCTATTTCACGCACAACTCACAAACAATACGGAATTTTCAAAACCCAAGATAAGTTTTCCACTTATAGCTTTCTTCTTTTTTTTTGGTTGCAAACACATAACTACATACACATTTTCAAAGAAAACCTCTTTTCAAAATGTTTTCTAAAGGATGATACCTTCCGTATCAATTTCACAAAAGCAATTTCTCACGTCTAGGACAAATCGCTTTTCATTATTAATACAAAGTAAAAACCCGTTTTCATTGCATCTCATGTCTTTTGAATGCTAAAGGGGACACATAACTAATATGTGTTTTCGGGTACATTCATTTAAGCAACAATGAATTAGGAGCATTGATAACACTAAATTACGTACTTATGTACTAAATATGTGTTTTCGGGTTATCTCAATAGGATGCTTTTCTACTTTTAGTTTACTTTTCTTTTTAGGGGTCGAGATAACCGCAACTCCAAATAATTTGCATATAGGCACACACTAGGCAAAAATGTTTCCAAAAGGAAAATTTTGTCTTTGCTGAATCACAGACCCACGGATCCCGGCCTTCATCTTGGACGGATCCCTCGAGGAAGGATCCGTGGGATCCGTGAGACGAGTTGTTTTACCTTCTATTTTTCTCACTTTGGATGAAAAATCCACATTTGTTTTATTTTTGGGAGTATGCTCTTTAATGCTTGTGTTCTCATGATCACATGCCTTAAATTCATATCTAATCATTAGATTTTAATCTACATTTTGGGTCAAGCATTCATTACAATGCTTTGTTTTCTATATATAGAACTCCCAAAGTGCTTGCATAATCCATCTCATCCTCACAAACACAATACACCATGTCATCCACAAACCCTTTAGATGAATCACCTAGTACAAACAATCATCTCCATGAAACTCAAACCTTTGTACTTCCACCTTCCAAAATACCAAAATCAAACTCTAGGATATCCGCGCGGATTAACATCCGATCTTGTTGCTTAGGAAAACCATCATATGGCTCATCACCATCAACTAACTCACCACAAGATGCTTCCATTATAGCACCTCCCTCATCACCAACGAGTACACCAACTTCATCACCAAATCATTCACCACCTAAAATCACTCTTTTGGAACTCCTTACGACTCCAACAAGATCTCCACAACCAAAGCAAAAAGAATTAGCCTTTTTGACACCTCCAACTTCTCCAAACACAATATTCAATGATCTTGAAACATCACCACCTTTAGCTCCCATTAAACTACAAGAACATCTAGGTTCTTTTCCACCACCACTTCCAATCATTCCGGACTTTGATCCGTATTTTCCTATTTTCCACCACAACTTCCAACTCACAAATCAAAACAAACCGGAAGATTTCCGTACTCATTACCCACATCACCTACATTGTGAACATTGCCAATCCACTAGGAAATTGCAATAGAAGTTAGGGAAGAAATGCGATTCATACTCAACCTCATCCTTGATCGCATCAATACCATTACTCATTCAAACCTCCATCCATAACCTTATGCAAGCATGGAAGGAATCACTACTATATTTTCTATTTTTAGTACTTTTCTTTTGAAGTCATTTTCAAGAACAAGTCTTGTTCTTATTTTACATGCTTGTAGGTGGCATAAATACCACTACAATTTGTTGTTTTATTACAAGGCCTTGTTTACATACCTTGGCTCCCAATCTTGATTCTCGGCAATCACAAGATTATTTAAGCATGTTACTAACCTTTCTTTTGTAGGATTTTTTTTTATTTTTCTTCACTTGGCGCCCAAACTAGGGGAGCTACCGTCGAGGGAGTTAACGATCGTGGACTAATTTTTCCACACTTTTATGTTTATTTCTTCCAAGGGTTAACTTTTGTTTCGACAAAAGGGAGAAGAAGTAAAACTTAGGGGCTTTCAAAACTTACATCTATTCTTAAGTTTTACTCATCATAACATTATGTTTTGTCATCAACAAAAGGGAGATTGTTAATACAAATAAACCGTAAAACGTTTATTAATATTTTGCGATCTCTTTGTGTTTTGTTGATAACAAATATAATGTTATCTTAAGTATAATTATAAGGATACATGTTATTTTTGTAAAGCATTTACATATAGCCATTTAAATACAAAAATGTAGTAATTAAGCATTTGTTGTAATAGTTTATTAGGATGGGTAAAACCATAACCCATGGATCTTAACCCATACCCATAAGTTGGCTAGATACAATGTATACTTAGATACATTGAATCTAAAGAAAACCCATGGACCAACCCATAACCCATGACCCATAACCAAAAACCCATGGGCAAGAGGGCATTCCACGGATCCCTAGGATTACACTAGAGCGGATCCCAGTGGGAGGGATCCGTGGGATCCGAGGAGCAGTGGAAGATTTTGCCTATAAATAGAGAGCCATTTCTTCATTCTAACTCACCCTCTTCTTACTAAATCTCTCAAACACTCTCATTCTCTTCTAACATATAGATCACTTGATCTAGAGAGTTGTTCTTCTTTCTTTCTATTGTGATCCTCATATAGGTCCTTCTCTAAGGCGAGATCACGAGCATTCTACAAGTCATCCAAGCAAGGGGTCCTTGATTGATTTGTCACTCCGTAAGATTTCTGTAGCGAAGATCTTGTATTTGATATTTCACATATTTGTTGTGTAATAGTCGTGTTGGTTTGGTCCACCGTGCTACGGACTCGGTATCTAGCTTTGTACCGGAAAAAGTGTAAGCAACGTTGTGAAGGCTTCTCCGCCAAGTGAAGGAGTTTGTTGACATAGTGCTTGAACTCTCGAGTAGGTGACTCGGGGAGTGGAGTAGGGCAAGGAAGGTGTCCTTGTGGCGAACCACTATACATCGGTTGTGTCTTTTCTTTCCTTCGCTTTACTTTATTTACTTGCTTTATCATTAGATCTATACTTTCTCTACATCCATAAGATCTCACATATTAACGAATCTAAAGTTTTTGAAACTAACTTAAAATCGGCAAAACTATTCAACCCCCCTTCTAGTTTTCCACACGGTTCTCGTGATGTTTCGGTTTTCCAGAATATCAATGAAGAGCATTGTTTACAATCTACCCCCAAATGTACACCCTAATCGCCTTAGCCTACATTGTATGAACTCACTTTTAGTGCATTATTGTTATCACACTAAACGCTTAGTTCAATTATCTAGTTGCTTGCATAAGTTTCTAAGTCGATTCATATCCTTTGTACACAGTTTTGGGACGATTGGGACTCATGGGAAAAGTTAAAGTTTATGAAATGGCGGGAAGGAAATGTTAAATTCGAATTCCCTTTATTTGCGTAATAATGTACTCCAAGTGTTTTGATCTTTTCAATTCGGGTCAAATTAGTGTTAGAGTAATAAAAACTCAACTGTAGGGATGTGCTATAAATTCCTACTATTTTGATGTTATCGTAGAGGATGGTAGAGTAAAAGTGTATGGAAAAAAAATCGAAAAAAATAGAAAAAGAGAAAAATAAAAAAATAGAGTGTGAAAAAAAATGAAAAAAACATACGGGCTACCATCCTACATCTATCTTTAAATTTATATTTGTTTGTTTCAGTTATCTAGAGTTTAGAGTGTCGAGTCTTGGCTTAGCAACGCCATTCTTCGCATGCTTGTAACATAAAGATTTTTGACTTGCCACCACTAAATCGCCTATCCCACCAAACCCTTTGTTTCCCTACCGTAAGCCTAACGTTACAACCCTTTAAAAGACCTCTTGGATAGTCTTTCCTAGGTGCTTACGCCAAAGCAATGGAGGTTTGATCTAGTCTCAAGCCTATGATAATCTATGTACTAGGACCGGTTAATGAGTGTTTATCTTCCATTTCCAACTTGTTATATTTCATATACACCCGAGAGATGTGAGTATCCAAACACCCATGTGAGGTGCTAGTATGTAATTCCGTGCTTGTTATGACTTTCATGGGGCTTATATGTGTTGTGAATCGTTCTAAACTAATGCTTCATGACCCCTAACTTATAAATCAATTAGCTAAAAGCACATTTGCTTGAGGACAACCAAATACCAAGTGTAGGGATATTTGATAAAGATTTAAAAGGTACCTTTTTTAGGGGTCATTTAAGCCCTTAATTGATCACTTTTGTATCCGTTATTACTTAATTTCGTTCCTTTTCACTTTTTAGGTCTCTTGAAGGCAAATTGTTGGAATGACACTTATTCGGACAAAAGGCGCGAATACACGAAGAAAATGGCCAAAGTCAAGAATCGAGACACTCAGTCTTTGGGCCCGAAAGGACAACACAATATTAATCGCGACGCCGTCGCAACATGTTTTGTGACAACTCGGTAGCCAAATTGCTTATTTACAAGTGACGGCATCGAGGTTTTAAAGAGTAGGGCGTCGCAGACTCGATTGCCTAGATTTGATCCAGACGGTGTCGAGACTCAAGGCGGCGGCATCACAGGCTTAAGGTGACGCCGTGACAATGATAAACGTGGCCAAGGCGAAACCCTAATGACGACGACCGACGGCGTCACAATTAAAGAGGACGTCGTCGCGGCTTGTAACACTATATATAGAATCGAATTTTCGGTTTTAAAGAGGTAGTTTTGTGGAGTAAAAACCTAAACCGAACCAAGGTGTCTTGTACAGTATTTTAGGGTTCCATACCCTATTTTACATCAAGATAAGTGTTTTACTTCATTGATTCAATTATGTCTTTAATTAATTGTGTGTATGCTTGCATGTTCTCCATGTCCGGCTAATTTATTTGTATGTTTGCTTAGGTAATATGAAACCTAGTTATTGAATCTTGATTGGTTGTCTCTTATCTTAATTTTGATTGGCCTAGTATTGCGATAGGTCATTCGTTGTGCTATTAATGCTTGATTAATCTTTCTTGAACCTTAGCATATAGTTACTAGTGAAATTGTAGGCTAAACATCTAAAGAATACCTTAGAGTTAAATTTATGAATCCTAGAGATTCCGTAGTCATTAACCTTTGGTAGCTTCAAAGAGTTAGGGATAAACGCATACCCTACGACCTTAGAAACACAATGCGTTAAGAATAAGGACGTGACAATTCAATCTTCAATAGGAGATAAGGGAGTAATAAAATCTAAGTAAACACATTTTTAACTATCATACGAGCACACAAAAATAGACATAGACTACCCTTAGCTTAGTTAATTAGAATAGATAAGTAGAGTAATCAGTAGAAATACCAACCCCCAAATCCAAACCCCGAGATCCGTACCTTTCAATTTCCTAAAAAATATAAAAAAGATAAAAATAATAATCTTCCTCAACCCCAACCTTAGCGTAGTAACTTCTTACTAGCATTCCTATTCCCCTAGAGAACGATATCAATACCCGTGGCTTACCATAATACTAAACTACAACGATTAGGTTCACTGCCTAGGGTGTTAAAAAACTTGCTCGACGAAAAGGAAGTTCCTTTGACCTCAAACGCCATGCGTAAGCGTATCACACGTCTCTTTTCGTGGGCCTTCGTTCTTTTTGGAGCAAATTTCAGGGAATTTCTCGCTCCAATTCTACTTTTCTCTTCACCTTTATTTAAAACGCTTAGTACAAAAGGGACTTTGTACAATTCAAGTGGGGGGACGGGTGTAGAATTATCTTTTGAACTTTATTTTGCCCTTGCTTTTCTAGTTTATTTTGAAAAATTATGCCATTTTAAAAATTTTGACATGTTTTTATTGACCTAACTAGATTAGACCTTAGCCGAGCACATACAACTCTTGATATTATATGGTGAGATTAGCCTTATCCGTTTCCAATATTTTACCCTAAATCCACCAAATTATGAGTGTCTTAGGTAGTTTTAAACTTTAGAACTTGGCCTTTGCATCATTTCAAGACCATAGACGAGGTATGTTGAGTTAGCTCGATGTATTTGGACTTTCGGTTTTAGAAGGCAATATTATAGGATTATCACCCAAATAGCCTACTACTGTGTGTCTATCGATTAGTCACCTCGACTTCTCGACCCCCATGTGAAACCCTTTTGTTGCACTCACCTTTAGTGCAAGATACCCCTAGATACACCCATCTGAGACATTCCTTTCATTTTGTTAACCCAATATACTATTTTGATACACCTATACACCTTAGCCTACCCTGTAGTCTTTATTTGTGATTGGGAAGTCATCATTTGCCTAAGTTCAAGGTTCAAGTGGAAGGGTTTCGGAAATCACACTTTCGTCGACGACATATTTTTGAAGATCATTGAAGACCCCCCGAATTCCCATTGTTCATCTCAAGTGGGGGGATATTATGTTTAGTTGAGTATTGTTATGTTGAAAAAAAATAAAAAAATTGTTATGTTATTTAGTTATTGTAAAAGTGCATTGTTATAAGCACTATGTTATGAGCTTAATAGATTTAGTATCGAGGAGGCCACCTCGGTCACATTCGAAGATTGGAGTTGGCAATTATGTCAACAGTTGGAGAAAAGGTAGTGTGCCTATCACGACGTCCTCTAATGACACATCTACCTAGTATTTCATGATCCGGTTTCTTGACTTCAAAGCTTGAACTTTGAGCGAACGGTAAGTGGTGATGACTTGGTTATAGATTTAGAATACCTGCTTGATTTTTATTTTACACCATTTATATATCCCATATCTTATCCTACCCTTTAGTCATGAAGCGTGTCTAGGTGATGCAGCGAGCAATCTTTGGTGTCTTGGCCATGGATTTGGTCATGTATCATTGATTTTGTCCACTTCAGCCATGACATGTTAGTAATGACGAGTCACCCTTAACCCTTGTCGTGTCTACCATATTGCCTTCAAGAATTGTTTAGCCCTTAACTCTAGTGGTGGAGATTTGTGTAACGCCAAGCTTATGATAGAATACATGCTATGATTGTGCGATTGGTGATCACCCGAAATTGACACTTAGAATAGTTGAGAGATTTGAGTGTTTCGTTCCCATTTCGTGAGGTGTTCGGCTTTGTTTTATTCTAGCATAAGGATTTGTAAACTTATATTTTCGGGTTATGGGAGATATCTTTTAGAAATCTTTCTAATAAGGTCTACTTGAGGGCAAGTAGGGTTCAAGTGGGGATATTTGATAACATCAAATAGTCCACGAATATTAAGTGTCAATTTCCCCGATAATGCTTGTAATTTATATCATTTATATGGATTTACGCTTGTTTTTATTGTTTTCCACTTTCGGTAAATTAAGAGCATTGGAGCTTAAGAGACGCGGAATTGGAGAAATATCAAAGATTTATCATAGTATCTCGACTTTGAAGAAGTTACGACGTAACTCATCTCTCACATTACCGTAACTAAAGCGTGACTCGAAAACCAACTCAAGAAGGTTACGCGTAACTCTCCCAAAGACTACGACGTAACTTATTAGGTCAAATGAGGTTCCATGCCGCTGATAACTATGCCGTAACTATTTCATCAACTACGGCGTAACCATGGAATATTGAAGATACGGCGTAACCACTTGTTGGGTTACGCCGTAACCAGCAGATCTAGTGCAAATTACAAACGAATTGAAGGTTATGGCATAACTCTTATATTAGTTACGCCATAACCCAAATCTAGCCTATAAATACCCCAAGATTTCCAGCATTTCAAAGCATTCCATTCCACACACCACAACCAAAGAACGTGGGAAGAATCCAAAAGGCATGTCTAGAGGAGCATACGGAGCTGTCTCCAAGGGAGAAATCACTCCCCTACGATAAGCATTAGCATTTTATCTTTTCTTTACTTTCGATTCATGTATTTCATAACTTTGAATATTGAATTGATTTAATATGAGCGGCTAAGCACCTCTTGGTGCTAGCCTAGTTATGATTCCTTAATTGTTTTGTTTGCGTTTACATTACTTCCGTATAATTATTTCTTAGTGTATGCATGCATAGTTTATTGGTAGCTACCCTTGTTTGGTAGTTTTGAATGGCGGTAGAGGCTAGTTGCTTAGGAGATATGACCGGTGACCTAAGTGAGTAGATCGAGCGGGAAGGGTAAGATATGACCAATGGCGACCCTTTCTACTTGTGCGATTTGACCAACCGATCACCTACCGTTTGGATGAACTTAAGAATTAGGGGTGAGTGTTTAAGTTGCTAACTTGGGCACTCACTATTATAAATCTAGCATGTAGCGGTACTTAATGACTTGGCTTAGGGACCGGGAACTACTGGACTTATGAAGGGACACCGACTTCTCCGGTGGTGGCATCCTTGCGATAGGTTAGGGCGAATTGACCAAATATTGTCCTCTCGAATTTGACCCCACCTGAAGTAATTGGAAGTAAGTAGACGTAGACATTACTAGTTAGGAGGATTAAATAGGCTAGCACCGCTCTCCTCTATTGATTAAGCCTTTGCTTTTTATCTGCTTTTATCTGCTTTAGTAGTTATTTAATTCCTTATCAAAATCATTATTAAAATCTGTGACACCTAGACTTAGTAATAATCCATTACACATAGCTCTTGGGACGACCTTTACCAATTACTACACTACACATGACCGGGTACACTGCCCGTTAGTGCATTAGGGTAGACCATAGGTATAACGAGACTATATAAATATTAAAACATGGTCAGTAAAACTTGCATCAATAGGTCATGGACTTTAGGTTATACCCAACTACATTCAATGTATTTGGTCAATGGGTCAAATACTTAAGTTTCTACCCATTATAATACATACTAGTTATATATATATTTACCGAATATGTAAACACTAGTTGTTGTACATATGTATTACTAAGTCATAAAATCACTTATACTTGTTTTAGTGTTTTATGTTGAAATGTAAGTGTGTTAGTAAACTATTGACTCAAACTATTTACGTATTTTATTTGTTTCGTTAAAATGATTTTACGTTTGTTATCGACAAAATATTAGAAGATCGTAAAATATAAATAAACATTTTTATGGCTTATTTGTATTAACACGACGCTTGCAAAATAGGTAAACAAATTCATAGTAGTCATAAAGCTAAAAACATGGTTTCTACATCTAAATGCCTAGAGCTTTTGCATATGGACTTGTTTGGTCCATCCGCTATAAGAAGCTATGGAGGAACCTCTACACTTTAGTTATAGTAGATGATTACTCAAGGTTCACTTGGACAATGTTTTGAAAACTAAAAATGAAGCTTTTGATAAATTTGAAATATTTAGTAAGAAAATTCAAAATCAACTAGGTGTTAACATTGTGTCGATCCGAACGGATCATGGTCGGGAGTTCGACAATGAAACACAATTTGGAAACTTTTGTGATACAAATGGTATAACACATAACTTCTCGGCTCCTCTAACACCCCAATCTAATGGAGTACTTGAATCACCACAGTTCGACAATGAAACACAATTTGGAAACTTTTTATTATCATCTTTATCTAACTCACTAGTTCTTTCAAGTTCTAAAATTAATCTCATATTTTTATAACACTTGTACAAACTTAACATCTTTTATAAAAATAAAATTTATGTTTTGTCCTCAACAAAAAGGGGGAGATTGTTAATACAAATATCGTCATTAAACATTATTTATATTTTATGATATTTACCTAACTTTTGTTAACGACAAAAGTAAATTTAATTTTTGTAAAAAATAAAGCTTGTCAAGATTAATAGATATTAAAACAAGATTTCCTTAAATAAAATCTTCATCACTCAAGCATTTACATTTTGATTAGTCATATATCAATTAACTTTGATATCCTTCTAAACCATAAAGTATGTGAACATTTTTAGATCAAGAATGTTTTAGTTTCTTAAAACAAAACATTACATATGTACTTATATATAACATATTTCTAATAATAGAAAACAACATATGACATCATGTGGTGCATCATTGAAATCTCTAGAGGATTTCATAAGATATTTTGTGTGGATTTGGACTCTACATATCTTACATGATCTTGGTAGATTTGGTTGACTTTGATAAGATTTTGGTAATCTTGTTGTCAGACCCGGCGGCACCAAAAATATACACGGGCGGAACCATATTTTTGGTTCGGTGGTCCGTCGTGACAGCAGAAGCTTTTGGCTATAAATAGCAAGCCAAACCAAGTTGTTTTCTCATCCTTTCTAGCATAATCACTTACATTCCTTCTCTCTAACATTTCTAACTCAGTTTCATATCATTATAGTGATCCTCTTTTGTAGCAAAGAAGATCAAGGCATATTCAAGCTTCGACAAATAGTTGGAAGTCGTGTTTGTTTAGTTGTTGTATGATCTAGTTTTGTTCATACATCATTGTTGTACCAAACCATCTTAAACTTGTGAGTGTGAGTGGTTAGTATTTTAGTCCTTAAAATACATTGTGTGTGGGAGTGGTTGTACCCTTGCCAAAGAACTCGACATCTAGCTTAGTGTCAAAAATAACGTGTAAGCGAAGTGTAAAGGTTTCTCCACCAGTGAAAGGAGCTTGTTGACTAGTGAAGTTAAACTCTCGCGTTGGAGACTCGGGGAGTGGAGTAGGGCAAGGAAAAAGATTCCTTGTAGACCGAACCACTATAAACAACTTGTCTTGGTTTGATTGTTTCTTTCCTTATTTACTCTTTTTATATTGCTTGCATATTGATTGTTATTTACTAACATATCTTTGATCAATATCAATTGATCATTACAATAAGTTTCAAAACAAAGATTTTAATCGGTAAACTATTCAAGCCCCCTTCCAGGTTCCTCTTAAAGGCGAGATCACCACCTCTTGAAGTCAAGCAAGCTCAAGTCCATGAGTTACCAAGCTTCGTCATCATCAACACTACTGAAGTTCTCTTGTTGATAGTTCTTTGTTCCTCCCTAGAAGTGTTGTGTTGAAGGCATAAGTGAAAGATGCCAAAAGGGTCAAGTCGAAGGCATTAGTGAAAGGTATTGAAGATCCGTGTCAAAGGCATTAGTGAAGGGTGCCGAAAGTCCGTGTTGAAGGCATTAGTGAAAGTTGCCAAAAGGTCGTGTCAAAGACGTTAGTGAAAGGTGCCTAGGGTGTACATTCGATATGGAGCATTGATGTACAAGATAGATTAGTTTGGGTCAAAGGATATTGATATACTTGTTGATGTCGTAATAAGGAGTGTGTCTCCTTTGGGATAGGTTTTGTGTAGTGTTGGGTAGTAGTTCCTCATTTGTAATGGAACTCGGTATCTATCCTTGTACCTGATAAAGTGTAGGCGACAATGTGATAAGTTTGGTTCTACCTCGTGGAAGAACCCGGTGTCTAGCCTTGTACCGGATAAAGAGTAGGCGACGTTGTGAAGGCTTCTATGCCACAAGGAGTTTGTGTTGTGTAGTGCTTACAAACTCTCGAGTAGTTGACTCGTGGAGTGGAGTAGGGAAAGGAAGGTGTCCTTGTAGCCGAACTACTATAAACACTCGTGTCGTGGTTTTGTGTTTCTGACTCTTTACCTTTGCATTACGTATTTACATACTTATCTATAAACATCCAACCTATACATCTAATAGATTGACATAAGTCGATCTAAATAGTTTAAAACGAAGTTTTAATCGATAAAACTATTCAACCCCCCATTCTAGTTTTCCACAATTGCTACCAGAGCTTCGTTACCAAGTTTCTTAGAGTATTTTGTACTTTAAAAACTTGATACGATCCGTGTATGATTGAAAACTACAAAGAAGGCTTTTACAAAACTAAAACACCATGTTTTAAGAACATGTTTGTTGGATGTTGATTGGATGACAACATTATTTTTTTAAATGCACTAACCTTTCTTGTCATCTTGTTTAGTTAAGCTCACTTTAATCAAGCCATAGAAATTCCTTGGTAACAAGACTATCTTTTCTAAAAAGGTATCTTTAAACTACCACCTAGATCTCGAAGGAACCGGAATTGTCCATTGATACTCTTTCTCAAATAGTAAAGGACACTCAAAATTGCATTAGAGGTATGATTTTATTAAAACCTATCTTTAAATAATATTTGCTTAGTATGAGTATGCTTGCATAAGAACTTATATGGTTATTTTAGATGTTAGTTTCTTATTTATAATGTATGCTTTAGTGATATACGTGGCTTCTTTAGGAAACCTTCTTGCATACGTGTTTCTCCTCCGTCCAAAATCTAGGTATATAAATATGTGTTATTCTAACCTAAAAATCTAACCTTCCTATTAATAAAACAAAACACAAATCTCAAAAATTCATCCTTCCTCATAAAACCCTCTTCCGCTCGTTAACACCACCAAACCCTATTTTTTTTTCAAATCTTCCACTTTCAAAATACCTCTCATTCAAGCTTCATCTTCCTCTCCATCTCATCTTGAAAAATCAAAACCAAGGAAGATTTCCATCATCATGGTTTACATCGCCTTCGTGATCATCGTCTTGACACTCATCGCTCTCGTGTATCCCATGATCAAGTTCTCCCATGGAGACATGTACTTTGTGTTGATAATCTATATTTGTGTCATATATCCAATCCTTTGTATTGCTCTTAACATTAAAATGAAATATTATTAATGTCTTAGTTTATCTCGTTTATTTCTCATAATGTGTTTATCATATTTTTTTTCGTTTGTACCTTTGAAAACTTGACATATTTTCGAAATCTACAATGCATGCTTAAGTAGTAAATATTAACTAAAACACACTCTTTTTATAAACATAAAAGTTGCAAATATCAATTTTACATTAAGATCAGTTTTCTGTCACACTACAGCTCCACGGATCCCTAACGTTTAACTAGTCGGATCCTTTTTAAAAGGGAACCGGTAGAACTGGGAAACGACTACTCATGCAACATAAATACCTCTTCATAAAAACTTACCATAAAAGGAAAAACCCTACTAGAATGATTAGAACAAAGTGAGTTAATTGTCATTGTTAATAAAAATAAGGAGAATCAATAAAAATATTAGGAGATTATTTTCACATATCAAATGTCCTCTCTTTTGATGCATCATTTTATCTTAACTCGCTCATGTAAATTATTCATTTCACTAGGTCTCATCATGACTCATGAGTATGAATTCGAATTTTAACTCACTTGTGTCTACATTCCTAATATCTCCCTTGAGCCTAACACACCTGGCAATCATGTCCGTGGGTTCAATAATCTCGAAACTCGTTGCTTTCATGAATGACGTGTTGTTGATTCACCTCTACTATACCAAGAAAGTATCAATACCTCATTCCGAACCATGGGACTAGAAGGTCTTGTCGGAATTAACGAGAAAATCTGTCCACGGTTTGTTTTGAAATTCTTCCGTCAAGTTGAACTCGTTCGTAACGAGGATCGATCACTATCACTATGGTTTTGGATCAAAAACCAAAAGTTTGTCTTAACTCTTGGACAACTTGCTCACATTCTCCGAATTCAAAATCATGGGCAATGTGCCTTCACTGAAGATTGGTCTCTTGATTATCTCTTTAACTACCATAAAGAAAACAATCCATATTGTTCACACATACCTTCCCCTCAAGAATTAACTCGCATGTTATGCACTCCTCAATCCAATTACTCAAATCCAAACATAATATTTACACGTGATATCCGAGATGATCTTAAACCTCTCACTGTCATTCTACGTGAATATGTTTGGAGTCTTAGGGGGAATCGAGAGATTCTTCTCGCTTGTTGTGCTCACATAATGTATTGTCTCCTAACCCAACAACCATACAATCTCGCCTATTTCTTCGCAAGACGAATTGTAAACCTTCAAGGCAACAAGAACAAACTAGTTCCATATGGAATGATCCTAACACGCCTTTATCATCATATCATGTACTTTTATCCTCAATTTCAAAGTCCTTTATATGTACTTGTGAACAAAATGATTGAACCTTTGAACACATCTCACATCACGACATTCTTCGTCCCTGAATCCGCAAATACTCACCATCCATTTGACGATCCATCAAACAAAAAAGCACAAGAAACCTAGTCTCTTCTCCAAATAGATTCAATCCTTAGGATTCATTTTTTATCGTTGTAATATGATCTTTCCCATGAAATAAAACGTTTATTGATCATTTGATATCTCACTTATATAGATGTTTGTCTTCTTTAGAAAACATTTATTAATGTACGACACCTAATGCAAATTTTGCATATTTGCTGTGAAGCTACTGGTCAGCAGTAGCCGGATCCCCTAGATATAACTAGTGGATCCCTCAGATGAGGGAACCGTGGGATCCGGGTAAACAGACATAGAATTTTCACACTTTCACGTCAATCCAATCCTCTAGACCTTATCATACTAGCTAAAAATGATACTTTAAGATCACTTAAGTCTTCCTCAAGTTCAGTAGGTCTCACAGTCACTGATAGATAAATTAGGATCACATTCAAGATATCTTTGATTTATCAATTCATCAAAACTCACCACATTTCCACTTCAATACTCACACATTGTTCCTCACATATCAAAACACATAGTTAGATACTTCTCTCAATTTTAGAAAATTGATTGTAGTCATCCTTACCTCAAAATAGAGCAAAAACTAGTTTTTCATTTCTTATGAATTTTAAGGAATTTTCTAAATTTCTTTCAAGTTACCATCTTATCTCTAGAATCATTAAACACCACATGACACTCTCAAAATTCTTAGTGACATCTTTGATCACCCATTGGTACTCATGAAATCTCATTTTCTTCCATAAAAGGCAATCATTAGCTACCATCACTCATCTCTCTTGATCATTTAAGTCCCTCCTCATTTAAGACACCTAAGAAGACTGAAACACTCAAGATGTATAGGTACTAGACCTTACAAAACATCATTTTCCTCTTTTCTTGGCTGCTGAGAGCCGGATCCCTAGGCTTAGCCTAGACGGATCCCTCATTGGAGGGAACTGTGGGAACCGGCTGCACAGAATCAACTAATCCTAGCTAAACAATCATTTCAAGCTTTCCTTGCTAACTTAAACACTCCATCATGTCTTAATTAGCCTCCTTGATCAGTGCAACTCTGAAGTTGACTCTTTTGCATGCAAATCATTGCAATTTTAAGGATCTTAGTGGTTTAAGCTTTAAATTCACTTGTCAAATCCTTCCCTTTATAAATCACAATGTTAGTACTTCTAAGTCACCACTTACAACTTCATTCTCAGCAACTAGAAACCTTTATCTCACTAACCTTTTATCATTTCATCATGAGGAAAGCTCCTAGTGCCAACTCCTCCACCAAAGGACCACCCAAGAAACTTGCTCTTGTTGTTCACAAAATTTCCTCAACCGAATCATCACCCGTTAAATCCACAAACGCTAGGATTTCCCCTCAACCAACTCAACCAATCAAACCAATCCCTAAAAGGATTGTTCCCACAAAACTACCATTGCCAAACACTACTATACCTCCTAAACCAAACACCCCTATTTCCACTAAACCATCACCCTTAGTGCCTAGAGCCATATCATTCACCACTCCACTTTCATCTCCACACCTCTACAACTTAGAGGACTTGCCTTCTAGTCCATCTCATCCTCCACCATTGCCAACATTCTCCTCAATAGAGAGAATAGCGCAACAACAAAACCATGGTGTTGAAACGACACTAGCACCAGTATCCTTTTCTCCATCACCCTCGAATAGTCCCTTTTGGATTATGAGGAATCATCAAAGTCAACCACCCGATCACATGGAAGTAGATACCTCTCTACCACCGTCCTCCACACACATTTCACCACCATCATCCTTAGTTGATCCACCTCCAAATGTACCTTCACAAATCCCTCCTTCTTTTGAGAATCCTCAACCTTCCTCATTCAACCTTCCATCTCAAACCATTCCATTTCTACCACCACCACTTCCAACCCATGACAAATATTGTTATCATTGTCAATATGTTGAAGGTTTAGTACAAGAACTACTTGAAGAGCTACGTTTCATGTGTTATCACATCCTTGAACGTTTCGATGAGGTCAACAAAACTAAACATTCCTAAGCTTAAGGATTCAAGTGGTGTTCTAGTCTTAAGCTTAACTTAGATTGATTTGGAATCATATTTCATGTTTAAGTCATTCTCTTAGTTTTAGAGATATGTATATCATTTCTCGTGTTTTTTATTGAATGAAATTACATGTTATATTCCATATGATCTTGAGAATATGTTTGGTGCCTTAAATAACCCTTATTCAAAATTTTACGAATTTTAGTTTTTCCTTAAAATAATCTTATGTTTTGTCATCAACAAAAAGGGGGAGATTGTTAATACAAATAAGCCGTAAAAACGTTTATTTATATTTTACGATCTTATAATGTTTTGTCGATAACAAACGTAAAATCATTTTAGCGAAACAAATAAAATACGTAAATGGTTTGAGTCAATAGTTTACTAACACACATACATTTTCATATAAAATACTAAACAAGTAATAGTGTTTACATTTTATAGAAGTGCATATGTATAACAACTAGTGTTTACATGTACTTATATATACTTAGTATATATATTGTAATAGGCAATGTAATGGATAAAAATCTAAGTACTTGACCCATTGACTAGATACATTGAATGTAGTTGGGTAAAACCCAAAGTCCATGACCCATACCCATGAAACATGATCCATAACCCATGACCCATTACATGACATCATGCATGAAGTCATGTTGGGTATTATCCATGGTCCATGACCTATAACCATGATCCAATTTCTAGATACATTGTATCTATTTGGGTACCCATGACCCAAAGTCCATAACCTATGACCCATGATCCATGACCCATAACCCAAATAGGAGGATCGTCAGGTGGATCCCACAGAATACACTGGATGGATCCCTCAAGCAAGGGATCCGTGTGATCCGAGGAACAGTAGAGGTTTTTTCCTATAAATAGTGAGCCATTTCTTTATTGTAACTCACCCCTTTTTACACATACTTTATCCTAGTATTGTAAAGTCTCTAAACTCATATCCAAAGGATCTTTCTATATAGTTTTGTGTTTGTGTGATTCTCTAGGTTCCTCTTAAAGGCGATATCACCACCTCTTGAAGTAGAGCAAGCTCAAGTACATGAGTTGCCAAGCTTCGTCATCATCAAGACTACTGAAGTTCTCTTGTTGATAGTTCTTTCTTCCTCCCTAAAAGTGTTGTGTTGAAGGCATAAGTGAAAGATGCCAAAAGGATCAAGTCGAAGACATTAGTGAAAGGTTCCGAAGATCCGTGTCAAAGGAATTAGTGAAGGGTGCCGAAAGTCCGTGTTGAAGGCATTAGTGAAAGTTGCCAGAAGGTCATGTCAAAGGCATTAGTGAAAGGTGCCTAGGGTGTACATTCTATATGGTGCATCGATGTACAAGATAGATTAGTTTGGGTCAAAGATAGATTAGTTTGGGTCAAAGGATATTGATATCCTTGTTGATGTCGTAATAAGGAGTGTGTCTCCTTTGGGATAGGTGTTGTGTAGTGTTGGGTAGTAGTTCCTCCTTTGTAATGGAACTCGGTATCTAGCCTTGTATCAGATAAAGTGTAGGCGAGGTTGTGATAGGTTTGTGTTGGAATCACTCCTAAACTATATTTCAAGTGTTTGTAATCAATATGTAATAGTTAGCTTAATTAAGGCTTTTAAGTTAGTAATCAATGCTAGGCTCATGTAGAAAGCCCATGAGCCTATCCAAAAGCCCAATAAGTAAAGGAAGGGAGCTTGAGTGTTGCCCTAGCTCCTTCCCTATAAATACCTTTGTAACTCTCATTTGAGAGTTAGTTGTTCACTTTCATAATATCACCTAAGCTTATCCTTTCCATATTGTTCATTCGTGTGTTCAACCGATCACTTCTTTCCTATTTCTTATATTGATGCTTGTGTTACAAACATGGTGACCTAACAGTGGTATCATTCGCCAAATAGTTGGGTGAAACGTTTGCTAGTTTTTGAAGTTTTTTTAATTTACGCGTAACATTCGGTATACAAATCTTCATACGCATAAAAGCTTTCATTTTTACACTTTAAAACTCAAGATTCTTGTCCTTTAAAGGTTATTTGCTGTTAAAGTTTAAGTTTTTGGCAAAAAGTTTGAAACTTTACGTGTATTTCATTGTTTTTGAACTTGGTTTTATTCGTGTGGTTAGTTCTACGCGTAAGGTGTATAAGAGTTTTGGATCATCAAGTTTCACACTTTTGTGTTATCTTGGTGATATTCAAGCTGTTTCATCATAAAAATCTGGTTTAGAAACACTTTTGGGTAGAAATCTCAGTTTTGGTAAGAGTTGGCATTTCCTACGCATAAGTAAAACCCTAAAATTACACGTAAGATATTCAAGGCTTGATCTTTAGTGCTATTGGTTAATCAGTGTTTTCTTGCTTGGATAAGCCTGAAAACACTTCGACTTTGGATATCTTCTACACTGGATAAGTGTAAAGGATTTTTGGGATAAAACCCTAGTTTTACGCCTAAGCATAAAAGCTTACGAGTAAAAAATTTTACGCCTAAGCATTTCCTACGCATAAGCACGGCTTATGCTTAAGGAAATATTACGCATAAGAATTTCTACTGTTAAGCCTTTGGTTTACGCCTAAGCTAAGCTTTTATCTCAAGCCTACGCGTAAGCTTCTTTCTACGCGTAAGCTTCTTTCTACGCGTAAGCTTCTCTCTACGCGTAAGCTTCTTTCTACGCGTAAGCTTCTTTCTACGAGTAAGCTTCTCTCTACGCGTAAGGTACTTGTCTACGCCTAAGCATCTGTCTACGCCTAAGCTGGTTTCTACGCCTAAGTGTACTTCATCAACAAACATCTAGTTTTATTCGACTACAAAGATCCATCAATGACACAAGTATTAAAAAAAATGGTTTAACTGTGAAAATTTTGGTCAAAAATTCAAAATTTTTGGCCCAAATTCGAATTTTTTTGGTCAAATTTTGCGTCAAAATTGTCAAAATTCAAATTTTTCCTACAACCTTAGAATTGATTTTTATAGTGAATTTCAAGTTTTAGGAGCGAAAATTTTTCAAAATTATTTTTGGAGGGAAAATTGAAATTCACTATTTCGACCTTCTGTGTGCTATATCGACTTCACACCTTTCTTTTCTATTTGATTCTTCTGCAGGGGAGAGAAAGTGTATTACTCAATGGATTCTGAAGATGCAAAGGCATTTGAGGAATTGAACGAAGGATGGATGGTTCTGACTAAGATGTTGAACTCAAGAATTAACAATTCCAAGCGTCAGACATCATCAAATTCCCAAAATCCAGCAGTCGTGCAAGGTGAAAGAGTTGATGTACATGGAAGCAATGCTCAAAGGGTTGTCAAGAATGTTGTGATTACTTCAACCGCTTGAATGCGGACAATGAGGTTCTGAGATTGGAAAAGTAGGATGACAAATAGCAGATCGGGAAGATATCATACCCATCTATGACACAGAGCCCAACTTTGACAAAGAACAAATGGTTGAGGTAGATATCTTACCCACCTATAACACCGACACGTAATGGATGGTTGAGGTAAAATCATCGTTGATCATATTTCGCTCGCAAATGCGAAACAACAAATTGAGCAACCCGATTTCGAAATGAAGGAGAGGTTGACGTTGTGTTGCACAATGTCCGCATAACCGCCTTATGTTGAGCCCTTACTTGCAAACAATTCAACTAAAACGTCAAATCAAACTCTTGAATCGAAAACATTCTTCTCAAAAGACCATTGCTCGGTTTCAAAAGATTTTTCAAAACTTGAGGCTCATTGCATCTCTCTTGAACTTAAAATGCAAAACAAAATTTTAAACTCGAGCCAAATAGTAAATCTTTGAATGAACAAAGTAATCGTGTGGATACATTAGTAAAAGAAAATGAGCATTTAAAGGATCAAATTCAAGCAAAGGGCTTGCACATGTTGCTTTACAAAACAAGCGAGAAGATTAAGCGACAAGAGTGTAGATACTAATTTTGCAAAACCAACAATCGTGAAAAATCGCCTCTTCAACCTTTCGAAACCAATCGGTAGTCGACAACCAACCGCATTTAAATCGAACGCTCAAAATCTTCATAACTACGGTTTGCCTCCCAAGTTGTTGAGAATAATCATTTGTCAAATCTAGTCACTCCACATTCTTGGCCTAAGAAAAATGCTTCGTTTCATTAAACCTGTTTCTATTAAATATGTTTCTGTTAAACCTCTACAAGTAGTTGCACCTGGCCCGTCTAGGATTAGTTCGAACATAATGTCTAAACCGAGCATCAAAATTCAATATTCATATGATACAAATGACTTGCACAAGATCTATGATCTAGAAAAGGCTAGGAAAAGGGCACTACTCCAAAAGGATGGAATCTTAGGTTCACGGCCTGGTGTATCACCTTCGAGTGTATTTAGAACAATGTTTGTAGTAGCAAACCAACACCTACGTTAACTCAAACAGTTAGAAATAAACCCGTTGATCTAAAAGTAAAATTTCAGAAACCAAATAGGTGGATCAATATAGGACGCAGACTCTTCCCAAAAGAAGTTTCAACATCCCTTAGATCTAACCTTAGATGGATACCAACGGGTAGAGTTTTCAAAACTATTGGTCTTAGGTGGATTCCTACAGGCAAGATAATAAGTAGTTGCACCATAACAAGTGTGAAACCCTCTACATCCATCCCTAAGGTAGGAAAGGAAATCATCAAAATAGCATGTTCAGGTGTCAAGAAGATTATTGACACTACATCTTTATGCTTTAACATCCGGAACCCGTTTACTTTGGGATCCATGTTTTCTTTCTTGCCCCCTTCTATTTTCTATACAGTACAAAGCTTATGGCTCCTATTGCAAAAAAGCGTAGGACCCGTTTCTCACCGTCAAAATTATCATGATCCATCAGCTGCATCACAAATTGTACTTAAACGTCAAGAATTGGAAACATTGATTGCTCCTCTGGTTAAAGAGTCTTTCTAAAGTCGTGCTTCATATGTATCAAATTTTCCACGCACAACATGATTATACTCTAATTTCCTATACACTCGAATCTACAACAACAACCGTTGTCAGAATCGCACCTCCAATCGAATCTTCGATAATGAAGATCAAACTGTTTCCAACAACAATGACACGGTGATGATCAACATTATGAAATGATTTGTCGCCAGATTGTTTCTCTCTAGATATTTATGGTACTTCACACTTATTCGACTGATTGGACATACATGGTTTCGCTGTCTCCTTATACATGGTTTTACTGTCTCTAATTCATCATCAACATACGTGGTGTATGATTCTGATTCATTGAAAACATAGGGGGAAGATAGTGTAGGTGTTAATCGTTTCCTTGATGTCGTTTCCAAAAACCCTATCTCTTCTTGGATTTCTTCAATTAGGGGGAAGAAATGAGACGATCTGTGGTTCAAACGTCTCAATTTGGTGTTATCGTCTCACTTTCTTAGGGTTATCGTGTGTGAAGTTACCTAAATATGATGATATGATGCCTTACACACGGTCATTTTCTCGAGAAATTGCATACTCACAAGTAATTATTATTTCGATAGACCGCAACATTCAGGGGGATGTCGTTTCATTTCGTCTTTCGTGGTTTGTTTGGTGTGAAGCATCTACATACGTGAGAAGAACTTGTTGATTTCTTGTATGTTACCCCCGAACTGATTTTACGTAATAAGTCAGATTTACTTTGTGTGGTTTACTGCTCATCTACAAATTCCGCTGAGTACCAAAAACTTCAAAAGTTAGAGGGAATGTCGACTTCATCAAAGTTTCAAATCTGCTAAAGACGGTTGTCATTTGGGGAAGTCGATTCATAAACTTCGTCAATCGTGGAAGCTAATCGCCATATACTTAGTACATCATTTCTATTTATATTCACAATGGCTTCGAGCATAACAACTTGGAACCCGGACATAACCGCTTAAACTTCCTCAAACCCCATCATCAGTTGAACCTAGTTTACAACTTACTCGACATCAAATGGAACAAATTTATTTGCTCCTCGCTTAATGATGATCTTGATGAACGTGCTCGGATGTATCAAATGTTTCATTGCTCAACCCGATCATAATCCAATACCGATACACCGATGTATCCGAGCGACCTCAAGTCTAGCAACCGTGCGAATGATTCCTCTTATGAACATTATTGAAACCCGAATCAACCAACAGTAACTAGACAACGCCTTCGATCGACGGTGAACATTGCATTTTTGCACTCACCGCTCGCCAAGTCGAACCCAAAAATATTAACGAAGCCATGACATATGACAACTAGATTGAATCCATGCAAGAAAAACTTAATCAGTTTAAACGTCTTGAAGTATGGGAATTGGTTCAAAAACCAACTGAGGTTATGTTATTGGTCTCAAATGGATTTGGAAAAACAAGCTGGACGCTGAAGGTACGGTTATCAGAAATAAGTCACGTCGGGTGGCTAAGGGTTATAGACAAGAAGAATGAATTGATTACGAGGAATCATTCGCACCGGTTGCTAGACTTGAGGTTGTTCGGATCTTTCTGGCATTCGCGGCTCACATGAACATCACGGTCTTTCAGATGAATGTCAAAACTGCTTTTCTAAATGGTAAACTGAAAGAAACGGTCTATGTTAGTCAACCAGAAGGATTTGTTGATCCAGAGTTTCCTAATCACTTCTACAAACTGAACAAGGCTCTCTACGGTCTCAAACAAGCCCCTCGGGCGTGGTATGATAAGTTATCATCCTTTCTCATTGCCAATAATTTCACCAAAGGATCGGTCGACCCAACACTTTTCATACAATATCACGGGAACACATTTTAATCGTTCAAATTTATGTGGATGACATCATTTTGGGTCAACACATCTAAAAACTCAAACGCTTTTTCAAAACTTATGAAAAACATTTTGAAATGTCCATGATGGGTGAACTTACATTCTTTCTTGGATTGAAAGTTCATCAATCACCCCGTGGTATTTTTCTAAGTCACCAAATATGCCCTTGAAATTTTAAACAAACATAGAATGCAAACTGCGGATACCTATGCCACACCTATGGCACATACCAAGAAACCGGGACGATTTGCATGGAAATTGATTAAACCTACCAAATACCAAGCATCATTGGGTCTCTCATGTATCTAACAAACAAGAGACCGATATTGTTTTTGTTGTATATCTTTGCTCCGTTATCGATCGAGACCAATCGAAACTCGCCTCTCGAGGCTAAAAGAATCTAATACATCAAGGGAACCATTAACTTGGGGATCCGTATCTGAAGGATTACGGTTTTGAACTAATCGCTTTTCAAACGCCGATCACGCAGTTGCTTAGATTCTCGGAAAAGTACTTGAGAGCTTTACAATTTCTTGGTGATAAACCGGTGTCATGGAAATCGAAGAAGCAGGATTGTACATCGTCAGTACTCAATAGAAGCGAGAATATGTAGCCATGTCGGCAGATTGTGCTCAAGTCATTTGGATGCGAACACAACTCAAAGATTATGGTTACGTATTTGATGTAATCCCTATGTCTCGCGACAATCAAGTGCTATTGCGATCTCGCAACTCTATTCAACATTCAAATCAAAGCACATCGATATTCGATATCATTTCATCAAAGAGCACGTGGAAAAGGGTACCGTTGAATTATACTTTGTGGGTATCGAATATCAATCGCGGATCTTCTCACCAAAGCCTTAGCTCCTGCTATGTTTCTTGAGTTGGTCCACGGATTGGTATGAGGTGTTTGACTCGGAGGAACCGGATGAACTTTTAAAACAATCTTAAAACTAGTCAAACACCAAGACCTCTTTTGTAAATATCTTTCAAAAACAAAATAGAAAAATATAAAATCTGATAAAATCAAAAAATATTCTTCTATCCAAATTTCCTTCAAACTTCGCAAGTACAAATCTTCCGTCAACACTGTGTTCTATCAAACTTTTCACAATTTTCCCGAAAAAGTGTTGAGGGGGAGAAACTAAATATTTTTCAGTTTCATAAAACCTTGTACTTGCATGTTTCCTAAAATATGTTGTTTCTTCTAAAATGGTGGATACGTTTCTTGTCAAATACTCTCCTCGGACTCAAATGTTTTCAAAATTCATTATTTCAAAAGTTGAGGGGGAGTATCGTTAAGTTTCTTGCCTTACAAGTGTTTTGTCTAACCTAAACGGAAGTTAAAGGATCTTGGTTGGAACCTCGTTGAGGTTGAGGGACTGAATGTGTCAACTTGGCAAAGTAATTTTTACAAAATCATTCACCCAACACATTCAATGCACCACTTTATGTGCATTTACTCCTAAACCAACAAGATCAAATGGCCCAAATCAAATCTTCAAAATCCGTTCAAGTTGTTCATAATTTGTAAGTTCTAAATTGTTTTGATCAAGATTCTAAACAAGGATTTCTAAAATCTTTCAAATAAAACGGTTAGAACTCTTTAAACTGATTTTGGAAAACTGTTCACTCGAACGAACTGGGTGTTTATGCATCAAAGTGTTCGGATTGAAATGAGTTATGTTAAAACCTTTCTTAGTGTCTATTAAACTTGTTTCAATCGTCCAAAACCATCCAGAATCTTAAATTTTATTATTTTGAATTCTAAGGATCTTGCACTCATTTAGGGTTTTTCTATTCTGTGATATGTTATTAGGTGGTCAAGAAAGTGTTAGAATAAGTATATATGCATATTTTGAACCTTTAAATTAGCCCAGAAACATCCAAACTGTAAGAATTTAAGTTTTAGGTTTTAGGGTTCATATCCCATGAATCTTCCGATTACGTATGGAAATGTGTTATATCTTGTTCCATTGCACTCATATGACATCTAGGACACTCGAAACATTCTTGTTTAATTTGTGTAGCTATATCTCTTTACGGCGTAGATTAAGGGTTTAGGGTTTAAGTAATTTTACGCCTAAGTCTTTCTGTGTGTATCTGATATGTTCTTATGCTTGCTTCGTGATCTAAAAGACTTTTGGAATAAACTAATATCAAGTTTTAATGTTAATATTTAACAGGTTAATTATTCGTAATGTCAGAATCTTTAGGTGTTCAAACCGTTACGCTTAAGGATTACTTTATGCGTAAAGGTAACGCCTAAGAGAAATCTTATGCATAACTCTTACTCATAAGAGGTCTACAGTGAATTACGCGTATCTTGGAAAGATATTCGTAAACAAGGCTTGCTACGCATAAGCTTTACTCTTACGAGTAAACTTTACGCGTAACATCTAGCTTATTCCTACGCGTAAGCCTAAAGCCTTTGAACTTGTCTTACGCGTAAGAAACTCTCACGCATAAGCTTGGTCTTACGCTTAGCTTACTACTACGCATAAGCTCCTTTCTTACGCATAAGGATCCTTGTTACTCATAACCCACCTGCTCACTACATTTTGGCCTTATATATATGTTACTTGTTAAATGTTACACATAAGTCACAAATACCGATGTTTCAGATAAGCTACAAATGTTAATATGTTGTGTGTTAAGTGAATAATTGGACTTTGAAATTACAAAATTAACATGTTCACGTAACTTTTCACATCAACTTCAAACAATTCGACAAATGTGACTTAGGACTTGTAACTAACATAAACATGTTACCATCAAACAAGGAATTAGATAATAAATCAGACTAAAACAAACACATTGTGTTTCCATATGTCTGTCTTTTTGTCTAATGTCTTTCGGATAACAAAATGGCTGCAAATCAAGCAAACATCAATCCCCCAGCTGAGCTCTCGATGGCAAACACATTCCCAACTGGATACGACAAAAAAATTGGCAAGAACAATCTCCGTGTCGTCTTCAACAACTTCATATGCTCAGAATCATCTTGCAGAATTGTTGTGGACATTCTTCTGCAACATCCACTCAAATTCATGCTCACAAAGTCATCCTGATGATGAGTATGATTCAATGGATGAGGAAATACAATTTCGTATGACATTTAATCAGAAAAGGATGGAATACGTTGCTTCAACCTTTCTGGTTAATCAACCCGGTGGGTGTAAGATCTTGGTTTGTTACACAAGTTAGGAGGCGGCGTTAGGTTAAGAATTTAGAGAGAGAAAGTGAGAGAGAAAGGGAACCCTAGAGAGACAAAGAAAAATGTATTATGAAGCTCCAACCCTTTGCCTTGGAGGCAAATGGTATTTATAGGGTACAAGCTTAGACGCTCTAAAAGGTCATGGATCGTGCATACGGTGGGTAAAGACCCGTCCGTCCTCCACGGTGTTACAAAGTAATCTAAATACTAACACTGAATTACTACGACTACGAGCTTTCTAACGAGTATACATACTTGAGGTGACCGACACTTTAAGTACTGGATTTACTAAATCCCAACAATCTCCCCCTAAGGGAGGTCACCTCAACTTACAATGATTACAAACAGATATAACATTATGTTGTTCTTGGTTTCTTTGATTAAGCACTTTTGTTCTTTAGCTCGTAGTCTTTGATTCATCATGTTCTGCATGTTTTGAAATTTCGAGTGGAGGTCTTAAAATGATCCACGTAATGTTAGAGCATTTGAACCAGCTTTGACATTATCAGCAACTATAAATCTCTGACTCTTCTATTGTGGTGTTGGTAGTATGTGATGTTGTGACTTTTGGACCGACATGCTCACATTCTGGATTGTGATAACTTCTTATCGAGTAGCGGAAGCTTTAGGCGATTCATGATATTTGCAAAGAACGTAGCGTAAACATGGAGTGAAAACATCGAGTCATTGATGCACTTATCATGATTTCTTTAGAGATGAATGTAATGTGAGCATGTGGCTATGGATTGACCGCTTCATTTTGATCACCCAAACGTCGGGTGTACCGCATAAAAGCAGTTAGCAATAAAGCACACAAGAGTGTCTTTGATCACTTTTGTTGAATTGTGTACACGGCCCATGGTTCCCGTTGAACAAGACAAAATCGCCGTGATCGTGTATAACTCGAGGAATCTCCTTGACGGGGTTTCGCAATGCACTAGTTGTTCTCAAACCGAACATCTCAAAGAAGACAACACGGAGTGAGTGAACCAATAATAGAGATTCAGCGATTGATGAAAAGTGATTTGAGAACAATCGTGTATTGTTTGTAGAAAGTGTTTTGCAATACCATGAAGGTTTTATGGAAAATCAATTATCAATCATAAATACCCTTTAATTTTGAAACATTAATACACATTCGATGTGCTATGGAAAGAACTTTAAACACAACGATCGGTTTATCAAAGGTATCCGCCAATCCATAACTGAACCAGATTGATTCAAAAGATTAAATCGCCCCATTGTTTATGTTCGGTTGTCACATGGTTGATCTATAGAACGGATCTCACATAACACCTACCAGAGCTTGTATGATGTTGGCTCGAAGGCTTTCCATCTTCATTGTGAATATGTATGCATATCACTCGGATGTTCGCAATACCACAAGGATAATGCGTGGGACTTAAGATATAATCTCTCTTCCACATTGTGTGAAAGCAGAGAGTTTTCATTGAAGGTGTCCTAAGGAGATTTATTGATGATCCGTGGCTCTAGACTCAATTTGTGCATATTTGGATCCCAGATTGGAGACTAGGAGAGGGTCTCCTTCTTCAATATCAACAATATCTAAGAGAAAGTCGATAGATAATGTCGGTTCCCTCGTGAGAATGAAACAAGTCCTTTTAAGAGGAACTTGAGTGGTTTGGGAAGTTGAAGTGCGGTGCGCCACCGGGTCCATGACGCCTTGTCTTCAATACCGATGTTACCTTGGTGACCACCGGTAGCAAATGAATTAATCCCGGTTTCTACCCTAAGGTTGAATTAATAGGAGGCTATTTGTTTTCACCCTTTTCGCATTCAATTCTTTTTCATTCTTCAACCCTTCAAGCTTACCGAGACATCATAGCTAGAACCTTGTTGGGTTTATTCCAAGACTAGCTCGACTCACCCGCACTCTTCCCATATCTCATTTTTCTCCTTTTATCATCATACCTAAGGACTTCTACACTAACTAGTGGATTGTCCCTGGTAGATCCCTCCGGTTACGGCGGATCATGGAACAAATACCTAACCTTAACATCCTTATATCACCATACATAAAGTAAAGTTGGTCGGTCTATTTGGTATTGTTCATCGCCGTTGAAACCAATTGAAAACCATTTGAAAATCAATCCGATACTTGTGATATATTATCAAAGCATTTTGTACCGAATTGTTTTTGATATTTTAGAACAAGACCTCCCTCAACATGTGCATCAAGTATTTGAAATCGCTTTGCACATGGAGGCAAGAGAAAGAATTAACTTCTTTGATTACCATTTTCTAAAAGATATCAACATCACTTCCCTAATCAAATCAAGTAGATAAAGCATTTTAGGGAAGGATGAGGTTTTCAAAAGTTTGCTCCCTCTCAATATGTGCATAGATATTTGAAATTGTTTTGCACATCTTAGGAGAAGACTGCACAATGAGATAAGTTGATCACGTTTTAAATAATTGTGGTTTAAGATAGATGCTCCCCCTCAACATGTGCATGGAAAATTTGAAATCGTTTGGTACATGTGGGAAGGAGAGCATGTACATCCTTATAAAACCATTTACTGAATTATCAGTTTAAGTCCAATTTAAATCACAAATTCTCCCCCGATCACAATTATCAAATCCTTTGAGATTTTGTGATCTCTTGTAGATTTAAATTGATTTTGAAAGCTTTTAAGGAAATTGTGACTTGATTGTAAAAACTTTTTAACAGATAAGGATCGGATTTTGAGACTTTAAACTCCATTGATTAAACATGCATGATTATCTTTTGAAAACAATTGTATGACAAATAACCTTTTGAGTTAATTGAAATCATTTTCCCCTCAATCAACGACATGTTGTTGATTGAGAGATAGATATTTTGACAAACTTTTAGGTCCAGATGATATTCAAACTTGAGTGCAAGTTATTTTACAAAGCAATTAGTTTTCATTAGATAGCGTAGAAATGTTTATAGAATCGAGCATGAGATTTGAAAAACATGATAAAGCATGGCTCGTTCTTTCTTTGAAAAGCGGGTTATCGTCTCGAAATGACAATAAACCAACATTTTCTCCATCTCGGTTTTTTTTTTTTTTTTTTTTTTTAAGATTCGAACTTCATCTAGAGACCGTGCCATTCTTTGAGTAGCAACTCAAAGTCCGTAGATGTTATCAAACCGACAAGAAAGACATGATAAATAAACAATTTTTTTTTTTTTTTGTAAGATTTTCAAGATTTTCTATTTTTATGGATTTTGAAAAGTTTTATATTTTTCTATTTTCGTTTTGTTGGTTTTATATTTTTGTATTTTGGTTTTGAAAAGATATATACACGTAAAAGATAGAGTCGAACACCTTTACTCCTCGACGCCTTCTCGAAGACGTTTGAGCGTTTCGTTGAAGGCTTTTAAGCCTAGTCGTGGAAGAATAAACTCAAAGCGTTCTCGAGAAAGAGCTTTGGTGAAGATGTCGCTAGTTGATATTCGGTCCTTACGGTATAGTTCAACCACACCGCTTTCAACTTGTTCCCGATGAAATGATGTCGAATGTCGATGTGCTTTGCTCTAGAGTGTTGAACATTGTTGCGCAGAGAGCAATGGCACTTTTGTTATCACAATACATAGGAACTTTGTTGAATACAAAGCCATAGTCGATAATTGGGATCTCATCCATAAGATTTGAGCACAACAGATGACATGGCTATGTATTCACCTCAGAGAGGATATGGAAGTGCTCATTTGTTTCTTTGAAGACCAGCTACAAGCTTGTCACCCTAAAATTGAGCACCACCGACGTATTTCGACGTGTATCTTGACATCCTGCATGGTCAAGATCGCATAGGCCGTTAGAGACATACCGAATCCTTCGGATACCAAAGTCCCATGTTAATGGTTCCTTGAGATACCGAAGACCCGCTTAACCGCTTCAAGGTGCTTTTGGTGAAGCTTAGCTCGGTATCTAGCACACATGCATACAATGAACAAAATGTCTGGTTCATTGGTGTGAGGTACATCGTGATACAATCATACTACGATATTTTGTTTGATCTACTATGATCCCCGAGTGGTCCTCATCCAATTTTGTACGCCCACCATAGGAGTGTCAACAGGTCACTAGAGGTAAATCCAAATTTCTTTAAGATTTCATTAGCGTATTTAGATTGATTTATAAAATGCCTCCCGGACTTTGTGAAATTTGTAATCCCAAGAAAAATGACATTTGTCCCATCATTGACATTTGAAATTTGGAGCCCATCTCCATAGAAAATGATCACATTCATTAGGGTCAGGTTGAGGCAAAGATAATATCATCAACGTAAATTTGAACGTGAATTAAATGTTTTCCGACTTTCGGTGAACAATGTTGGATCAATCGCTCATTTTTGAATCCGGTGGATAGAAGAAACTTTGATGAGTATCATACCATGCCCTGGAGCTTGCTTCAAACCGTAAAGGGCCTTTTCAAGCGATAGACATGAGTAGGATGCTCGATTCACAAAACCTTCGGTTGGTCGACGATACGACTTCTTTAAGATCTCCGTTGAGAAAAGCCGTCTTTACATCCATATGATAGACAATCATATTCTTACTTGCAGCATTAGCCGTGAAGATTCGATTGCTTCGATGCAACAGAGCAAAAGATTCCTCAAAGTCGATACCTTCTTCTTGACGATAACCTTCGCAACTAACCGTGCCTTATTTTTCGTAACATCACCGTGCTCATCAAGCTTCACTTTGAAGATCCACTTGAGAGCAATGATCATTACACAACTGAACGGTACTAATTCCCATACATCTAGATGATCAAACTCATGAATTTCTTCTTGCATTGCATTAAACCACCGCCCTCGGACATTGCGGTTTAACATCTTTAGGTTCGATCTTAGAGTATCGAGTTGAAGAAGCACCATAAGGCATCGTGAGCTAATTGTTTTTGAGTTGATACAGACGAGAAGGATTCCCAATGATGTTATCCAATAGATGGTCATGTGTCCATTTTCTAAGATGCTCGTGTGGTTGTTGTTGAAGGACCGATGTGAGTTTACATCCTCAAGAAGATGGTTCGGTGTTGGTTCAAGGGCAAAGATGTTTTCAAATGGGCGTCTTCGGATTAGCAAAGGGATTAACTTCATCATTGATGCGAAACAGTTCCATGTTGTACATTCAAGATTGATGATTTGTTGATGAGACTAAGTGATCGAAGCAGCGCTTCTTGACTTAACGATATTGAGATCAGATGATTGATTTCATTCTCGGTGTTATGAGCACCTCTGTTGTGGAATTGACAGTTCAATAGCACTTGGCTCATAGAGTTCATCAAACATAGGATCAAACAATTTCTTTAAATCATCTTCAAATGGAGGTACATATGGAGTTGCTGGAGAAGAATTTGGTACAAGGGATGAACCAATGGGACTGTTTTGAAGTGCAGGTCCAGAACTGGATTGTCTTGGAGCCATTTGCCCGGACAGCTCATCGAACGTAACGTGAATAGTTTCCATGATATTTCGAGTTCTTTTGTTGTAGATTCGGTAACCCTTCTTGTTTGATGCATAACCTACAAAAACTTCAATGTCTGCTTTAGCTCTTAATTTACCTAAATCTTGACCGTCATTTGTTGGATAGCACAAAGCACCAAACACACAAAGATAGGATAAATCAGGTTTTCTTTATGAACAAGTTCATATGGAGTTTTTCCATGAGAGGTGTGAATAAGGAACGATTTTGGGTGTAGTAGCAGTGGCAATGGCTTCAGCCCATAGAAACATTGGAACCATCGAATAAATTAGCATTGTTCTTGCGGCTTCCACAAGAGTTCGATTCGTCTTTCAATTACACTGCTCATTGAGGAGTTCGTGGAACACTTCTTTGATGATCGATTCCAATACTTTCATAAAATTAACTTAAGTCTCGGTTAATGAACTCGTGCCATTGTCGGTTCAAACAATTCTAACCGTGTTGTTAAGACGAACTCGAAGTTGCTTGATAAGTTTGATGATGACAAATTGAGTTTCATCCTTTAGTCCTCAAGAACTTTACCCAAGTAAATCTAGAGTAGTCATCAACAACGACTAAAATATATCTCTTCCCATTAATCGCTTGCACTCTCATTGGTCCGCAGATCCATATGAAGGGTATGAAGAACTTCCATTACGAGTTTGTGGGTTTTGGCTTTGGGAATATTTTGTGCTTTTTCCCAATTGACAAGTCGAGCAAAGATGATCTTTCTCATATTTTAACTGGGTAAGCCTCGACAAGATCCTTCTCGAAAGATTTTTATGGTGCCGAAGTTCAAGTGATTGAGACGACGATGCCATAACCAAGATTTTGTTTTAGAAGCCTTTGACAAAGAAGCAAATTGAGAGGACTTCATCATGTCATCGATAGAGATGGTGTATAAGTTAGAACCTCGAGTACCTCTTAATAATTCTACATCGTCAAGTTCTCTAACGAAGCAAGTATGTTTCGAAAAGCCACTTCAAGATCGGAATCACTGAATTGACCAACAGAAAATAAGTTATGACCAAGACCTTCCACATAGTATACCCGTAAATTACACTATCTCCAACCACATAATATCCATAACCCATAATAGCTCCAAAATGATCGTTCCGAATCTAACAGTCCCGATAAATTTACTCACGAAGTTCATGAGCGCGAGCGATCTCGGTCATATGCTTTGAACAACTGAGTCCGTGTACCACGTAACGATTTGAACGATCTTGATTGAACACGATAGAATGGATGATCGATAATTGGGATCCCCATGCAAGAATGGGTTCCATTTGGTTAGTAACGATGATCGATCACCCACATCGCATATAGAAGCATTCATATCGTAGATTGATGCAATGGAATCATTATGAATAGATGCAAGACTAGTGTTCGTATTTTCCTATTCAAAGTATGTGCACTTCTTAAGGGAACAGTTCTACCAAGAGGCATCCATTTTCTAGTGGGCATTGCTCGATTAACCTTATGGCCAACGGTATCCATTGATAACCTATCTTCTAAATGTTCTTCCCTGGACTTCACTGTTTTCTAACTTTCTTTGCCTTTGCCATTTAGCCTTCTTAGCATGATATTTTGCATTAACAAGTGTTAACTTGAGATTTGACAAAGATTAGACAAAGCTTTCACACCACATTCATGATTAGTAATGTATCAAGCGAGACATCATTACACGGTTTGCAAATAGTATCGAATCAATTAATTACAATGCGCCTTATGGCAAATACTAGAATCAACACGATTCGCTTTATTCGCTCAAACTTAAAGTTCCTAGGTTGGTCTTCTACTCTCTTCCAATGCACATTCTTAGCTTGCAGGTCCTATCATTCCTTGTATTGTCTTGAGACTTTGACCCTTTCGCTTTAATGTCACCGATTACTCCCAGAGAGGAACGGAACATTAGTTGGTTTTGCTACTTTTTGCATTTCTGCTTAGATGTGTTGGGTTCGAACTACTTGAAGGCATACTCGAGTTCACATTCATGGTATTGGGCGTTGAATGAGTTATATGCTTGCCACTAGGCATAGAACAAGGTATCAAGGGATTGACTTACTCACCTAAGGTTTTAGGGCATATTGTAATTAAGCATTCTAGAAGTTCTTGAGATCGTTTGGCATATAAGCATGCATGGCCAATTGCATTATCAAGTGGTTTCTCTAACTTATCCTCTTCTACAATCTCACGGAGAAATCTCACGGAGATATTCTAAGCTGTCTTTAAGGTATGAGAAATATGTTTGAATAGCAAGTTTGTTATTCCTAAGATGAGGAGGAACATATTTCACGGTCAAAGCATATTTATTACGACATGCGCCTTTGAAGCACCATTCTCCCATTTGTCATTGGCATTTTCCCTTTTACCGGCTCTTCGATTCTCATTTTCCTTTGCAATGAAGCTATTTGTTCGTTGTTTTTGTTACGAGTGACTTTTATTGATTCAAATAACTCATTGAAATGACGTTTAACCTTTTCATTTTCTTCAAAAAAACTTTTGTTTTCCTTTTGTAATGCATTTACTAAGTTTTGAAGATAAAACGTTTGAGAATTCTGAGAATCTAAAGGAGGAGGCATTTGGGAGCCAATCACATTGTTCTTTTGAGGGCAAATGGCACAAAAAGGCATCAAAGTTAGGGTCCATTTCCAATCAAGGTATTCTACTTTTTTTCTTACATAAAAAGGTTGCCAACAAAAAATTTTAGCGGATTTGGGTTTTTTCATTAACTTCCGTTAACAACTAACCAATAATACTGTTAAGTGTATACATTGAAACATTTTAAAATTTTGAAGGGCCAAATTTGAACCTTTTCTTTTTTATAATTGTTATCCCCAATTCTCAAATCCACACATTCCGATCTCATCTCATTTTCAATCCTAACGCCATCATGTCACGTTTCTTAGCATATGTAACCTACAGTATGTCATGTTTCAACACCATCACATCACGTGTGTTATACACAAGGTAACGGACAATATGCTCTGCCATATCATCATCATGTGATTCATCTATTTCTAAATATAAAACATATCAGCAACCTCTAGACAGATCACGTTTTACTTCACGTGTAACATCACTATGATTTAAAATTTAACCAAGATTGCCAGTTTTTTTAAGGGAATTAAATCCAAGAGTGGTACCTTCAGAGAATCCCCATCTCTGCAGCTCACCATGGTCAAAAGTGATTTGCAGCACTTCTGCAGCTCACCATGGTAAACCCGTCAAATAGAGCTGCAACTCTTTCATCAATTCGAAGATCTTCTTTCGGCTCTGAGTCGTCACTAGTTTCTATCGAAACAGGTAAAACCTCTTCATCTGTCTGATTACTAGCTGGAACCAACTCACCGCCTCTACTAACAAATTTCCGGAGCTTGGGCGGACTAACCACCTCGATATGAGTCAACAAAACTAGACGAAATTAGTTGTCACTATCGGTGAAACCGCTTTTCAACAGTTACCCATCTTTGACTATCGAGATGAGATCGGAATGTGTGGATTTGAGAATTGGGGATAACAGTTATAAAAAAGAAAAGGTTCAAATTTGGCCCTTCAAAATTTTAAAATGTTTCAATGTATACACTTAACAGTATTATTGGTTAGTTGTTAACGGAAGTTAATGAAAAAACCCAAATCCGCTAAAAATTTTTGTTGGCAACCTTTTTATGCAAGAAAAAAAGTAGAATACCTTGATTGGAAATGAACCCTAACTTTGATGCCTTTTTGTGCCATTTGCCCTTCTTTTGACCCTTTAATTGAGAGATTTGGGCTTTCAACTTTCCTCGATCGTGTTACAATGAGCTTGAATCGCTCATCACGCTTGTTAATTTGAAAACGCATCAAACTCGGAGCATCCGAGGATGTCTTGATATTTGAAGTTTTGACATTTTCTTTAAGATGTTGATATTTTAGTTGTAAATTAAAATATTCAACCTCTAGTTTAGAAAAATGTTTAATCAAATTGTCGTGATCATCCAGCTCAATTTTCTCATTTAGTTTTTAATTGGTCTTTTCAAGCTCAATGACACGATCATGGGAGACTTTAGAGCAAATGATAATTCATGAAATTGAGAAGCATTAATGGAACAATTTGTAGCAAGTTGTAAAACACATCTTGAGCAATACATTCGAAATAAGATTCTCATTCAAGGTATGCAAGTTCTTCCTCTCAATCTCATTATATTTTAGTTCTTGCTCATAGTCACTAACCTCAACAAGCATCGATCAAATTCCTTTTCCATTTCTTTAATATCGTAATTAATTCCAATTTTAAGACTCTCAAATTGACCTTTAATTGTTTGAAGAAAGGCATGACCTCGGTTAAATAACATTCTTTGGTTTGCTCAAAGCCCTTTCCTCTGTTATCCCCAGAGGTGTGATTCTCTTCTACACGTTTTCTCAAAATCAACAAACAGTTGATAAACAACATATAAGTGATTAAGGTCCCGCTATTAGTGGCAATAGATCTAGGAACTAGGTTCATTGGTGTATTAGGAGGATACACCGTTGCTTTTGGCAATTTCCTAAGGGAGGGTTAGAAACAACAAGATTCTCTCGCTTTTGCTTATCTAAATCCATTTTCGTAACACTTGTTCAAGAGTTAGAAGTGTCGAGTCTTAAACTTGTCTAAGGAGATCCGCTTTTCCTTAGTGTAATCATGAGGTTTGATCGTTATGTTATTCTTTTACACTCGTGATTTTCAAGCTTCTTGTTCATTTTTTCCTAGTGACTTCATCTCGATTTCTTATCTTCCTCGAAGCACTCAACTAACTAGGTTTCGCCTAGGCTTAAGGATTTCATTACCATCATAAAGTACCTTATGAGCAGCTCTAGCCTTTTAATAACCTCTGGACTTGGTTCCTCAACAAGGGAACGCTTATGCTTATCGCTTAAGACTCTATGCTTAGTGATCATGTGAGCAATCTGAATGGTATTCCCTTGTACGCATAACTTATTCTCAAGTTTGTTTTTCAAAGTTCTTAGATTGGAAAAATCATTCAAAAGTTTTGATTCCTTAGCATTGAATTCTTGCTTAAGCATTTTCACATTTTCAAGTTCTTGTTTTTGGGCAGCGCTTTAGAAAGCTTTTCTTGTAAGGAGTTTAACTCTTGTTTTAATACTTCTTCTCTAAAATTACTTTTTCTAATAATTGTACGCATTTGGTTATCCATATCCCTACCACGGGTAGGTAACTTAAACTTAGCACGAGGTTCATAAATAGCAACTTGTTCCTTATATGTATTGAGCTCAATGGTCAAAGAATCATTAGGCATAAATGCGGTATTCATCCGCATGCATTCATTGTTAATTGCGTAAGATTCATCACTAGGTACAACAAGACGTCATCTTGTTTCACATATTGATCATATGGGATAACATTGTTATTTCCATATTTTCAATATCCGACTCAATGACTCAAGAGATTGTACTTCATGGTGAATCTTTTGCTCATCAACCACATCATATAGTTTGAGTACCTCTTTAATGATGGATTCCTTGATGGACTGGCTTGTTGAGATGAAGAGGTCATTGGAGAGATATTAGCCATGAATATAGTTTGTGCACATGGTTCATCATCAACGTCCGAGTCAAATGCATCACGACCGCAACTTGAAAGCGTTGGGATTGTTCCGAGGAGCATGCACTTGTTGTTCGTCCACATCTCCATCATATGTTCTAGCATTCCCATCACCAAGAACAACACTCCTCTTCATTCAACATTACACCATTATCTTGTGCTTGAACCAACAACATCTTGTCCCTGAAGTATTCAAACGTTTTGAGGCGTTTGGTTGAGTACGCTTCCTAGCAATGTGCCCTTCTTCACCACGCTTGTAGCACTTGATTGGCTTTGTTTGACCTGGTTTCATTCCTTCCCAATTCGATTTTCAAGATAGCCTCTACCACCCACCTCTTCCTTGTTCATACCGCCTTTCTTGAACAGGGTTGTACAAGAACCTTTCCATCTCGACCAAAGCATGGTTGTGTAGATTGATGCGATCGATTTCATTGTTAGTGTGAAGTCATTTGGTGTGTGAGAGAAGGTTAAGTTTTGCTTAACCATAAAAGCTAATTTATTGATAAAGTGCTCCATGACTTCATCGTAATTAGGTTGCTTATATCCCGAATCAGAATGGGCTTGTGATTATCATTTCAATGGGTGTGACATGTGATGCTTTGGTGAAGAATGCGGTTGTATCATTTGATGAGCTTGTTTCTCCCTGGTTGAGATTTGAATTGTTCAAGAATCCTTTTTCAAACATAGCATGTTTCTCATTCAAGAAGGAAGGCATACAATTGCTAATAGTTGGTGTTCTTTAGTCCTTTGGTAAGCTTCATCAGGACAAACTTGTGCCATTCGGGATTCATGTTGTTTACTTAATTTTGAGTTCAAATTGAATGTTTGGCATAGTCATCTTGATATTCCTCATATCATTCACCGATTTGTGGAATCTCACGTAATATTCATAAACACCTTCTTTAGGTTTCATCTTAAAGTGCTCAAATTCATCATACAATTGTGATTCTCTGTCTTCGATAGTCAATTCGAACCCGAGAAGCAACTTGACATTATCCCAAACGCTTTGGCTTCGTGTTGTGATTGATAAGTTTGTAGATATCTTTGGAAGACCTTGAAGAATAATATTTGAAGCCCCGATATCAAGATCGAATCTCTTTTTCTCCTTATCGCTGAGTTCATCAAACATCTTAGGTCTATCCATTCCATAAACTATTGTTCCATCTGCAGCAGATCAATCATGTCTCTAGTAGTCTCAACCTGATACGGTCCTTCATCAATAGACTTAAGGATGTTAGCCCCATTCTCCTTTCCTAAGCAAGACAACCCGATTATTTGTGACCAAGACTCATAGTCGGCTCATCAAGCATGGGAGGACGAGTATCGGATCATGCAATTTTGTACATCATCAAGAACGGAAGACATGTTTAAATTCTACGGATTTTACAAATCTTTGACTTAACTGGAAATAGATACTTTCACGGATTTTACAAAATCAAGAGATAAACCGTAAAACTTATGCACTTATGCGTGAGGCAGAATTACGCGTAGGAACTTAAGCGTAGAAGCTTATGCGTAGATGAAGGGCTTATGCGTGGCGGCATTTTAGGCGTAACAACAAACTTATTTAGTAGACACAAGCTACGCCAGAGATGTATTTCTGCAGAGACTAGAGCTTACGCCAGAGAGTTTTTAGGGTAAAAGGCTTAAGTTTATGCGTAAACCAAAACTTAGGCGTAAGAACCTTATGCGTAAGTTTCCTTAGGCGAAGATGCTTATGCATAAGAAAAAGCTTATGCGTAGGAATTGTTACGCCGTAAGTTTATGCTTATGCGTAGACTTAGGGTTTTATCCACAAAAATCTCTTACACTTCACAAGGCACGAGATATCCAAAGTCGAAGTGTTTTTCAGCTTATCCAAGCAAGAATAACACCGAGTAATCACCGAAACTAAGATCAAGTGAAAACACCTTACGCTGTAGGATTAGGGTTTTGATACGCGTAGAAAGTACAAATTTTTGCCAAACACGTTTTATGATCAAACCTTTACAAAACTTGATTATTATGATGAAACAACCTTAAAACACCAAAATAACAACGCTGAGGATCAAACCACCTTTCTCTCTACGCGTAGGTTCGCATACACACGTATCCAAACACTCTTAAAGAACAAGAGAAACTCGTAAAGTTCAAACTTTTGCAAGAAACTGAATGTTTAACACTCAATAAACCTTAACCCACAAGAATCTTGGATTAAAAAGTGAAAATTTTAAAGCTTTAATGATTCAAAAGTATCGTGTACGAGACAACCTTTTTACGCGTATAAACCAAACCTTAACCCAAGAATAACAATCAAACCAAGAACATGAGAGATGGATGATCAAACCATGGCTCTTGATACCATTTGTAAGATCTTGGTTTGTTACACAAGTTAGGAGGCGGCGTTAGGTTAAGAATTTAGAGAGAGAAAGTGAGAGAGAAAGGGAACCCTAGAGAGACAAAGAAAAATGTATTATGAAGCTCCAACCCTTTGCCTTGGAGGGCAAAGGGTATTTATAGGGTACAAGCTAGACGCCTCTAAAAGGCATGGATCAGCATACAGGTGGGTAAAGACCCGTCTGTCCTCCACAGTGTTACAAAGTAATCTAAATACTAACACCGAATTACTACGACTACGAGCTTAACGAGTATACATACTGAAAGGTGACCGACACTTTAAGCATCGGATTTACTAAATCCCAACAGCAAGGCGAGGGTCAATCAAGAGTCCTCCACCCATGGAAGATCCATTGAAAACAACTCTTACCCCATCCGATCCGGTTAATCAACCCGGTAAGGATCGAGTGTGATCGCTACTACAACTGTTGAAATGAAGCAACCACAACAACAACCGCAAAAGAAAATAATGGTGAAGATGTGGAAATATATGACTAAGGAGATTATGATCATGATAAGGATGAAAGAGTCACCGATGATGATAATTTGGTGGTCAAGAGGAAATGATGCGAAAAGAGGTCAAGAAGTCGCTAGAGTCAAGAAGAAAAGTTAAAGAAGGAATCGATAACCACTTAGTTGACAATCCAACACACATACCTCAACGGTCTTTCAATCGCCTTTTGACACTTCCACTAAACCCAAATCATCATCTCAATCATCACCTCCATTAACAAAAGAAACAACTAAGTCAACAACAAAATTTGTTAAGAAGGCAACTCCATCCAATGATTTGACAAATGGTTAAGCAGGTTTTCTCCACTACACAACAAGCTACACATCCACCACCATCTGATCATCCAAGGGTTTCAGAAACCACACCACCAATGGAAAGAACCGGTAATCACTCTACATACACCGGTGGTGAGGATCATGACATACCGAGCCCCAACTCGAACCTCAACCGAAAATCGATCAAGTACATTATCGCACTCTTGTTTTCATACGCATCAAATCAAAGAGCGTGTGGAAAATATCCACCTCGGGTCGAATCTACCAAAATTCTACACTTCAACGGAATCAATCAAGAACCTCAATACAAAATCGCTCATAATCTAAAGTTTGGGTTCGCTTCACCAAGTGAAAATCGCCATACTTGCTTGGCTTTCATGAAATTCACAAAGTTCTATGACGCCACCTCAAGATGGTTCGAGATGGATTGGCATATCGTTTGAAGGACATCGAGTTGGGTATAATTCGACGAAGAGATGGAATTCAAAGGATCGCAAGGATGTTCGTTGATTTATAACTAGGATTGATGAAATTTGATTCATCGGGATCAGATGCAACGGTTGAAGAGCTATGTGGGAGGATGACTAAACTTTTCAATTTTGACTTTCCAACGTCCTCAGAAAGTTGTTGGTCGTTTGCAATCATTGGGTACTCTCTTAACTCTCTTGATTGTGATTTTGTTTGTGTGATATATTAACAATGGCTTGTGCACACATAACAGTGTACAACCCGTTTGTAATAAAAGGACCACGTGGCACGATCGATGCCACAATCCTATAAAAGGAGCGAAGCTTCTTACTTTTGAGTAAAACTTATCAAAACTTTCACTTTTCAAAGTTTTGCTTAAAAGAACAAGTACTTCCCTTATGATTTTCAAAACCTCAAAGTTAATATCACTTGTTGAGGGGGAGTATTTGCTTAAAACTTTGTTTACAAAATTGTTCTTCGTGGTAATCTTCCCACAAAACTCGAAATGGACATATTCGATCTCAAATTTTGTCAAAAATAACATATATATGCCCTTTTTGAGGGGGAGAAAAAATTATGTGATAAGAAATATATTGTGAATTGCTAATGAATCTTCGTGATAAAGACTTAACCAATGAATTGACGAGCTCTTAAATGTTAGTAACTCGAAAAAACTTGTCCGGGACGGGTAATAATTTAAACTAGTTCGCTAGTGATGTAAAATGTCTCGCAAAGGACTTGTCCTAGTAGAATGTACCATTCGAGAAATTCTTGGTAGACATGAACCTTGACGGGTCAAACCTCCTCACCAAGGAGTGTTTACAACTTTAAGCTGACCCAGTCAGTGATGTAACCATGTCTCGCGGGGAATTGTCTATCTTGAGTTAATCAATTCAAAAGTGCGCGCTTCTCTCACCGTGTAGATTTCTGTCTAAACATTTAAGCACGTGTTGAGGGGGAGTATTTCTGCAAAATGTAAAAACTCTTTCAGTGAACCACTTTGAGAGATTTTTCATGATAATGGTTTTATGGCAACATAGGTTAGTCATGGAGTTATAAGGTGACTAAGGTTAGGAATAACCGTTTTGATGATCCGTTAGAGCCGGAGGGATCTACCCAAGGACACCACCAATAGTTATAATTTAGAAGTCCTTAGGTATAATTATAAAAAGGAGAAAAAAATGAGAATCGGAGAAAGAAGGAGTTGAAGAATTAAAAAGAAAAGTAAAGAAAGGGTGAAAAGAAATAGCTCTCAGATTATTGTCACTTGATGACACCGGTATTGAAGATCAAAGTCGCATGGACCCAAGTGACGCATGCACTAAACCTTCTTAGCCACCAAGTTTCTCTCAATCAAGCTTGTTTCATTCTCACAAGGAACCCTACGTAAACTATCGGCTTTCTCTGAGATTGCTGGTATTGAATAAGGAGACCCTCTCCTAGTCTTCGCTCAGGAAAACCAAAGCGCACTATTGAGTCTAGAGCCACGAGATTCATCAAAAGATCTCTTAGGAACACTTGACATTTCATCACTTGTCATTCAACATTAAGGACGCAAGTGTTACATTATTGAGTCCTTCACAGATCTTAGCAATCTGTCGAGAACATTTATGAGAGGTTCACACATGTGATCCTCGGTGATTGAATGGAAACTCTTGCCGTGGTCAACATCAAAAACGACAAAGCAGTCACTTCGGCAACTCATTGTGGGTTACGCTTTGTGTCTCAAACGGTCTACATCGTAGGGTGATGCTGGTGTACCTCAACGACTCACCGAACCGTAGGTGTACCGGCACATCGCGTTGTCTCACTTGTGGGAATCCGGTTTAGGAATAGCCTTTGTGAGAATTAGAGTCGTGTTTTCACACTATGATGTTAACACTCTCAAGTTCAAACTTGTAAGTACTGGATTATTTCTAACCCATGGTTTTATGTTTTCTTCTTATGGATGCTCATGGTGGAAAAGATCGTGCAGATTCTTCACATGCTCATACCAACAACAACACTAATTGAAGTTCTCTCAAAAGGCAACACAAAGTCGTAATGATTCTTCGTCAAAGTCAAAGAATCTACAAAGTTTAAAGACTAAGAGAACTACATCAAGATCGAAATCCAACGATAAAGAGTGTGTGAGCATGTTGAGAAAGACATGGAGACACCGAGCAACGGGCACTCGATGCAGATAACCACAACATACTATCACTACCACCACAAAGAACAAAGATCAAAGAACAAAGATTAATGAAGACGCCAAAGTCGAAAACTTCAAAGTAAACAAGATCCTCACACTGGGGAGATTTTTGGAATCAAGACACTTCTTCTCACAAGAAATAAGAATGTCAGAAAACGTCAAAGCAACTATTACATCATCACCTACAACATTTTTCACTCTAATAATTAATTACCAACACTTAGGGGGAGATTGTTGGAATCACTCCTAAACTATATTTCAAGTGTTTGTAATCAATATGTAATAGTTAGCTTAATTAAGGCTTTTAAGTTAGTAATCAAGGCTAGGCTCATGTAGAAAGCCCATGAGCCTATCCAAAGCCCATAAGTAAAGGAAGGAGCTTGAGTGTTGCCCTAGCTCCTTCCCTATAATACCTTTTGTAACTCTCATTTGAGAGTTAGTTGTTCACTTTCATAATATCACCTAAGCTTATCCTTTCCATATTGTTCATTCGTGTGTTTGTGAGTGTGTTCAACCGATCACTTCTTTCCTATTTCTTATATTGATGCTTGTGTTACAAACATGGTAACCTAACAGTTTGGCTCTACCTCGTGGAAGAACCCGGTGTCTAGCCTTGTACTGGATAAAGAGTAGGCGACATTGTGAAGGCTTTTCCACCACAAGGAGTTTGTGTTGTGTAGTGCTTATGAACTCTCGAGTAGGTGACTCGGAGAGTAGAGTAGGGCAAGGAAGGTGTCCTTGTAGCCGAACCACTATAAACACTCGTGTCGTGGTTTTGTGTTTCTTACTCTTTACCTTTGCATTACTTATTTACATACTTATCTATCAACATCCAACATACACATCTAATAGATTGACATAAGTCGATCTAAATAGTTTAAAACAAAGTTTTAATCGGTAAAACTATTCAACCCCCCCCCCACCCTTCTAGTATTCCACATATCACATATGCCAAACTTGGATAAGCAGTTATAACAGGAGCCTTTGACAGTCCTTTAGTGAGAACATCAACTATCCGATTCTTTATGCATATGTAAGTGGGTAAAACTTGGCCATTTTTATCTTGTCTATGACAAAATGGCAGTTAATTTCAATGTTTTTGGTTCTTGCATGTTGCACAGGGTTAGAAGCAAGTGCAATTGCTGAGGCATTGTCACAATAGATAGGAGTAGAAGGAGAAGTGTGATTCCTAAGTCTTCGAACAAACTTTTGATCCAATTTATTTCACATGTAAAATCTGCCAAGGCTTTGTATTCAATTTCTGTTGAACTTCTGGATACCACAGATTGTTCTTGGATTGCCTAGAAATAAGACGTGAACCTAGGAAGATACAATAACCAGAGACATACCTTCTTGAGAAGTTGCTATAAAAAACTAGAGGGGGGAGGTTTGAATAGTTTTACTGATTAAAGTTTAGTTTAAAATTAATTTCAACAAAAATTTGCACAAGCCTTGGATACAAAAAGGAAGTACTTGAATCACCACAGTTTTTAATCATACCATCCAAAATCATTTTAGAAAATTAAAAGACTGACCCTGAGTCAAGCACACAATAGCAGAAGCTATATTAGTACTAAACTCATTCCAGCCTGTTATTTTAGGACTAATGAAATGCAGGATGGTATGAATCAAAAATTTCCATTAAGGGGAGAAAAGTCTTTTGAAAATTTTTAAATCATTGTTAGGCTTTTCATACCCCATTCTTTCGAAACCTTCAAAAATTTGAGGAGTTGGGAGACAGACAATCCCATTATCATCTGCTAATTCCAAGGAATTTCTAACATAAGACTCAGTGATCACTATCTCCTATTTATCCACAAAATCCTGAATTTGTATTTCCCGATTAATAGTTCTTGACTTAGCAGTAGCCCAGAACTGTTTAATGATGGAAAGATATATAGTAGGGGATACTGTTAATGCATACCTTATAGGGAAAGCATTAAGGAAATCAATTATTTCAGCAAACCCTTCTGATTCTGGAATGGGTTTATCCAACATAGCAATCAAATTGTGATTATTGGGAAAGGATCTTGTCGACATCATGAATTAGGGTTTGGGAATTAGGAATTTTTAGGTGGGATGTTAATATGAGTGTTAGGGTTTATGATCGAGACAATTTTGAGCGCACAAATCCGATTGAATGAACCAATTAGGGAATTATACTCCAAATGTTACGATTTCATCCCTGTACTTTCAAACTAAGCAGCACATTCCAAGCAGTAGATTCTTTGGCCCATGCGAGAATCGTCAAATCAACCCTTTAAGGAAAAGGTCAACAAACAAAACCCGCAAATACGATATATGATACCAGGCAAGTGATTACCCGGGTCGTGTCAGGTGTGAATCGAGGAATTCGTTTGATGTTTGTTATTAAAATGCTTGAACAGTCGGGATTTTACGTTTTTATTTAAGTTTTCTAAGTTTTAATGAACGGGAAAGAAAATAAGGAATCAAAGCAAATCACTAAGTTAACAATTAATAAGAATATGAAACAAGAAAATGATGCTAAATCAAGTCCTATTTGATGGTTTAAGTGAGTAGAGAAGTGGTGAAAGTGCAAGCATGAAGAGGCAAACTTATAGGGGAGTTTCCATGCAGAAAATTTAATGATCTTCCACTAAAAATGAACCAAATCTAATCATTTGGTGAGTGTTTAATGTAAGTATAATTGCAAAGTCAAAAGCCATATTTACTTATACAGAGATTGAGTTGTTTTTCGATTTCAGTTTCTTTTTCTTTTTACTTTTATTTATAATTATGCAAATAGTACTATAATTATCAACATAGATTTTGGTTTGCATAAAGTTGTACCTATAATCCAGCAGTTGATTCTGAATCCAGAGCACTTGTCCATAGCAACATGAAAGCCACATATTCAGCTTCAGTTGTGGTATTTTTGGTTTCTTTTTATTTATTTGTTTTTCGGTTTTGGTTTCTTTTTATTTATTTATTTTTATTTGTTTTCCGGTTTCAGCTTCGTTTCTATTTATTTTTTATTTTATTTATTTATTTTCACTTTATTTTTATTTTTTTGTTTTTCGGTTTTTTCATTAAATTAGTTTGGTGTTGATTTCTTTTTCTTTTAGATTTTGATTTACCGATAAATAGTAGTTAGTTATGAACCATCATAACTTTTAACTTATTTGGTAGTTATTTTGATTTTAATAAATACAAAAATAATAACTAGCAAGTAGTCAAATATAGAAATTATGTTTTCCAACAATATTATTCCAACGACATTAATAGTACCATAATATCTAACAATCCAAAACTATCAAATTAAGTACGAAACAACAATATAAAAATTCATAGAATTACGATATGTCAGTCTTTGGAAAAAAAATTATTGCAAAAGTCTAAGAGATATACCAATTATTTCGTTGAAATAATTAACTATATATGATTATTCAGAGGCGGATGTATGTGTTAGGAAGCGGTGCCCGGGAACCACCTCACAGGACGAAATCTTTTAGAAGCGATGTTTAAAAAATTTAGAAACCACCTTAGAAATTATTTGAGAACTACTTTATGATTTTTTTTGAGAAATACTTTACTTTTAATATAAAATATTCTTAGCCCAAATATCAACTAACCCTAACAATTAGCCCATCTATTAATTAACTTGAATAATAATACATGCAAACTCTATCATTGGCAATTTAGGTCTTGTGGAGCAACAAAGGGAAGGGAAGCGACTCAATGACTCACATATTTCATTCAACAAGACAACAATTCATTTGTAAGTTATTTGTTTTTTAATTTATTTATTATATTTAATTTATTAACTATTGTGTTACAATTCTATGTTTAATCTTTTTTCTTATTATCGTATCTTGTAATATTAGACCCGATTCGACCCGAAAATTGACCGGTTAGTTGGTTGACCTATTGAATTGTTAGACTAGACCAAATCAAGGAACCACCTAAGTTTTCCGGCTAGATCCGCCACTAAGATTATTCTAAATCTAATGAAACTCAAAGCACTAACATAGGCTTTAACAAATAAGGTTGAAAAAAATAAAGTGGGTGATACTTGATAGAAGATGAAGTTAAAGAAGATGAAAATGGGATGAAAGGTGTCTGAATTTGGGTTTTCTATTGATTGAACAAATAGAGATAAACAAGGATTTCCATATGCGGGTTACTGCGGATTGTTTACATACGATAATAATGTAAGTGCTGGAAGACCAAATTCAACACGAAGTGTACCCATTCTAAACAAAGTAGTGAATTTCTTTATCCATCGAGAATAAACAGATCATAAATGAAGTTCTAATAGAAGATTTAAAAGTAAAAAAGCAAGCAATTATTATTGGATTAGTGAAACATTTGTTTTTGAAAATAAGATACATACAAAGTTACACAAAAACGTTTCTATCCCTCCGTGGATTTAGTCCTTGCCAATAAGACAAATCTCTTTCATTCCTTCATTGCTTAAACTCTTGCTAATTTGCCGTTAGCAACAAAATCGTTTTCACTCCCTAGTCCGAATCAACTATTGCTTCTGAAAATAGTCATTTATTTTATTGATTCTCAACTTGTAAAGTAGCTATATGTTGGGTATATCATTCAACTGATCAAACGATTCCATGTTTGAAAGAAAGGGAAAATAAACTTTCCACAAAAGCAATAAGTAGCATACCTCAACGCATTCAGTTAAATGAAGCAACAATTTTCCACAGCGAGTGTAAGGCAAAGACAATATACCACCATCATTTTAAAGGCAGATCATCCGGATAGGATTTGACGATTCCTGACATGACCAATGATGTAACCCGATCCATAGGCGATGACTGTGACATGATCATGATGTGAAAGTGGGGTATATATACTAAAATTAATGTATGATATGCAATACCGGTAAAATGTATGCGAGCAGAGATAAAAAAAAAATTAGAAAAAACAAAATCTAAGGTACCTTGATTCGATGCTAAAGTGTAGTTTGAAGTCGATGATGCATTAGCGTATGTACGAACTATTTGATCTTTGCGTATTTTACTATCACAACAATGACAATTTAAGTTTATTGTGGGTTAAGATTAACAACTTCTAGTGATGAAAATCCCTCTTAAACCGTCAAACATAGCCTTTATATTAATTTCTTCCACCCTCCTGAACCCAAACCCTGCGCTTCAACCAATCTGTTTGGTAACAACTATCGGTCGCCACGTACACATATATCCCATGGTAACAACACCAATGGCCACATGAAAAGACAAACTGAGATACAAAAAATGAGACTCCCTTATTAATTAATAAGTAACAAAAACCATGTTAATACACATCAAATGTCAACATTATAATGAGCAAGCCCACAAATATAATCTAAAGCTAATTTAAAAATCGTCTGCAGGGAGATCTCTGCAGCAGAACTCAGTTCATTTCTCAAAAAACTCAACGGTCATATACTTCTATTCATAAAAAACACCCCACACAAATGCTTTAATGATTCAAACCTAGAATATACTTTTTATCATGTTTAAATAATCACACAAAACAATGAAACAACGAATTGTTTCTATCAATCGCCATATCAGTCCATTTCATGCTACCCTACACATGTTTCAAAAATTTTGCATGTCAACTTTAAATCGCACATGCGTCTAAAGAAACATTGTTATAAATCCAACATTTTAAATAACATAGATCACACCTTAAAGGATATCAGGATACATTACCCTGGACAACTAAAAAAAATGTACCATTTACGATAGGAGCATTTATTTTCACAACTCATAAACATCATATAAAAACAATTACCACAACCACATATAAGACTTTAAAAATGCCACGGACCTCGTAAGACTACAGACAACACAAAAGGTATAAACTAAGCACGTATCACTAGATATCAAAATTTTAAAAAGTAATACAAGCCTTAAACAAACAAAAATACAAAAATTGTACATGTCATGCAGCCACCCATTGCAGTGAAATTTGCGGTCACGACGGGTACATAATCCCCACGATAACAACATCAGCAGCAAGCTGAAAACATAAATCAGATCTAAGATCAGATTCTAAATGAGCTTTGGAACTTTAAATACGACCAAGAATATATATTAAAAGACATCAAACAGAAAAGACAATCAAATATGTGTACTGTCTTCTCAAACCCACTCTATATACCGACACAATAACTTGTAAAACAACAAATCAGTTTCCATTTTTAACCAAATTACAAATCAGTTTGAGTGTGCAAATCACAAAGGCAGTTTATGCCATCCGGTTTTTCCAACACAAAAATCACACCTCACAAAGTAAATAAACTCTGGTGATAGCATCAAGACATGACCATCAATAATTCAAAATAAAACAATATAGAACAAACAATATGTACATAAGACTTTTGTTTTTGGGCTATCAGTGAATGTGTGTATTTATCATCTCCAATATTAAATCTTAACCAAAACAATGAATAGCAAACCTCACAGCAATCCAACAGCCAACAGCGACACATTTCTCCTCGCAAAAAAATTAAACAGCATAGCTTGCACGATGATTTCATTAGACTCCAAGGCATATTTCGTAACAAAACCTCCTCCAAGCATGATACAAAACCTTTTTATTGTTTTCTTCCATTTTCCTCATTTGAACATTAGCATGTCCGGGAATCGGTTCATGTATAGCCCAAATACAAAAAAAGACAGTCTATCAATAATCCCACATAGAAAAAAATTTAGACTATACTTCAGATCACGCAATAGGTACGAAAATGGCTATAACTTGTAACCAACTTCAAACTTAAACAATAAACCCCAAAATTTATATAGAGTATAAAGACAACACCTAGAAAAATATTCATGGACTGGCAAAGCGAACTCTCAATTTGATCAGGAGAGCCTAGAGAGCTCTCTATCTTTCAAACCACAAAAAAAAAAATTTAATGTTAACTCTTATATCAGATAGGGGATTTCAATAATTGTCTTATGTTAGCTGTGTATAACTTTTTCACTTCAGGTATCACGCGGCCTGATTTTTGCAACACCAAAATTACGACTCAAAGAGTAACTTAGTCATCATAACAAAGCAAGCACTTTTCAAATTAGATCATCAAAACATAAGACAATTATTGAAACCCCACATATAGCAACCCTGCACAAATATCAAATCGGTTAAAAAACGTGGTTGCATTATACGCCATACGGTTTTTTTCCGCAGCAATCCCAAATTTCGCTACAATATACACCTGGATTTCATGCTTGTCGATTTTAATATAACATTGATAGCCTTCAAAAGTGGACTGGACATGAACGGCTACGAAAAGAGCACGTACTTTCAAACAGGTATTTACTTATCAAAACAATATGCATGTCACAAAATAAGGTAAAAAGACACCGTAAACCGCCTGTATACACGTTATATGATTAATGCTTGCACAGATTAAGAAAATAAAACAATATAAGAAACATCATGCGATACCCATTGGTAACCAAATTTGAATTCCTTTAGACAAAACAGGGAGATCCTGCTCATGAACGGTAGCCATTAACTGCAATTTAACCAAATCAATCAGTAAAAACACAAAAGGCTGTAAAATAATTACACACATTACAACACTTATTAGACCAACACTTATAACCACAACTTATAAAAACTCGTACTCACCTTATAGGCGAATGTGATTAGCAATTCCTGCACTTCTGACCATATCTTATACAAATGTATGCAAAATTACATAATGTTGATCAACTTTAAAACATCAAGTATGACCAAGTAACCCTTCTAGCAAACTGTAATGATATAGCAAGAACAATTATCCGTATATTAGAAATAAGTTCTGCAAATTCGCATCATACAAATCAAATTTTAAACAGCAATCTTAAAAAAAAATTATATATAAATGCGAAATCAAAAATGTTAAATTTAGTTAGGCGTTCTATTCATCACTTACATCAAAACTCCTGAAACAAATTTCATATTTTTTGCATAAAATAAAATGCAGCTTTATTTTTCATACCTGCATTTAACTATCACACAAGAAAACATCCCAAAACATAAACACCAACAGCCTCAGACAATCATGCATTTAATATTCACATTAGAAAACACTCCAAAACATCTAACGCCTGGAATAAAGTTGCTCAATCACCCTTTCTGTAACCCCTAATTGCATGAACATAACACAACTAATGCTTAAAAAAACCAAAGAACATGCAATTTGTAAAGCACCAAATACTTAAAGTAGCTCAAACAAACACAAACACATATCAAAAGATTTTGTACCAACACACAAACTAGATATATATTAAACAAACACAAATACATACAAATCAGAAGACATTCAAACCTCAGTATCGATTCTCCAAACACTTAAACCCTAAACGTTAGCCGACCTTTAACCTAAACTAAAGTTTAGAGAGAGGATTTAGACCAATATGTGTGTTTAGAGAGCGACAAAATGGCAATTGTGATTAGAGATCGAATAAACGACAACTGCAATAATAAATCATTTTAGAACGATAATGGAAAACAGGTGTATAACAAGCAACATCTGATCTTGGAAATTGCTCTAGAACTGATAATGGAGAACATGTGTAAAACATGCAGTAAACCCTGACACTAATCAAGCACTACTTAAGCAACTGACCCACTAAACTAATATTTTAATCCCACTAAGCTATCGGCTTGGCGCGTGAACAGTGTCGGCTCAAGTCGTGGCTCCACAGTGCACCCAAGCCGCCCCACTCCCTCAAGCCGACCTCCAAAGCGACGGCTTTGGAACAATGTCGGCTCTCCAAAATACTTCGATGAATTTTATATAGTATAATGGGTATTTGGGTTTGATACGTTAAGTTAAAAATTAAAACAAAAAATATTAAATATTTTAAAATATAAAAATAAATAAATAAAAGATAAAATTAACTAGTTTATGTATCGATAAATCAAAATCTAAGAAAAACAGAAAAAGAAATCGACACAAAACTGATTTAATGAAAAAACCGAAAAACAAATAAATAAAAGGAATGCGAAAACAAATAAATAAAAACCAAAACCAAAAAACAAATAAATAAATCAAGAAATCAAAACTGAAAAGCAAATAAATATAAGAAACCGGAAATATATAAATAAAAAGAAAAAAATAAATCGAAACCGGAAAACAAAATAAATAAATAAATAACTAAAAATAAAATAAAACGTAAAAGAAAAAGAAACTTAAACCGAAAAACAAATAAAAATAAATATCAGAAAGAAACCGAAACCGAAAAAGTAAAGAAACCGAAAACCGAGAAAAAAAAAAAAAATAATAATAATAATAATAATAATAATAATAATAATAATAATAATAATAATAATAATAATAATAATAATATTTTCAAGGGATTTGTTTACTATTCTTAGAGGAGTGTACTGGGTTAGTTTCTACTTCCCACTAATTTCTTGTAATTTCGCTTTTTTAATGAAATGATGTTTTATAATAAAAATAAAATAATTAATAATAAAAATAATAATAATAATAATAATAATAATAATAATAATAATAGTAAAAAGTAATTAATTAAAAATAAAATAAAAATAAGAGTTATTTATATAAATTGTCCCTCCGTCTGGTTAATAACGCATGTCTGGTCACATGCCCGTTTGGTTACTAATGCATCTTTGGTCACATGCCCATTTGGTTACTAACGCCCGTTTGATCTCTATGAACTTAACGAAAAAACTAAAGCTCATTTGGTCAAAGGGCTGGTCAATACAAAATGGACAATCACGGTGTTGATTGGTGTACTTATTGAGAGTTAAAGATGAAAGGTGCAACCGTGCGTGAACCAGATACTATATTAACTCTAACTTTTAAAAACATTAGTATTACTTAAAGTCTTAAACTATGATGTCGTTCTTTTTAAGACCTTTCTAACGTCTAAGATCGTCCCTTTTAACAATCAAACTTGTAAGATGCACGAACTCAATGTATTTTCCTAACCCTCTCAGCTCATAACTCAAACTTTAAATACACGTATTACAACAAAACGGTTAACCATGTAAACGGAGAACTATCTCTGCTAAATGCTAATGATACCCGAGGAAGCCGAGCCTTTTCCATGCGGCTTATGAAGTACCCTTTGACCGTTTTTGTACTTTTCTCTTATCATCTCAAGATATTCACCCAACGAGGTTTTAACACTACTATATATATCTTGTAGTACTTTGAAGACACTTTACCACTTGATCACGTTATAAACAAGGTTTTAGTATTCACTTCATTCTCTCCTCTATCTCCAAACTTCAACTCATACCAAATTCAAAAGCAATCCTCCAATAATTAACTAAACCATAGACTCTATAACTAAAGGTAAAGCGTATAAACCTAATATTTTCTTCACATAAATAACCACACTAAATCATCTTTACTCAGACTTATACATCATCACGTACTCTTCAAGGTGTGATTCACATACATGGAAGAAATGTACGGCTTTCATTCGACATCCAGTTACACGGCCCTTCTCGAAAACAACGGATTTCACTCATCTTTGGATCACTACTGGCCGTTATCTGGATCAGATGATTTGTTATCTGTTGCAACGGATTCCGCGTCTATTCAAACTACTCATGATGATCAGATTCTTCATCCTAAACGTCGAATAATTAATCGAGCTCAAGTTAGTGGCTTTGATGTTGTTCATGACGATGATATGATCAAGGCGAAAATTGTGTCTCATCCTTCTTATTCTAAGTTGCTCGATGCTTATATCGAGTGCCAAAAGGTTATGCGTGATCTAAGCAAACTTTTTTTTCTTATATTTCAAAACTACTTAACCATTTTTGTTTCTATGATAATTTATTGTTGTTGTTGTTTGTGATACAGCTAGGAGCGCCTCCGGAGATATCATGTTTGTTAGACGATATCCGTCAAGAAAATTACATTCGTAAACGAAACACTATGGGCTCTACTTGTTTTGGAGTTGATCCTGAGCTTGACGTGTTCATGGTCCGTCTTGATGCTAGATTTTTTTTTGTTAATTTAACTAATACATCCGATTTTTCTGAGTTTTTCTGATCGAGTTTTAATTTTTTTCTGTCACAATATATTAAGAATGAACTTCCTACGATAAGTTTTTGAACTTGTTTCTATATTTACTATGCAGGAAACTTTCTGTCATATACTGGGCAAGTATAAATCCGATCTCGTGAGGCCTTTTGATGAAGCTACGGTCTTCCTTGGCAACATCGAAACACAACTTCGCAATCTCAGCAAAGGTAACTAATTTTTATAAATAACTCGATCAGATCATAATTTATCGTTTTTAATACTTTGGTGGCGTAAAATTGCACAAGTACCTGGATCACATAAGCATAATAAAGTCTATTGATATTACTAACTCCATGCTCGTTGTATTGTGCACAAGTATTTATGGTTCAAAAACATGGTCGATCATATGTGTCGTTTAGTTCTGATGATAGTTTTGCAAGGTTTGGCAACCCATAACACAAAGTTTAAGTCGTTAGGGTTCCATGAAATGTCCTTGTGATTTCTTGTTTATTATTATTTTTTTTTTAAGTCTCTATAGCTATAGTTTAATGAAAATTGCCGTTAAAAAAAGGTTTCATGGAATGTACATACAAAACAACCCTAGCTATATTGCTCAAGTAGACCATTTAAAGTTTTACGGAGTAATACACTCTTGGTTGCTATTGATGAATACAATGTGATTACAAAAATTGTATTTTCTGTGCTTCATTTAGTCTAGTTTCATGTCAGTACTGTAAAAGAACATGGCACTTTTGTATACGTTTGAGTTTTGGTCATTTGGCAGGTAATAGATCATTTTTCACATGTACTGTAGTATAGGAAATATAGTCATGATTTAAGAAATTAAAGTAAAAAAGAAAGGAAAGTCAATAGATGTCTCCAATCATGGACCATTCAACAATAGTAAAACATTATATTTTGTCAGTTTTGGTTGTGTTGTGTCATGTTTGAAGTGGTGATTTGGTTTCTTTTGTCTGCATTTCCTATTCAAGTAGCTAGACACAAGTATAAATACTTGGTAGTTATAGTAGTTTCAGTGTATTCCTTATGTTATTTTTGGCTATAACAAGCAAACATAATGACTGATGTTATTAATTAGTTTGTTATTTGCACTCCTTTTAGCTGATAAATTAGTCTAGCTAAAAATGTTTTATGAGATTGCTTTATGAATAAACCTGGACATATATAATACTTTCAGGATTTGCTATGCTTAAGATAAATATAAAGGAAACTTAGGTTTTATTAAATTAAAATTACATTTATTTGAGGTAATTTGTATATTTATTTATTATGCATTAAATAAATAATTACTTTAAATATGACAAGAGTTAGTTATTTAATAGTTTAGCACAGATTAATGAATGCATGGCATGGCATAAACTAAAAGCATGGAGAACCTAATGAAATCTCTACAATTGTGTATAGTTACACTGTACAGTAATTTTTTAAATCTTCACTCTTTTAACTTTTTAATTCACATTCAAAAATCAACTTGTTTTTCATTTTTTTAGCGTGTATGGAAAATTGAGCATGGACCTCAAGGATATAAATTTTGTGCATGTGTTTCATTTCTACTTGCTAGATAAAAAGTACTACTCACTTAAAGTTCATATGCATGTATATTTGTACCTTATTTCACCTGACCCTAACATTAGGAATTGACCAAACAAGCAAATTTTTTACTTGGTGACTACTGAGCCAGAATGAATCTACATACTACATAATATTAAATGAGTGTGTTTGGTTTGAACATGTAATACATTTAAAGTATCTGTAAGGCTGTAAGCACCCGGCCATGTACGTACGGACTAAGATGTATACGGAGTAGTTTCTTACCGTGGATGTAGGACGACCACACTAGAACGACAATGCAACATTACTCTGACTTTAAGTTGCAATAGATTGTTTTCTTGATATTGAGTGCATTGGAGAGTTCATAAGAATAAGTGAAATAAAGCTTTAGTTGGTTTACTTTGTTTGTGTCAAATAAAACAGAAAAAAATGGAGATGTTTTTATAAAGAAAAGTAGATTTATTTATTAAACAAATCTTAGAAGTACAAATAAATACTCCTTCACGTGATGGTACATATAGAGTATAAATCAAGAATCAACTTTCCTAAAGGAGCTTATTTTGAGGTTTAATATATTGAGTGCTTGCTGCATGTTTCTATAAGTTTAAAAATAGCAATATATAATTTGACCAAGTACGTTCTTGGTTGTGCTTTATGCCTAATTAATCAGCTTATTGTTTGTTTAAGTTCAAAGAATATTTAATTGGATAAACTTGTTTTAACAACTTATTAGCTATAATTAAATACTTTATTTATAGTGTTAGGAGGGAGCCAAACAGTTTATGCATGCATGCTTATAAGATAATTAAGTTGTATTAATTAATAGCTTTCCTAATGTGTGCAGTCCAGATGTTAAAGTGAACTTTGATAATCACAAGTGGTTTAACTAAGCTTAGCTTCTTAATTAAACACACTTTTTGTGAGTAATGCATTTTAGTCAGATAAGTTATACTGTTTGTCGATCTCTATCTCAAATAGAGTTGTGAAGAGATCATGTGGTTCACAACCTAATTTAACTGCCTTTTGATGCATGCTTAAAGCCAATATTATAAGTAAAGCGATTAAGATTTAAGTTAAAAAGTTGTTAGTAGATCCAGATTGCTTATAATGGTTGGTTGGCAAGTATTATTATCTATATATGTTTGGAAGTACATATTAACTTTTGGGTGTAAGCTTTATTTTGTGCCCTTTGTTACTCTCTTCACGCTTTACTTGCTAGTAAATAATATTCTCTCACTTTTAGGAATATAATCATGTGCTTAGATTGTGTGGTGTAGCCATTATTTTGCATGCTATTGAAACTATTTCTGCGACTAGCTAGAACTATATTTTCACTATCTAAACTCATTTTAGGTTGTGCGTTAAGTTTGATCGTGGATCGATAGCTCTCCTTGTAAATTTTGTCAATTATTCACGATCTTTAGACTATTTTTAATGTAGGCAATGTCTCAATTGTAAACAAAAGTTATTCTAGGTAGTTATAAACATTGGAAGTTCGTGTTTTGGTTAAAACAATGATGATAGATGTGAGAAAGTTCGAATTAGAACATATCTTCGTACATGTTGACATGATAAACTATATTAGTTTTATTAATTTATTTAGGGATGGCAAAAGCACCGAAACCGATGGGGAACCGAAACCCGAACCGGTTGGGTCGGGTTGAAGCGGTTCATGGGTTTGGACACGGTTCGGGTAGATATATTCTTTTCTTCTCGAGTACGGGTTTTAGTAATACCCGTCCGTTTCTGCACTCCAATATCCGCACTGCCGTATACCCAATTTGTACCCATTTTTTGCTAATTTATAGAAGGTCCCAATAAGTTTGCCTTAACCTTGTACAATTTTTTCTACTCTACCCTTAATAGCATATATCTTGGTAATTACAAACTATTAAATTAACACTTACGTTTGACGCTTTAATTCTCATACACATGACACATTAACTCTTTAATCTTCAAACATTACTGAATATTGAAGTCGTTTTCTTTAACTTCTAAAACTTTGAATTTATTAGGGTGTTTGGTTTTTTAGGTTGAGTTGTACAACGACGATTTTAATCGTGATAACCGACACCATGGGGAAACCGATAACCCGATGGATAATAATAATCGGTACCCATCGTATTAGGGCGGGTTCGGGTTTGGATATTATAAGCGGGTGCAGTGCGGGTTCACTAAACCCGCCCGAACCCAACCGTTACCATCCCTAAATTTATTCATAGTGCTCGCCAAATACACTTTTAATCACACAATCTATTTCTTTTATTTATTTTCATTTCTAATTAGCTCACGGGGAAAGAGGGTCGATTGTTTAACCTTAAACCTCATGCATAAGAATAATGTAATAAAATTTTTGCACTTTTTAATAATAAAATCAAATTACAATAAATACGAACATAAAATTATATACAGACAGAATGATGATGAAGTAGAAGATACACTCTTATTACATGATAAATAAAATAAAACAGTTAAAAGGTTGAAGCACGGGGATCGTGTTTAAGACGATTCCTCTAAAAAATATTCGGCGTATATTTCTCAAGGTACAAGTCCAAAGCAGATATACTGCCGAACATGACAACCTTGCCTAAAATATCACGAAATCGATGGCGTGTTTATTGATAGAAAGTTGCTGAAACCGTCTGTAATGAAGTGGCGTTTTTTGGTTGTGGAAAACGTAATGAAGTGACGTTTTTTGGTAGTGGAAAATAAATGACGGTTTTATTATATATTGTAAAACTTATTTGCAAATATTTGAAAAGGAAACGAAGTCTGCAACGAATATTCAGAGTTGTATTTGTGTCCGTAAGTCGCGCAAGCTCGAATGAGGCATAAAAATTGTTTGAATAAAACTGGACAATTTGATGTTTAATATCTATATAAACACATGAACACTTTCTAGTTTGGTCGATGTGGGATTTTATTTCTCATTTTAGTTTTGCGCTTCAAGTGACTTATTTTAAGACACTATATCTTATTTATATAAACTTTATTTTAAATAATTTTAGCTCGTTGTGAAGCTATTTTAAAGAGAATGCAAACCCAGAAACAAAAAATAATATATACAGATGTATTATTGTTAAATTATATAAATCGAAATTGTTAGTATTATTATTGTAGGATGGGGTACGTAGTTGGATAAAGAATGTATGGATAGGGATTGAGCTAGAAGAGAGTGAAGCAAGTGGAATGGTCTAAGAATTAAGATGCAATGAAAGATACGACTTGATGTGTTGATATCTTCAATTATTTTGATTGTAGGGGCTCACCTACGAACCTATGAAAATAGATCGCTGGCTAGCTAGGTCGTGTCCTTGTGGGCAACATCAACTTGACTTTACATGTTAGGTTTGCCCATCTTTTTCTTATGCACTATTTGTTTTCAGAATCTGCCTGATGCTTTAGACCACGCGTCTATCCCACTACACTTTCCTTCAGTCGACGTGTCTAACATGCTATTTTGCAAGAACTCGGTAGAAAATAATAAGATCAGGTTATGTGAGGTATATGTGTGTGTAGTGTTTTTATTAAATAATTAAGTGGGTATTTTTTGGTGATGATCGGTCTCTCATTACACCAAGTTAGTAATGAAGTTAGTTATCAGAGGAAGAAACCGATATAATGATGATGTCCGGTCCGGTTTCCTAGTTTCTTACAAACAGTGTATTCATAAGAAAGTGATCATGTGAACTAATCATTACCTAAGATGTATAACTTTAGCAGTAAACATTACTAATTGGAAAAATCTTTCATGTTTAAATGATGACAATTGAGTCAAACATGGTACTACAAGGTCTTTTGTCTAGCGGCACGTAATTAAACCATTATTCTATTAGGTTTATGTATCGACTGAGACATCTATATGAGATAATGGTTAGTTTAAGATCCTTTTAAGTCTTGGTCGTCATATTAAATGAAACAGAACTTAGACCAAATAATTTAGAGATAGTTTATGATGAATTCCAGTAATGTGATATCCCGGATAGATCGGGTGGTCTATAGAACATTCACTTCACATGGACTTCCGTTTTTTGCGCTGCATGTTTTTTTATTTTGTTTTTTTGCTTTTGCTATCAATCAATAATGAATGAATGTACCCTCAACTACCTTAAGTCCCCACCGTCACTTTCACGCACTCTCACATGATTCTACGAGTATTTTCCAAGTTATTACTGCCAGATTATACATGTGTCAAATTTCTATCAGAGACGAGCAAAGCCGGGCCTTGGGCGTGGCATTTTTGCGAGATCGACACCTTTCAAAAAGCACGAGCCGGCTTGGGCTGAGCCTTGATGACTCTAATCGGGCTTTTAAGACTGATCTCGGCCTAAGCCGGTTTGAGACTTCGAATATACAACATTTATGTTTTTTTAACCGAGGACGGTTTGAGACTTCGAATATACAACATTTATGTAAAACCTCACATTTCTTTTTTTTTTAACCGAGGACATAAGTAAAGTTTGTAGTACTAGTAGGGAGATAGATATTACGATGTAGGAATGGGACATGTGAATAGGACAAGATCTGCTCAGATGCACTCTTATTATACGAGATTGTCGAGAACCACCAAACCTCACATTTCTTTTTTTCATTAAACACGAAACATGCAACATAGATATTATCATATTAATATGTAGGAATGGGACATGTGAGGATTTAAGACGTGTACAATAGTGTGATAGGGTATGCATGTGTTAATGCTAACAGCTAAGTAGTGATATTCAGTAGTTATTATTATAGTATAACTTGAAGCTGTTTATATACTTACATGCTAAAGTATTTAACCAATGATTAAAGTTCAAAAACCAATCAATAAAAAGTTAGGCAGTGTTAGACTTTTAGTTTAGTAAGGATTTTCTATGTGTTGGGATAAAACATTTGACGCATTAGCCTTGAGAAAGATCAAACTATGAATATGTAAATGACTATTTATTACTAGCTACTTGTAGGCATTTTCATTAGAGCATGGATAGAATAATGGGGCATTAATCAAAAAAGGTTTTGGACAAATATGTTCACTACTAGTTGCTAGTTTTATTTGAATTTGAATCCTGTAATGGTTCAGATGAAGGTATAATTTCATCGGACGAAGAAGTTAGCGGGGGAGAGACCGATAACACACAGGCGAGCCAAGAACTTAAGGATACACTTTTGCGCAAATTTGGAGGTCGTATAAGTTCCCTAAAGAAGGAGTTTTCTAAGAAGAAGAAGAAAGGAAAGCTACCAAAAGAGGCAAGGCAAACATTACTTGAATGGTGGAATTCACATAATACATGGCCTTATCCTACTGTAAGTCTTACACTTTTACATCGTTTTGATACTTGTTTTTTGGTACTGTACTATAATCACTGTTCTAAAAAGCTCTCAAAGCCCGTAAAAGCGCCGCAGCGTAGTCTTGGTCACGCCACCACGCCCGTCACGCCCTTTTTACGACACACGCCAGAACTCGATATATATGAATTATGATATAAATATATAAATATTTTCATATTTTCACGCCTTATGTCACGCCTTATAAACGCAAAACTTCTTTAGCCAAGAAAGTCGTGAGGCTGATCACGCCGCCACCTGGCATTACCACACTATTTATAACCACTATAATTATTAGCAACTTTATAAGTTCACAATTTCAATTTATTCATAAATGGGCCTAGTTGGGCCGAAAAGTCAAATGAGCTAAAACTAGAATATTAAGTCATGAATTGAATCTATGGTGACATGGTGTATTTAACTTCGTGTAATTAGCTGCATATTGTTACTCTTAGCTATTCTTTTTTTGTTAAGGAAACTTAATAATGGATCGATGTCAATGTATAGGAAGGTGATAAGATATCGATGGCGGAAATAACTGGATTAGATCCGAAGCAAATAAACAACTGGTTTATAAATCAAAGAAAGCGACATTGGAAACCATCGGAAACCATGCAGTTAGCCGTTATGGGTAGTCTTCCGGGCCAGCATATTTACGATGATTGAAAGCGATAAGCCTCTCCTACATGCTTTTATATGCATGTATACTCTCAGCTAATTTAAACAGACTGTATTTATACAACTTTAACTATTCAATCATTATATGCAAACTAATGACCACTTCAGTGTCTTAATCAACTTACTGAGATGCCTAAATTTCCCTCTGGTGTTAAATGACACTTTTTATACCATTTCAATTGATATTTCTTTCTTCCAGTAATCCAGTATAAACGAGGATAAAAAAAAATCACATAAGTTGATAACACTAATTAAAGAACATAACCCTTGATAATTATTTCAATCGACTATAATGTTTTCTTGTTGTCTTTAGTTGGCTCTGTTACTTATGGTATTTTTCCATTATGCATAATATAGTGTCTGAATAAAATATAGATTTAATATCAAGAATACAAAGCAGATGGGCTCACAACTAGTACTTCTCATTCACTAAGTATAGGCTAACAATTTGGATAGGATGAGCGTATGCAAGCACCCCATATAATCCCAATGCGACGACTCTTTTGGGCGTCCGTCCGCACAAATGCGGCTGTACCCTTTCTTTTTTTTTTTTTTTTTTTTTTTTTTTTTTTTTTATTTAATTGTGTGTAGTGTTTAGGTATATATATATAGTATATTTATTTGTATAGTGTTTTTATATGTATAGTGTATGTAATTGTGTAGTGTTTTTATATGTTATTTATTTTACGTTATGTTTTTTAATTGTGTATTTGTTTCCATTTAATTAAACAATAACAATAAAACATTAGACATTAAAACATTAAACAAGTACAACAACAAATGTTACTAATATTACAACGAAATCTACTCCACACGAAGATTATTAATGTCATCTATAAGTTTCATAGAGTATTCCCTCGATTGACATGCGTGATCAACCTGGATTCTTGCCAATTTCGGTGATGCCCAACGTCTTTATTCTCGCCTTCAACAAATTGTTTTGGCCAATAAGACGTTGATCGTTTTATCTTTAGTTTCGCAGTTTGAGACTGCGTTGAAGAGAGGCTTGACCAAAGTACTTTTGTTGAAATATTTCCTTCCACATGAAGTATCGACACCCATAGTCTTCATCCTTGGTACTGTTACATGATGAAACAATTATAACAAATGTATTCTAAACAAACAAGTTATTGATATATTTACGTAAATAAGCAAACGTTTAATTATTTACCTTGACAGCGACACGATAATATATAATCTTGCACACAAGTTTTGGGCATGGGATGTTCTTTCAATTATAAACCATCGTCGACAACGACACAAGAAAGGATTTTCTTGTTGATCTGGTAAAAGAATTTGTATAAATATTCACAACATAAATCAAGAATATCATGGTTCACAAAATTTGAAGCTTCGAATACATAAATAACCAATCTTGTTATAGATTAATAAATACAACTTCATCACGGAACACCTAAAAAATAATAAATACAACTATTATAAAAATTACAACTTTTTAAAAACTTTGATAAAAAATACAACTTTGTAGATTTTTAAAAACTTTGATAAAAAATACAACTTTGTACATTTTTAACAACTTTTTACAAACTTTTATAAATACTTTTATAAATACATTTTATAAATACATTTTTTTTACAAACTTTTATAAATATTTTTTATTAACTTTTTTATAAATACATTTTTTATAAATACTTTTATAAATACTTTTATTAACTTTTTTATAAATACTTTTATAAACAAAGAGAGTGTGTGTTTTGTGTGGTGCTACGTGTGTGGTTCTAGTTGTGTTTACGCTGTTTTGTTCTAAAACCGTGTCAAGACATGGTTTCTCCGACTTGATGTTCCATCCTTTTGTTTTCTTTGTACTCACTTACGGCAAACCACTCTCTCACCGTTGATATTACCACTCTCTCTAAAATTTTAGATCTAAACATTTTAGATCTAAAATTTTGATCTAACAAATATAAAACTTGTTAGATCTTGAAAACTGGTTATGATATTGTGGTGGTGATGTTATGGTGGTGATCTTTGTGGTGGTTTTTGTGGTGTTGTAAAGTTTTTAACTTTATCTAACAAGTATAACACTTGTTAGATCTTGAAAAGTGGTTATGATATTGTGGTGGTGATGTTATGGTGGTGATGCCGTGGTGGTTTCATTGGTGGTATCTGTTTCATTGTTCAAGTTTTTAGATCTATAAGTTTTTTAGATCTTGAATCTGATGATGTTTTGAAAAAAATTTGAGGTTGGTTAAAAAAACGTTTACTTTTATTTGATTATCTAAAAAGATTTTAGATCTAAAAACTTTATCTAACAAGTATAACACTTGTTAGATCTTGAAAACTAGTTATGATATTGTGGTGGTGATGTTATGGTGGTGATGTTATGGTGGTGATGTTGTGGTGGTTTCGTTGGTGGTATCTGTTTCGTTGTTAAAGTTTTTAGATCTTGAATCTGATGATGTTCTTGAAAAAAATTTGAGGTTGGTTAAAAAAAACGTTTACTTTTATTTGATTATCTAAAAAGATTTTAGATCTAAAAACTTTATCTAACAAGTATAACACTTGTTAGATCTTGAAAACTGGTTATGATATTGTGGTGGTGATGTTATGGTGGTGATGCTGTGGTGGTTTCGTTGGTGGTATCTGTTTCGTTGTTAAAGCTTTTAGATCTATAAGTTTTTTAGATCTTGAATCTGATGATGTTCTTGAAAAAATTTGAGGTTGGTTAAAAAAACGTTTACTTTTATTTGATTATCTAAAAAGATTTTAGATCTAAAAACTTTATCTAACAAGTATAACACTTGTTAGATCTTGAAAACTAGTTATGATATTGTGGTGGTGATGTTATGGTGGTGATGTTGTGGTGGTTTCGTTGGTGGTATCTGTTTCGTTGTTAAAGTTTTTAGATCTATAAGTTTTTTAGATCTTGAATCTGATGATGTTCTTGAAAAAATTTTGAGGTTGGTTAAAAAAAACGTTTACTTTTATTTGATTATCTAAAAAGATTTTAGATCTAAAAACTTTATCTAACAAGTATAAAACTTGTTAGATCTTGAAAACTGATGAGGTTGGTTTAAAAAAATGTTTGATTATCTGTTTCGTTATGTTTTGCAGGTTTGGGGTGCCTCCATAGCATGACCCTTGCTAGCTGCAGGGGTGATACTCTAGCCAAGCACCCCATTATTCACTGATATTGTAATGCAGTTTCATTACTGGATGGTAAAGTGATCATTTTTAATTCACTTTGCAACTTTAATGAAAAAACTTAGTGTTTTGGTCTAAAACGTTTCATTCTTGGATGGTAAAGTGATCATTTTAGGTCACTTTGCAACTTTAATGAAATAAACTTGAGCTAAAAAAGGCAATGGTGATTTTTTTTTTTTTTTTTTAAACTTAAAAGAGTTTTGGCATGGCAAATCGAATTTCTGACCAACATGAGCTAAAGGCTAATAATCGAGCCTATTCGATAAGTTTACCTCTTGTGTGTCAAATGGTGAACTAGACATGGTTGACTGTGGTGCTGTTGTTTGTGCAGTTGTTGCTTGTTGTCATGGACTGTGACACTTGTGGTCCTGTTTTAGTTCTTGCTAGTTGTTGTTTGTTGTTGTTCTGGACCACTTGTTGGTGTTGTTGGTTGTTTGTTGTTGGTTGTTGCTTTCTTCTTGATTGGGAAGTGGATTATGTTGTGGTGTTGTTGCTTTCGCCTGGATTATGTTGGGGTGCTTGTGTAGGTCTTTGATGCTCAAAAGTGCAAAATACGGAGTTATGGATCATGTGTGGGAGTTTTCACAAGTTACCCGTCATTATACCACAATTTCACAATTTCACCTTCAACTTTTACAACTTTACACCTTTGTACCCTCATAATACCAAAATGCCAAAAGTCATCCTTACCCTTTCATAATTTACACATTTGGCCCTTGGCTTTTGTAAGTTTACAAAGTTAGTACTAATATTCTTTTATACTAAATCCAAAACCAAGCCTAAGCCTAATACACATCCACGGCCCAAATCCAATAAACATTTACCCGGGTCCAATCCATTATCCAAACCAATACCCCGGTTTACTTACACCCTTATACCCGTCTTTAACCCGAGTCAAACAAACCATAACCCGGTCAAAACATTATCAAATAAATATAAACAAACACCCCTGAAGAGATACGCGCCCAAACCTAAACCCAGTTTACTGTTTACCACTATCACCCCATTTACCCTGATCCTTCCACATTTACCCGTACTTTAAATGTTCTAGAAGCCCTCGACACACGTGTCGGAGGTGTGACTCATGGGATAGCCAAGATGGCGGTTTAGAACTCGATTGGTTGCGCGCATCACTCAAGTAATCGAGGGCTTACAATGATTGGATGATTCGAGATGGATGATCAAAGGCGAGATTAGATCTCCCGGAACCTTCTGAAGCCAAGCCAAGCTCCTGGATCAGCTATTTATACCCATCTCATTCACAAGTGCAAGCTATCCAATTCCTTAGGTCTTAGAGGAATTTTGATCATTTAATTTCTGTTTTTTTTATGTTTTCAAATAGTTAATTACATGTAACCTGTAATCTCAGTTTTTATAATGCAAGTTTAATTTCCAACTTTTCATTAATTGTCTCAATTTTATTTTTAGTTACTTCGTTGTTAAAATGCTGTTTCTCAAGCCTCTATTCCTGTGCATTTAGTTCACATAAGCTTATTAGAGCTTATGTGAGCTGTTTGTAGCTTCATTGAGCTTTAATTTCAAGTTTTTGATAAAAGTCAAATAAAGTCAACAATAGTCAAACCTTCATGTGAAAATCAGTTTTGGTACAATTTCTGGTTTAAATCTGTTTTCTGGTTATGTTTTATGCTTATGAGGTCAGTTCAATTCAGTTTCAGTAAGGATTATAAGTTCAAAGTGCATTTTGAAAGTTGAAGGAGTGTTTGGTTTTGTTATGATTTTCAGTTTCAAGGGAATTTGGTCAGTCAAATCTGAATTAGCATAGTTTGAAAACTGTTTTTAAAGCTTTCTCAATCAATTTTCAAGTGTATCAAATTAGCTTTGTGGTTTTCACTTATCTGAATGTTTAGCAGCTCCTTTCATGGTTCTTATTCTGCCATTTAGTTCCTGTTTGTTGTCTGATATCAGTTCTTTTCAGCCCATGTAAGTGAGATTTAATACATCTCTTATGCTCAGTTTAGATTAGAATTGTTGATCTACTTGTAGTATAGTATGTAGGTTATGTATTTCTGCTTTTAGTTGCACTCTAGAAGTTCATTTTTAGGATTATTTTAGGACTGAAGGTTGCCTTATTTCCTGTTGCTGCACTGCTTTGTCAAAGCTGATTTTCAGCTTATGATGTAGTGAGTTTGTTAGCTTATTGATTCATTAGATAGATAGTAGTATAGGTCCTGTAGGAATCTCCTTTAGAAGCTTATAGGTTAGCTTATTTAGCCTGAAATTTCTTTCCTGTCACTCCACTGTTCTGCACATCAGCAGCCATAAGTCCTAAACAGCCTTTTGTTTTTGATCTTTAATCTCTTCTTCACTAGTCCTTATTAACTGAAAATTTGGATATGTAATCTATGGTTGGTTGTTTACTGATTTCAACTTTTGGTTTTCCCTTTGAGCTTATTAATAAGCTTGTGCTTATGCTCAAACAGTAGGGGTAAGAGATGTTTGGTTTAGTAGCTAATTAGCTCAACAGTTTGGTAAACTGCTTAATAGAGTTTAGGAGTAGCAGTAGTTAGTTGCTGGGAGTTAGTTTTAGCATTATTTAGCTTCTGTAGAAGTTTGGTGGCTTATTGTGCTAGTTTGCTTATTCTCAAGTGCTTATCTCATATCAGTTTACACTACAGCTTTCATATCTCACACAAAAGCATTATATTTCTTATTTTTCATAGATTTAGATTAATATTTTAGAATTTTCCTGAGTTTTTCATAATTTTTAGCTACTGTTTACTATTTTCTTAATTAAAATCAGTTTTTAGTCATTTTTAATAGCTTTAATTGCAAATAATTAAGAAAAAGTTCCAAAAAAACAATTTTTCAATTTTCTCAGATTAAGATAAATACAAAAAGCAAAAAATTAATTTTTATAGATTTTTCCTAGCTTATTTTGTAATTTTTAGCCATTTAATTAGATTTAATTAGTTTTAAATTCGTAGAAAATAGAAAAATAATCAGAAAAATACAAAATTAGTTTTAAAAATTCTCTTAGGTTATTTTAGATTTTATAAAAATAGTTTCATAATTTTCTCCTTAATTTTCATAATTCTTAGTATTTTAAATTAGTTTTAAAAGTTAAAAATTAAGGCTTTGCCTTTGAGAATCTTAGTACATTCTTGTGAACTTTTGCAGTTTTGGAATCCTACTTACCACATTCATGTTGAAAACGTGTAACTTGTGAAATTTGTTGAACTTGTGAGTCTTGTGCTTGTGCAGTTTGAGACTTGTGAGACTTTGTGCAGTTTGAGACTTGTGAGACTTGTGCAGTTGTGAGACTTGTGCAGTTGTGAGGCTTATGCAGTTGTGAGACTTGTGCAGTTCCTGTGAATTGGTGACTTTGTGCAGTTGTAACTTAAAATTTTCCGAGGCGATGATGATAACCTTCGGGTTTGAGCCTAAAAATTTTCCGAGGCGATGATGATTTTTGAGCCTTAAAACTTTCCGAGGCAATGATGAAAACCGAATGGACGGCAAAGTGAGATAAAAATCTCACTTTGCAACCTTCGAATCTGAGCCTCAAAAAATTCCGACTACGTTTTTTTTAAGTTCTAAAACTGAAAGTTATAATACTTGTAAAAAAAAGTTATAAAACTTTGTAAAAAACACTTGTAAAAAAACTTATAAAACAAAAGCTATCACCACATATTTATAAAAAAACTTGTAAAAAAAACACCCCAAAACTAGAAGGTGATGTTGTGGTGGTATATTTTGGCACGGAAATCGAGACCCCAATGATTGGCTACCAATCATTGGGACAGGCAAACACCTCAAAAAATGTAGCACCCCCTACCATGGGTGCCTGCATAGGAGGACCCTTTGGATAAGGTATACACTTTTTGAAAGGAAAATTTTACGACCTATACCACCTATCTCACAAATTTTATCTCACATGTCTCTAACGAGACTTGAACCCACAACCTCCAGGTTAATGGCCAATCACATACCGTTGGGCCAAAAAGCCTTTGATACAAATCTAATTTGTAATTTATAGTTGGATATGCATACTTTTCATTCCCCACAGTTATTGCGCCTCCCTTTTTAGAAGCTTACAACCACTACAATATTGTTAGCTTTGCTCTCATGTGCATAGTTTTGAAGGTGTTATAGTTGTAGTTTTCAATTTAAACATGCTAAAAAAATGACCGGTCTGTGCAACATATGTTGAGTTGTGGAGATTGATCTAGGCTTCGATCAGAAGTTCACAGAGGCTCCGAGATATAGGCTTCGAGCAAAAGCTTATAGAGGCTCCCTCCCTGTTGGACAAAAAAGGAACATGGGCTTGGCCCATATGTAATTAGTCTAGGCTTTAATTTGTAATCTTGGGGGTATAAGGTTTCCACACTTATAAATACTCCTCTCATTGTAATTGTTAATTGTACCACAAAAGATATTAAGGGTGTGTTTAGTTGGAGAAAAATTCCTTGTTTTCTATCTCTAGTTTTGTAAAATTTGGATACAAAACACTTGAAAATATAGAAAATACTTTAGTTGATATTTGTATTTTCTATTTTGAAGAAGGGAGGGAGGTTGGGGTTACAAAGGAAAACAACTAAAATTTGTTTTCTAATTTTCCTTGTTAAATTAGGAATAAGGGATTTTGTGTTTTGCAAAACATTTTGTTGAAAATGATAATTTGAACGCGATCTCTATTTTCCTTGTTTTCCATAAAATTTTGTGGAAAACAATTCCCCAACTAAACGCACCCTAATATTCTCTCTACTCTCTAGTTCAAAAGTGGACTAACTATAAATTCATGTGTGCTCTGTTTCCGCATTTGTATTCTTACTTTTTCATTCGTACTGGGAACCTCTGTCTACCTCTGTATTCTTTATTGTGGTGTTAGGCATTGTTTGTTGCCCAACAA